>CM038673.1:529220718-529655028 GCA_021605145.1 Aegilops bicornis
TTACCTGTGTTACAAGGTGTGAAATTGAGTAAGACTCAAAGCCCGACCACGGCAAAAAATAGAGAGAGAATGAAAATCATTCCCTATGCCTCAGCCATAGGTTCTATAAAGTATGCCATGTTGTGTTCCAGACCTATTGTATACCCTACACTGAGTTTGGCAAGGGAGTACAATAGTGATATAGAAGTAGATCACTGGACAACGGTCAAAATTATCCTTAATGGAATAAGGATATGTTTCTCGATTATGGAGGTGACAAAAGGTTCATCGTAAATGGTTACGTCGATGCAAGTTTTGACACTGATCCAGATGACTCTAAGTCTCAATCTGGATACATATTGAAAGTGGGAGCAATTAGCTAGAGTAGCTCTATGCAGAGCATTGTTGACATAGAAATTTGCAAAATACTTACGGATCTGAATGTGACAGACCCGTTGACTAAAATTATCTCACAAGCAAAACATGATCACACCTTAGTACTCTTTGGGTGTTAATCACATAGCGATGTGAACTAGATTATCGACTCTAGTAAACCCTTTGGGTGTTGGTCACATGTCGATGTGAACTATGGGTGTTAACCACATAAAGATGTGAACTATTGATGTTAAATCACATGGCGATGTGAACTAGATTATTGACTCTAGTGCAAGTGGGAGGCCAAGGAAATATGCCCTAGAGGCAATAATAAAGGTATTATTTATTTCCTTATTCTCATGATAAATGTTTATTATTCATGCTAGAATTGTATTCATGATAGAATTGTATTAACCGGAAACATAATATATGTGTGAATACATAGACAAACATAATGTCACTAGTATGCCTCTACTTGACTAGCTCGTTGATCAAAGATGGTTATGTTTCCTAGCCATAGACATGAGTTGTCATTTGATTAATGGGATCACATCATTAGGAGAATGATGTGATTGACTTGACCCATTCTGTTAGCTTAGCACTTGATTGTTTAGTATGTTTCTATTGCTTTCTTCATGACTTATACATGTTCCTATGACTATGAGATTATGCAACTCCCGTTTACCGGAGGAACACTTTGTGTGCTATCAAACGTCACAACGTAACTGGGTGATTATAAAGGTGCTCTATAGGTGATTATAAAGGTGCTTCTTGTAATCCATGACTTACTACTACGAGGATTCTGGCAGAGTGCTTTTCACTTATAGATAGGTCGGGACGAAGAAGCTCCATAGTCAACTAATAGATAGAAAATCACAGTAACCTTTTTCCAACAGTTTCACCATGATAAGAATAACCTTGTCATACATGATAATTATGGGCTTTGTTCCTCCTTCTTTATAGTCTGCAGTTCAATGTGCCAAGTCCGATTCATCTTTTTCCAATACTGCGAGCCAAAGGCACGCTGCTATTTAGTCACAGTCACATGCTCACCCTTGACTCTGTAAATAAAACCAGTAGCTTGGGCTAGCGAGTATAGTTCCCTAGCGCCGGGCCCTCAATAAAGTCCATCGTGGCCATATCATATGGTTTCTCTTTCTTAATGCTGACCCCAATGTTGATCGACCGTGCTTATTATGATATTTTATTCAATTCATACCACTCAAAGCCCAGGCCATTGGTTGCGCCGCTTTCTGCAACTCGTAGTCACAAAATCTTATTAATCTAAGTGATTTCTTGTCAACGGATCGCTATCGCTTACAAGAACGGATGCAGAAATGGGACACCTGATGGTGAAACAAGAGACTCATACCCATGGTCATCTGATTGATCTACTCGGCTTTGGTACTCAAATGAAAAGGCCAAAGGCCAAACAAAAAACGTTTCGTCTGCTCCAGACGAGGTAAGATCGAATGATCTTTTTCGTGATTTCCAAAGTAAGATGATCGACTTGTAGAAGTCTAAAAATGGGGAGCAAAGTGAGGGAGTCCTGGATTAGGGGGTGTTCGGATAGCCAGACAATACCTTCAGCCGGACTCCTGGACTATGAAGATACAAGATTGAAGACTTCGTCCCGTGTCCGGATGGGACTTTCCTTGGCGTGGAAGGCAAGCTTGGCGATGCGGATATTCAAGATCTCCTACCATTGTAACCGACTTTGTGTAACCCTAAACCTCTCCGGTGTCTATATAAACTGGAGGGTTTTAGTCCGTAGGACAACTTCATCATACAACAATCATACCATAGCCTAGCTTCTAGGGTTTAGCCTCCTTGATCTTGTGGTAGATCTACTCTTGTACTACCCATATCATCAATATTAATCAAGCAGGACGTAGGGTTTTACCTCCATCAAGAGGGCCCGAACACAGGTAAAACTTCGTGTCCCTTGTCTCCTGTTACCATCCGCCTAGACGCACAGTTCGGGACCCCCTACCGAGATCCGTCGGTTTTGACACCGACATTGGTGCTTTCATTGAGAGTTCCTCTGTGTCGTCACTTTCAGGCCCGATGGCTCCTTCGATCATCCATAACGATGAACTCCAGGGCGAGACTTTTCGCACCGGACAGATCTTCGTCTTCGGCGGCTTCGCACTGCGGGCCAATTCGCTTGGCCACCTCGAGCAGATCGAAGTTACGCCTCGCCATCGTGTCAGGTTTGGAAGCTTAAACTACACGGCGGACATCCGCGGGGATTTGATCTTCAATGGATTCGAGCCACAGCCGAGCGCGCCGCACTGTCGCGAGGGGCATGATCTAGCTCTACCGCCGAACAGTGCCCTGGAGGCCGCACACGCACCAGTTCCGACCCTTAATTCGGAGCCCACTACGCCAATCGAGGATGAGTGGTTGGACGCCACCTCGGGGGCTTCGATCTCAAAGGCGATCGAGCCGAACGACAGCCCCGCGCTCCGCATGGCCCGTGACTCTAAGGAGCCGGATTCCTCTCCGAACTCCGAGCACCCCACGCCCCTACCGATCGAATCCGATTGGGCGCCGATAATGGAGTTCATCGCCGCGGACATCTTTTCAAAGACTTCGCCCTTCGGCGACATCCTGAATTCTCTAAAGTCTCTCTCTTTATCAGGAGAGCCCTGGTCGCACTTCGGTCAGCAAGGATGGGATACGGACGATGAAGAAATTCAAAGCCCACCCACCACCCACTTGGTAGCCACTGTCGACAATTTAAACGACGTGCTCAACTTCGACTCCGCAGACATTGACAGCATGGACGACGATGCAGGAGACGCAGTGTCACAGCCCCAGATCAGCCCCTGTTTGTTTTTGCTTTAGCATCCATGCATCATGTTTAATTTCCATGAAATTTGAAATGGGGATGACCAAGCCCTAGCACTAAAACAATGCAAATAGGTTCAACTTCAAGATAATTTCAAAGAACCCAAATTGGTTTGCAAAAATGTTCATGATTAATGGAAAAGGGTGAAAACCATATCCAGAGATGATGGATATTTTTCCAGGTCATTTTGTATTTTTGAATATACCATATTGTTTTTGAATTGTGGATTTTAAATACTATTAATATTTTTAAATGCTCCAACAATTCTGAAAATAGTTAAGGGCCTCTGTAATAATTCAGTTAATGCCCACAATTATTTTCAGGATTTATTTAAATGATTTGGTGCTAAGCTAAATCAAAACAAATTACAGAAATAGAAAAAAAACAGAAATAAGAGAGAGAGAGAATAACTTACCTGGCGCCACCAACCGGCCCAACTTCCCCCTCGCTGGCCCAGTTGGCCCAGCCCACCAACCACCTTGCCAGTCGTCGCCTACCTCTGCCAGTAGGCAGAGGAGGGACACGACGCACGCGCCGAGCTCGCCACGCCTCCTCCCTGCTCGCCTGCCTCACCGAGACGCCTCGCGCCTCCTCCTCGGCGCCGCCCCAACCCCCCTGGACCCCCTCGCTCTCTCCCTCTCCCTCGTTCCCTCCTCTGCCTCATTCTCTCTCGCACCCGAACGCGCCCGCCGCCGCCGACGTGCACCGCCGGGCACACCACCGTGCTCCACACCTCACCAGGAGCACGTAGCACGCACCAACACCCCCCCTAGCGCCTGCATCGCCTAACCCGCCGTTGGCCGAACTCCGGCGGCCGCCTACGACGTCGCCGGCGCCGATTCCGGCCGCCCCGAGCTCAAGCCACTCCACCAAGAGCCTCAGCTCATCCCCAGCTCCACGTAGATACCCTCCGCGACCCTTTTGGTGGCCGGAACGGCAAAAACCACTCCCGCCGCCGCGTCGGGCTCGCCGGCGGTTAAACGCCGGCAGCCGACCTTGACTTTGACCCGGTGGGCCCCGGTTGACTCTCCTGAGTCAATGATAGGTGGGGCCCAGCTCTGTTGACTATTTAGAATTAGCTTAATTAATTTCAGTTAAGCTAATCACACTGACATGTGGGACCCCTGGTCAGGTTTGACCCGGACCAGCCCTGTTGACCTGCCGACGTCACACCTACGTCATCTCGACGCAAAGAAACCCCTTTTACGGATATAAATTAATTCAGGAAATTTGAAAATACCCCAAATTTCAAATATTCATAACTTCTAATCAGTAACTCCAAATTAAATAATTTATATATGAAAATGATCAGAAAAATATGAAGAATCTGTTTATGGCATTTTCATGCATGATTGAACAAGTTAACCTCACTGAATAGGATGAATCATGATTAGGGCAAATTATGAAATAACATTTGTAGTTGAGTTTAACCTTGTTTGAATTCCACTTCAATTAACTTGGCTAGATATTGCATTAGGTGAATTCAGTACCTTAACATGACATGTCATTCATGTGAATGTGCATTGCATTGATTGTGTTCTCTCTTGTTTGTTTGCCGGTAACTGTCCCCTCTCAGTAGACGACGTACCGACGATGAATTCGATGACACCAATGAAGAACTATATTATCTTCAGAAGTGCTGTGCAAGCAAAACCCCTTGTTCATTCCGATATAATCCCACTCTCGCTCCTGCTCTATTTTATTGCATTAGGACAACAACGACTCATGTGTTACCCGTCATGCGGTAGCTGAACCCCTTTATCCTCTGCATGACCTGTCATTCCACAATAATTAGATGAAACCCACTAGCATGAGTAGGAGTTGTTTGAGCCATGTTGTGCCTACTCATTCATGCTTGTTGTCATGCCTGCTACTGCTTAGAGTTGAGTCAGGTCTGATTCATCGGGGATGAATCGGAGGTGTGTGAACATGTCCTTCTGCGTGTGTGAGCTAAGTGTGTGAACACGATTTGGTAAAGGTAGCGGTGAGAGGCCATGTAGGAGTACATGGTGGGTTGTCTCATTGCAGCCGTCCTCAGGAACTGAGATCTGTGTATGTGATCCATGAAACAGTTACTACCATGCATTGGGCCCGAAACCAATGGACCCTCTCGGCTTCTTAACCACTCTTGTCCTCATCCGGAGTTGCAAGTAGTTTCGTGTTTGTAGCATGTGGGGCCGCATTTAACGCTGACCATAGGGGTGGGTTGTGTTGCGGTAGGCACTGCGGTTGGTGTACCGATTCGCCCGTTTGGTGTCTCGGGAACCTCAGACATCGTTCGGGGCCGTATGGGAAACCTCGGCGGACTCCTCATGGATGGAACCCGAATAGGCGATAAACCTGGACTTGGGACTTGTGTGTTTAGGTAGGTCGTGGCCGACACCCACGTTGGGCTTCCGCTTGAAGGTTGCCGAGTACATGTCGTGTAAACGGCGGTAAGTGGTGAGAGCGTGTGTGAAGAAGTACAACCTGCAGGTTAATATGATCTACTTCGAATAGCCGTGTCCACGGAGAAGGACTTCGGGTTGCTTATATCGGTTCATAGACAAGTGAAAGTGGATACTCTAAAATGCGCAAGATAAGCGTGAGTGCTATGGATGGCGTTCTCGTAGGGAGACGGAAGCGGATCCATAGTGGTGTATTGATAAGGTGAATATGTGGACTCGTGTGTGCCACCTCAAAAGAGTTACTTGGAGTCGTAGTTCAGGATAGCCACCGAGTCAAAGCTGGCTTGCTGCAGTCAAACTCCACCACCCCTTTTGATAATGATGCATATGTAGTTAGTTACGATGTAAGTCTTGCCGAGTACGCTTGTACTCACGCTTGCTTATTTTATGTTTTGCAGAGAGACGTCGGTCTCGCTTAGTAGTTCCGCTTGGACTTGACGTTTAGCTTGTTACCTCAGCTACGATCTTGTGCCCTCGGCAGATCTCGGTAGATAGTCAGGCTTCTCAGCCTTTTTCATTTATAGTTGTCTCGTACTCAGACATGATTAGCTTCCGCTTGTGCTTTGACTTGTATGTTTCGAGTGTTGGGTCATGAGACCCATGTTTGTAATATCTCGCTCCTCGGAGCCTATTGAATAAATATTTGAGTCAGAGAGTTATGTTGTGATGCCATGTTGTATCTACACATATTGAGCATATTGTGTGTATGTTTGAAATGCTTGGTATGTGTGGGATCCGACAAACTAGTTGTTTATCCTTGGCAGCCTCTCATATGGGGAAATGTAGTCTCGTGCTTCTGAGCGATAGTAGTCCGCTACAGCCCAGTTCACCGGAGTCCTGCTAGCCCAGCCTTCATCGCTTGGACACTTGACTGCCGGCATGTGTTTCACTTCGTTCCTTATGTCTGTCCCTTCTGGGAAATGTCACGCGGTGTTATTCGGAGTCCTGTCTAGCCTGCTACAGCCCGGGATACCGGAGTCCTGTTAGCCCAGTGCTACAGCCCGAATTTATACGTTGATGACCGACATGCTCGATGTGATTCATGTATGCCTGTCCCCATGGGTTAGCGCCGCTTTGGGTTCACGACTAGCCATGTCGTCCCGGGTTCTTTGTCATGTGGATGCTAGCGACACTATCATATACGTGAGCCAAAAGGCGCAAACGGTCCCGGGCCATGGTAAGGCGACGCCCGTGGGAATACCGTGCGTGAGGCCGCAAAGTGATATGATGTGTTACATGCTAGATCGGTGTGACTTAGGATCGGGGTCCTGACACGCAGATGAACCAACGCCCACAAGGCATTGGACAGCCACCTCATCTCACGATGTGTACATGGTGGATACCCCTAAAGGAAGCGACAACGAGGAAAAAGGGGATGGAACGAGGGATCAGTCCCTCAAAAAACAATCAAAGCATCGGCGTAAACGCCGACCCAAGCCCTGCCTCGATAAGGACCCAGCCATAGAGCAGGATGAGCCGGTAGACGACGAGCAGGCCTTAGAGCAACCGTCCGAACAGGGCAACACGGATAGAGAAACCGAACATCCCTCCCCCGGGGAAAATGGCACTCCGGACGCATCAGACGGGATAAACTTCATGGAGCGAAGAACCTCCACAAGAGGCTCAAGCAACAAAGACGCAGCCTGAAAAAGCAGAAGCGGAAGCTAAAAACTGCGGAAGATGCACTCAGGATCAGATGGAGCAAAGTAATCAATACCGCAGATAAATACGGCGACAGTCGCCGCACTAAAAGCTATCCGGAGAGAAAGCTACTGCCTGAATTCGACGAAGAGGCCTTAGATCCCTCGCATTCAAAAAATAAGAAAGCCACACGGTCGGATAGACGACCCCATGGCCAGCATAAAGCGGCAAGCGGCGCCGCACTTAAGCCGACATCCGACCCACTTAAGGATTCGCATCATGGCCCAGCCAGGTCCATTTACGGGCCAAGAAAGCAAGCTCTCGGAAGCAACGCAATAAAACCATTATCAGAATCCGGCACACCCCAATACAGGAGCGCCGCACACCCCCTATGTTTCACCGATGAGGTGCTGGATTATGAATTTCCAGAGGGATTCAAACCCGTAAACATAGAGGCATATGATGGAACAACAGACCCTAGAGTCTGGATCGAGGATTATATCATCCACATACATATGGCTAGAGGAGATGACCTCCACGCCATAAAATACTTACCGCTCAAGCTTAAAGGGCCAGCCCGGCATTGGCTTAAAAGCCTTCCCGAAAACACAATCGGAAGTTGGGAAGAGCTCGAGGATGCTTTCCGAGCAAATTTTCAAGGGACCTATGTCCGCCCTCCGGATGCAGACGATCTTAGTCACATAACTCAACAACCCGGAGAATCAGCTCGGCAATTCTAGAATAGATTTCTCACTAAATAGAATCAGATAGTCGACTGTCCGGACGCCGAGGCCTTAGCAGCTTTCAGGCATAATGTCTGAGACGAATGGCTCGCCAGACACCTCGGCCAGGAAAAGCCAAGAACAATGGTCGCACTGACAAGCCTCATGACCCGCTTTTGTGCAGGAGAGGATAGCTGGTTGGCAAGATGTAGTACCAGCGACCCAAGTACATCCGAAACTAGGGATGGAAACGGAAAACCGCGACGCAATAAGGACCGTCGCCGGACTAAGAAAAAAAGTCCGAAGAGCACGGCAGTCAACGCCGGATTCAAAAGCTCACGAAAGAATCAGAAAAAGCCGCCCCTCCAGGATAACAGGGATGATCCATCAAACTTAAACAAAACTCGGACAGGATATGTCAAATACACAGTACTCCTGGGAAGCCTGCTAACCATACCCACAGAGATTGTTGGGTTTTCAAACAATCCGGCAGACTCAACGCCGAACACAAGGGGCTCGACACACCAAGCGAAGACGAGGACGAACCCCAAAAGCAGAGCACCAGGAAATAAAAGAATTTCCCACAAGAAGTAAAAACAGTAAACTTACTTCACATAACAAAACGTGCGGCGCCCATAAAGGTACGCGCCACACGACCTATCCCAAAGGGGTCCCGCCACTGGTTGTCAAAACCGATCATCTTCGATCAGCTGGATTATTCTAGAAGTATCAGGAACGAAAGCTGGACTGCCTTGGTACTCGATCCAATAATTGGCGGACTCCAGTTTTCAAATGTCCTTATGGACGGCGGCAGTGGACTAAACCTGATATATCAGGACACAATCCGTCACATGGGGATAGACCCAGCAAGAATCCGCCGCAGCAAAACCGCCTTTCAAGGGGTAACGCCTGGTCCAGACACCCACTGCATGGGTTTTCTCCGGCTCGAACTTATATTCGGCTCTACCGATAACTTCCGCCGCGAAAAGCTGACTTTCCACATCATCACATTCTCAAGTCGCTATCAAGCACTGCTGGGACGGGAAGCTTTCGCCCGCTTTAACGCAATACCGCATTACGCATCTCTTACGCTTAAGATGCCCGGTCCACGAGGCATCATCTCCTTAAAGGGGAAGCATTGAGTGCGCCTCCCCCGAGCGGAGGATTTTGCGGCCGCTTTAACAGCCCCACAATACAATGGCTTCACCAGCCAGAACATCCGAACAGGTCATTAAGACCACGGACACGGATGGACGAGTCCGGCACAAAAGTATCGTTGATAAAGGCTAAGTGGCCATACACCCCCGCACTAGGGGCTCCGCACATATAAAATAAGAGGCAATAAAGCTCAATTTTACATATTTTACTTTATACTTTGTTTATTTTAAACTTTTGTTCGGCACGACCCTTTTTCAACTCTGTTCCTCTCTTTTACAGATGAACGTCGTGCTGCGCCCGTCCAGGATACGGCACAACGGAGACACAGGCGCAGACGTGCAGTAGGGACCCGTTCTAAGGATTCTTTTTAGATTAAGACCCTGCGTAAACCTTTTTTACTATCTCTTGTTGCTATATATCCCCTGGTTTTCTCTGATATAACCAAGGAGGAGGCTGGCGTCTTGGCATGTGGCCACGTCAGAATTTTTGCGCGTACCTGGACACTAGGGGCTTTTTAATAAAGGGTGTTGTTTCGCCCGCACTCATAAAGGACAAACACCTTAGGGAGTGTTCGGCGTCGTGAGTTTTGGAATTATATGCATCAGCTCTGAATCATGTCTTTGGTCAAATGTTGGGCTGCCCGGCTCCTGTGTTCGGCTACCTTACGTTCCGCTCTATCGGCTAAGGTAGCACCAGGAGAACTACTGCGATTGTGCCCCGGTTAGGCCGGGCGAGCACCTCAGTAGAGAAAGCCGAAAACTGACTGTCATGATGTTGCGTGAGACTGGTCAGCCACTCGATGACCTACCAGAATCTATAGGATTCCTCCGCTTTGACGAAGGGCCGCTTCGGCCAGTACATACGCCGCCCGAACTGGGCGAAGCGCAGTCGCCACCAGGGGCTACCTAAATAGTCCCATTGTCAAGCTCCTATGGCTAAGTGAAAGTGTTAAAGCATTATAGTCTGGTTGCCTAGCCCGCTGCGCTATCACCTCCTTTGTAGGACCAAGACGTTGGATTAAGTGTGAAAATGCGTCTTCTACGAGCAACCCCGCACTATATGCGTGGGGCCTGAAGCCAACGACTGCCATCTTTCAGATTTTGTATATATATATCTTAAAACGGCCGCACAGGAGGTGTTCCCAATACTTGAAGGCACAAGTATAAAAGGCTACTACAATTTATCAAAATATTATTACATATTCTATCATAACATAGCATCCTTCGAGCACTGCGTCTCTATTATACGAGCGCCTTCAAGGACTTCCTGAAAATAGTGCTCGGAGGGTACTCGGCTTTTGTCCAAATCTCGGGACGCAATAACGGTGGTCTCCATCTCTGCCCAATATATCTTGACACGGGCAAGAGCCATCCGTGCGACCTCTATGCATGATGACCCCTTCATCGCATTGATACGCGACACCGCGTCAAGGAATTGCTGCACCAAGCTGAAATAACTCTTCGGCTCTGATCTCCCCGGCCACAGATGACCCATGACGTACTTCATGGCGAGTCCGGAAAATCTATTCAGTTCGGCCCATTGAGCCAGATGATCGTCCACTGCCAGTTGACGCTCTGGATTGTGGAACTGCGACCAGAAAAGCTTTTCCACTTCACGATCTTTTTGATCTCGAAAGTGTTCGGTCGCATCAGCAGCACTTGCTGCCAAATCCAGATAGGTGTCCTCCACACTCCACATCCGGTCCAACGGAGCAAACTTCGGATTGCAAAACTTCCTCCGCAGCATAAAGGGCTTTCCAGCCGCAATCTGTCCAGCCTGACGCAGCTCCTCCTTCGCAGCTCTCATCGCTGAGTGAGCGTCCTTGGCATCAGCAACGGCCTTCTCTAAGTCCGTCTGTCTCGCCTGGTCTTCTTTCTCAAGAAGCTTGCAACGGTCAGCAGCGCTCTTTAACTTCACGGCCATCTCGGCCATCTCCTTCTTGCTTCGGCAGTGAGCAGCATGTTCGGCTCTCAGCTCTTCAAGGGCTTTCTCGGCAGCCGCATCACTTTTCCTTGCTCGTTCCTTAGCTCGGGCAAGTTCCACCCGAAGACTCTCCACGGCGGCCGCATCATCTGCGTCAAGCACACACATTGTAAGATACTGGCATAAAGCTCCTCTTACCAGATGCCGCCCGAGGAATTACATACCTTGAGCCTCATCAAGCCGCTTGTTGACAAGCCCGATGTCGGCATCTGCCACGTCAAGTTGCCGCTTTAGTTCGGCAACATCATCAATACGGCTCGATTCCGGACAATTCGCCACCTATATACAAAGGCGACATTAAAACCTGGGATTATCATCCTCTGCACGCTGTCAATTTTGACAATGCATAGAGTCCCAGGGGCTACTATCTACACAGGGTGCATCTTACTTATGCGCAACTGACAAAAGTGTACATTATCTAACGTACCTCAAAACCCGTCAGTAAACTTCTGACGGCCTCATGCAATCCGCTTTCTGCGGATGAAACCCTTTCAATCACCGTGCCCATCAATGCACGGTTCTCATCTGAGATAGAAGCTCGCCCCAGCAGAATCTTTAGCTCCTCCGGTCGAGCACCAGACGGTGCAGGACTTGTCCTATGGCCTCTTTCGAAGGCCGGACGCGGAGAACCTTGGGGGGGGCCACATAGCTATCTTCCGCCCCGGCCGGATTCGGAGAAACCCTCCGCGACGACACCTCAGGGTCGCCCGCCTCACTAGGCGGTACGGCAGGGGGAGGCGTCCCGCTCTCCATCATCTCCGGAAGAAGATCCCCCCGAAGACGAGCTCTGCTGAGAAGGGCTAAGGTCCGAGCTACAAGGTGAAAATTCGGTTAACCTTCTCAGATGTAAAGCAAGGATTTCTCTCATCCCTCTAAAGGAAAATCTTTCTCCACTTACGGCTTGCTGGAGGGCTGGTCCTCTTGAGGGCATAGTTCGGCCGAGGAATCCCCCGGCGTAGGACCCTCTGACGAGGATTTTTTCCCCGCTTGGAGGCTATAGCCTCCTGGTTTTCAGAGGCAGTCCTCTTCTTCCCCTTAGGAGAGGAATTGTCGGTTCCTCCCTTCGGAATGGACTCCTTCGAGGAGGCCATAGTTTCCTTGTCCTCCCCCTCACTTCCCTCCCAAGGCATTATCATCAACATCCTGACAAGCACGGGATCCGGCCTGGCTTCGGGAAGGGAGCCGAACACTGATCAGCTTTGCCTTTTCGCTATCCACTCCTGCTTAAAAGGACAGCTCTTTTAGGGGCAGGTTTATGACAATTATACGGATAGCAGGTCCGCACAAGGTTACTTACTAAGATCCGGCGATTGTAGCTTAGACCTGCGTCCTCGGTCAAATCCGGACACATTGCTTGTGATCCGAAGAACAGTTTATACATCTCCGCGGGCGTTGCGCCCATGAAATGCTGAAGAGCTCGCGGTCCCTCTGGATTAAACTCCCACAGGCGAAGGGAGCGACGTTTGCCGGGCAATATTCGGCGAATCAGCATGACCTGCGTCACCTTGACCAGGCTGAGGTCTCTTTCTAAGAGATCCCTAATGCGGCCCTGCAACAAGGGCACGTCTTTTGATGACCCCCAATCTAATCCTTTGTTGACCCATGACGCTAGCTGTCGTGGAATTGTCATGTCAGATGTCCTAGTGTAAGGACTTAGTCGCGAGGCCAACGCATCTATGTGGTAGCTTGAGAGGGGTTGAGCGGAATCGAGAGACGCAACACACAAGACGAGGTTTTAGACAGTCAGGGCCCCGGAAACATCATCCGTAAAAACCCTACATGCTTTGTTTGAGGCTAGGTCTCATTATCATCACGAGGGAGTCGTAAACCGGCTCTCCTCTTTGTGTCTAGCCCTAAGATTGTTTCTTATTTCTTGTAGCTTGTCCCTCTTTTGGGAGCCCTGCCCTCCTTAATATGTTGAAGGGCGGGTTCCATGTGGAGTCCTATTAGGATTAGGACTAGTCTATCTCTAATGCAAACCGGATACAAGTCCTAGTCTTAACTCCCTGTAAGGTAAATATTCCTCATGCCTTTCCTCTTAAACCGGCCTTCATGAACCGCCAGACGGGCCACCGGGTCTTGTCGCTCCTCTGACCCGTCCGCCGGGTCACCAGTGAGTTACAACGTCCTGGCGGGTTGCTGGTAAATTGCCAGGTCTGGGCGGGTCACCAGATGAATATCGCCAAGTGCCAGCGGGACCTCAAATAAACCGCCAAGTCCGGCCGGGTTAACTTTCGGCCGGTTTACACCGCGGGGTATATCCCCGACATTAGCCCCCAAGTTTAGCTTGGATTTATCCATGGTAAACTTATGCTGCAAAATAAACACCAGAACAAATTTGGCAGGTTGTGCTCCGGGTTAAGAATTCTTGTAGACCGCACCGATCATCCTTAAGTCCTTTGTCATTTCCTCCTTCTAGAAAATCTGGGTCAATAACCAGCTTCATACTCAAATTGCTGATGTTGGCTTCTTATAGAAAAAATATTGTGAAGAATAATCCACTTGAATCGGCTTCCAAAGCGCGGTTTAAGAAATATTGGTCTTGAAATACTCATCCGATATTCAACCGGTTTGAAGATGCAGAACTTGCCGGTTTTATCATTGCCAAAGACCGTCGGGTTTTAAAACTTGATAATTTCGAGTCATGATTGTTGCAGACACGGTTCATGATTGTTGCCAACGCCGGTTCATGATTATTAATGACGCCGGGTTGCAGCCATGGTCATAATGATTGGTGACGCTGGGTCAACCTAGTTTGCTCAATCAGAGAATTTGAAAATATTTCTTCGATAATAATATAATACCTGTAGCCCCCAAGTCTTTGAGCAGAACATAGTGTTTGCTAAAGACTTTACTTCAATATACATACTGCCACTCTCAAAGAAATCCATGTTGTTCATCCCAGTGACTAGTAAAAACTGAATACTCCATACTATGTAGCCCCCAAGTGCCGGGTCATTATGCAATAATGAGCAGGGACTTTGTAGGTATAATCATGTAGATTTGAACAATGATGTGTAGCCCCCAAGGGCCGGCTCAATAAGATAATACTGAGCTGGGACTTAATATATACTTCAATGCAAATAACCTCATATGATGTAACCCCCCATCATGGGACTTGAATCCACGTCCACAAGGTTAAGAGCCTTGTGCCTTACCAACTGAGCAGTGGACCCTTCAATATAATGAAAAAAAACTTTGTACCTTCAACTGTTGACAGGAGCAATTGGTAGCCCCCAAGGGCCATCTCATTATGATGTAATGAGTCGGGTCTTCAATAAGGCCAATAAAAATGACTTTGCATTAGCCCCCAAGTGTCATCGTGCATGCTTGCAGCGACATGAGACTTGCATATTTCATGTAATCTCAATTTGAATAATGTAGGCCCCAAGTGCCGGGTCGTAAGCCTGCAGCGACTCGGAACTAATAAATCATATCCATTAATAATATGATAACCATTGCGCTAAAAGCGACTTTGAAAATCTCAATTATAATATTGGTTATTGATAACCATAATAAAAATCCAGCCGTGTTGGCTATTAAAGATAACATAATCTGGTATGAAAAACCTTATTCATTCAATATCATAATGAAAATTCAGCCAAGTTTGGCTATTTCAATAATATAACCCAATGATTTATAAGTGCATGATTCCAATGGCGTAATCCAAATATGTACTGGCGACTTATAGTCCAAAGCCAGACCGGGTTAACAAACATCGGATAATTTCTCATCATATACTGGCGACTTATCGTCTTAAAGCCAGGCCGGTTTAATAAACACCGGATAATTTATCATCATGCTTTATTCAACCTGTCTCTGCATACAACAAGCTTAAAGTGTCCTAGCGGCTTACCGCCAGACGGGTCATAATGCCCAACATATAACCCAGGTTTATAACCAAGGTTGCACTTAAGAATAATCAATGAAATATATCATACCTGTGACATTGAATCACATCATTGGTTTACCAACTTTTTGTAGTAAGGGTGATAACCCCAATCTTGAGTAATGATAACTCCTTTCATACTATGCCGGTTTATGATAAAACCGTACCGGGTTGTGATAAACACCGGTTTAACTATATATAATACAGGCGACTCGTAGTCAAACCAGACCGGGCGGATAGTCTCTGGATTATGATGTGATCATGTACTGACAACTTGTAATTGAAAGTCAAACCGGGTTAATGAACACCGGTTTACTCCATAATAAGATGGTAACATAAAATCAAACCGGGCAGATAGTCTCCGGATTAGGATTTGACCGTGTTCCACCAATTTGTAATTGACAGTTTGAACCGGATTAACAATATCGGTTTAAAAACGCAACAGAAGTAAAAGTTCTTTAGAAAAAAAGAACAGAATTCAAGCAAAGGCAAAATAAAAGCATTGCAAATGAGGCTTTACTGAGCCGATCAGATGGTGTTATCATGGTCGGACACGACCAAGCTCCCAATAAGGTGTAGCTATGGTTCAAGTCAGCCAGGTCCCCAACTGAAACCGTGGCATTATGCCGATCAAGTGGCGTGGCAATGGTTCGGGTTCGACCAAGCCCCCAAGTGACTCTATGGCCTTAGACCGATCAAGAGGCATGACTGCTTCAGACTTGACCATGTCCCCAAGTGATCGGTGGCTTTCGCCTATCAAAAGGTGTTGCATTGGTTCGGACACTACCAAGCCCCCAAGTGATATTGTGGCACTAGGCCGATCAAGAGGCGTGGCTATGGTTCGGATACGACCAAGCCCCCAAGTGATCAATAATATGATAAGCCAATAAGGCATGATACCCATGTTTGAACCACAAGATCATGGCAGCAGGTCCTCTTTGGCACCCTTTAACTTTTGCAAGAGATAAATCCTTCTTGAACCGGATGTTAAACCGGATATTGAGAGCTTCAAAGCTTTGTGGGAGACATCTTTCCCTTGAACCGGACTTTAAACCGGAATCTTCATTTTCAGCCGGAAATTTTCTGACGGCCTTTAAACTCGAACTTACGAGAAGTTAATTCCTTTTTGAACCGGACATTTTTAAACCGGATTTGAGAGCTTGAGCTTTGCGGAGAACAGATTTATCTTGAACGGATTGTAAACCGGATCCTTTCGATGACCGGAACTTCTTCATTGAACTGGGATTTTGTAACTGTTATATGCTTTCTAAACCGGAAATTTTCATCCATATGGTAATAGCCTCACGGGACCGGGTTATCTTTCCTCCAACGCCCCGGGGTTCTTGACTTCACCGAAAATCGGCAACATTTGCCGAGTCATATTACAAGAGGCCCCGAGTCTCAAGGTGACTCGAGGAGTTGACTTGAGATTCTCCATATTTGACCGTGATATAAACCGGCATAACTTGTATATCATTGGTGTTGATAGCACAATGTGAATCCACAGAAGGTTGAGGTGACTGCGGCGGGTTCAAAATGATCTCGTATGAACCGTGTCAGCAACTCGGCCAATGGTTCCTTCCAACTGGCGATTTGAAGTTTAACCAAAACTGTAGTGGCGGCGACTTGTGCACCTGCCTATTGAGCCATCCAGTGCAAACGGCGGTTGATGATAATTTGCCTCCAATTTGAAAGAAAACCGGCTACCCAAGTTGTGACTTGCTCATACCCAATAAACAGCTCATGCATAAAAAGTGCGGCCCAGTGTGTTGATGTAGACCAGGCCGCGAGAGACGGACTGTAAAAACAACCGCAGCATCAAAGGCAACATAGACGAGTCAGCCACGGTGTTGTACGCTAGTGCGGACAAGCAAGTTATCCTCCTCGTTGTAAGCCGGCGCGGACGTGTGAACCGGACGCGAGAGCAGACGGGCGAGTCGTCCATGGTGTTGTAAACCGGTGCGGACGCGCAAATCAATCATAGGCGCAGTCCCAACTAGTTGATGTAGACCGAACCGTACGGACGACAGCTTGTGTGCGTCCACTCATCGGGTAATATGTTACGGACTATCGCCGGGCGGAATATTGTCAACCCGTGCTCCATACCCATGGTATAAACCATATTTGTAGTGAATGATTGTCCTGTTTATAAAAATACACTGATCAAAGTAATTGTTCTTTGACAAAAAATAATACATGCTAATAAAATATACTTTAGATGGATAGCACCTGATTCGTTTAAACCGGAAATAACCCGCCATGAAGTTGATGATCACTAGGTGAAACTGAAATCAGTCACGGGTGAACCAGCCGCAGTGTGGTAAACTGGTGCGGACTGGCGACCCGGCCGTGACGTTTGCAGGCCGGCGTTGACAACAAGTCAGTCGCATGCGCGGGCAGATGTAAACCAACAGCGGGGGTGACGACTTGCACGCGTATCCGTTGAGCAACATGACACGGACGAGTGCCAGTGCAGAGTTATGCTGGTGCGCGTTCCATATCCGATGTATACACCTTTGTCCTGAATGACTATCCTGCGTAAAAATAGTACGTGACAAAATAATTGTTCTCACAAATTAATATGTACTGTTAAAATAGATTGGACGAATATCACCTGATGTTTGAACCAGGGATGATCTGGTCATGTCGCTATAAACAGTAAGCCATTGTCCCTTTTTTTTGTGGGACAAAAGATGAATTGTGCGTACGTCTGTCGGGACGCACATGGGCGACTCTCGTAAGATGTGCTAGTATGGTGAGTTGGTGACTAGTCTTTTGGATTTGTTGGATGCATGCAGATGTAGCACTATGGTCTTCCCGTGAGTTGTGTTTTAGATTCCCCTGCGTCGTTGTTTATACGGTGTGCCGTAACCGCCAAGCCAAAGGACTCGTAAAAGGCTGCTAGATTCCGTAAAGTGCTCCAAAGATTGATCTCCTGGTCTCGTTGTTTGTTTCCTCTTTACGAGGCAATTTGACTTGCTTTTGGTGGTTGATGTACGAGTCCGTCTCGGGACTTGCTTTTTCCAATCGCAATCGGATAGGAGCGGCTCGCGGTTTGACAATGCCACTTTAATGGACAAACGATCGTTGCCTTGGTGACTTGCACACGATGGAAAATCCTGTTAATCCGAACTTCTAGCAAGACGCTAGCGCTTCAAATCAATCTGGCTTCAGATCAACAGATCACCAGGGCACCAGTAGCGGCGTAAAGATGGAACCCTAATTTTTCTTTAAACTTCGAATCTCACAAATCTGAAATCTGGTCTGATGGACTTGATGTTTATGCAGATCTTTTCAGACCGGCTCTTCTTTGCCCAGATAATTGCGAGCTTCTCGATCCCTTGGGAAGATCCCTCCAAGAACTCAACACCACCGTGCGCAGGCCCCATGGTGGGCGCCAACTGTCGTGGAATTGTCACGTCAGATGTCCTAGTGTAAGGACTTAGTCGCGAGGCCAACGCATCTATGTGGTAGCTTGAGAGGGGTTGAGCGGAATCGAGAGACGCAACACACAAGACGCAGGTTTTAGACAGCCGGGCCCCGGAAACATCATCCGGTAAAAACCCTACATGCTGTTTGAGGCTAGGTCTCATTATCATCACAAGGAGTCGTCAGAACCGGCTCTCCTCTTTGTGTCTAGCCCTAAGATTGTTTCTTCTTTCTTGTAGCTTGTCCCTCTTTTGGGGAGCCCTGCCCCTCCTTATATATGTTGAAGGGGCGGGTTACGTGTGGAGTCCTATTAGGATTAGGACTAGTCTATCTCTAATGCAAACCGGATACAAGTCCTGGTCTTAACTCCTTGTAAGGTAAATATTTCTCATGCCTTTTCTCTTAAACCGGCCCACAATAGTTGAACCGGCCTTCATGAACCGCCAGATGGGCCACCAGGTCTTGTCGCTCCTCTGACCCGTCCGCCGGGTCACCAGTGAGTTACAACGTCCTGGCGGGTTGCTGGTAAATTGCCAGGTCTGGGCGGGCCACCAGATGAATATCGCCAAGTGCCAGCGGGACCTCAAATAAACCGCCAAGTCCGGCCGGGTTAACTTCCGGCCGGTTTACACTGCGAGGTATATCCCCAACACTAGCCGTGGTGGAGGACCCGAGCAAAAGGCAGGAGGCGCCACCCACTTGGTGCCCCTGGGAGCGGTGATATAGAACCACTCTCGTTGCCACAAACCGAGCTCCTCTTGAAAAGAGCCCTCGGGCCACGAAGCATCAGAATTCTTGCTTATAACAGCGCCTCCGCACTCTGTGTGCCGTCCCTCGATCATCTTCGGCTCCACTTTAAAGGTCTTGAGCCATAATCCGAAGTGAGCGGTAACACGGAGGAACGCTTCACACACGACGATGAATGAGGAAATATGGAGGATGGACTCCGGGGCTAAGTCGTGGAATTCCAGCCCGTAATAAAACAACAGCCCCCTCACAAAGGGATCCATTGGGAAGCCTAACCCCCGAAGGAAGTGACACATGAACACCACGCTCTCACCGGGCTGGGAACGGGGAATGGCCTGCCCTTGAGCAGGCAACCTATGCAAAATTTCGCCGCTCAAGAACTTAGCCTCTCTCAACTTTAGCACGTCCTCCTCTGTGACGGAGGAGGGCATCCATCGGCCTTGAAGGTCGGAGCCGGACATTGTCGAAGGTCCGAAGCGCCTGAAATCTGGAGCCTAGGGTGTTGGAACTCGAGGCGACGGGCGAACTCGTTTGAGATTGGAAAAAGGAGTAAGGCCTTGGTCTCTTTATAAGAGGTTGAATACCAAGAGCCCTCCCCGTAACCGTTTGGGACTCGCCTTTAATCGAGGAAACATGCTAACGAGCATGATTGGGTTACCCACGTCCGTATTGATGAGAATCCCATAAATAAAGGGGACACAGTCTCTGCTTTGACAAGACGTGCCAAGGAAACCGCCTCGCAGAACGTGCTGAGGTGGAAAAGTAAAAACGATTCGAGTAAAAGACTTGGCCGTAGTGTGACGTCACGCTGCGGAATACGTCAGCAGATTAGATTTGTGTTAATATTATTCTCTCTATGGCAATATGTGGAAGCTTTTTTGCAGAGCCGGACACTATCCTTGGTGTTTAAAATCTTCTTGAGGAATTTGGAGGAGGAACCCGCCTTGCAATGTCGAAGACAATCTGCGCGCCGGACTCGTCGTCATTGAAGCCTGGTTCAGGGGCTACTGAGGGAGTCCTGGATTAGGGGGTGTTCGGATAGCCGGACAATACCTTCAGCCGGACTCCAGGACCATGAAGATACAAGATTGAAGACTTCGTCCCGTGTCCGGATGGGACTTTCCTTGGCGTGGAAGGCAAGCTTGGCGTTGCGGATATTCAAGATCTCCTACCATTGTAACCGACTCCGTGTAACCCTAACCCTCTTTGGTGTCTATATAAACCGGAGGGTTTTAGTCCCAGAGGACAACTTCATCATACAACAATCATACCATACGCTAGCTTCTAGGGTTTAGCCTCCTTCATCTCGAGGTAGATCTACTCTTGTACTACCCATATCATCAATATTAATCAAGCAGGACGTAGGGTTTTACCTCCATCAAGAGGGCCCGAACCTGGGTAAAACTTCGTGTCCCTTGTCTCCTGTTACCATCCGGCCTAGATGCACAGTTCGGGACCCCCTACCTGAGATCCGCCGGTTTTGACACCGACACAAAGGAAGAGGCGGGTTGAGCTGACTCTTGTTCAATATAATTCTCATGATGTGTGGTGCAAAGAGAAGATGCTTGTAGAAATCCCTTCTTTCTAGCTTGATCAATTTTTGTAAGAATGAAGCTAGTGAAATTAAACTTCTGGCTCTTCATTATGAAGGCAACTACATGCCAAGACCCTTTATTCCAAGTAGATTGCATCTGCATTCCCTTTTGAATCAATAAGATATTGACTGGTTGTTTTCACTTTTCGAACGAAGGCCACTACTCTTTGGAAAAGGTCACGAGTCGAATCAAGAAGATTACATCAAGAAGATTTATCACCACAGGGCGCGTGCTATTTCATTGTTTTGTTATCTAGCCGGCTAGAGAAGAGCTATCGCCATCATCAAACAAAGAAGCCAATGACTGGTCAAAAGAGAGGAGAGACCACATTCTCGAATCCACTCATGGAAAATGCCCCACCTCTATCAAATTGATATTCATCTCGAAGGAAAATAAGAGAGTTTTGTTTTGCCATAGTGAGTAAACAACAAGTTTGATTTTGAGAAAGCTCAAGAGAGTTTTGTTTTGCCATAATGAGTAAACAACAAGTTTGATTTTGAAAAAGCCCATTCCTTTTCTGGGATAGTTTGCCAAGGAAAGTCGTACAAAGGCAAAGCGGACAGCGGGAAAAGGTACCTTTAAACCTCGTTTTAGTACCAATATTCCCCGCCTTCAAGGGCATATGAAGGAGCTCCTATTGCTTAAGAAAGTACAGTAGAAATAAAGTCTTTGGGTAGATGAGGTCTGATTTGCCCGCTGAGCTGCTCTGTCCCCTCTACCGGGATGGGATGGTTTATGCGCTTGTCCTGATGAAGCTTAGGATCCGATAGAAACACAGGGTCAACTAAGGAAAAAATGGGAACCTTTGCATGACGCGCCTTCCTCAAGATGTGCGCTCTCTTTTCAGGATTGAGAATGACGACACAGCCTGGAGGTCTTTCGTCTACTTCTTCTGCCCAGGCCTGTTTGTATTCCCACCATACCTTTCCGCATTGTCCTTCTCTATTGGGGGCTCCCGACACCTCAGCCAATTCGTGCAGCATCTTATTCAGGATCTCGGTGCTCCCAAAAGTTGTGAGCGACTACAGGAATAAGACTCTGCCACCTCTGTGCGTCACCGAATGAAGGAAGGAAAGAGCATGTCGTACATAAACCTGGATTTTTTCCATGTCGTCCAGATTCTACACACGGCATGATACATAAATCCTGCAACAGGAAGCACAATTTTGCTACTGGATCAACATCCACCGTCTTCTTTGGACCCAAACACAAGAACGAAACCGCCATAAACATGAAACATAACAAAGAGGAGTAGTACAAAGAATCGAATCATAGTCTGACACCATTGATAGTTGGTTGTCGTGAGGAGGGTGCATTGCAGCAGTTGCTGGTAGGATTTTGGTGTTGCTATGTTCTTGCCGCAGATGATGATATATGTAGATGGGTGAGGTTTTGGACTCGAGATATTGCTGGGAGATCACATTTGCCGTCGCATTCCAAACAATTCGTGAGCCGTTTAGCTGATTTAGTGGACATTTGCCTTGTTGATCAACTGTTTGGTATACCCAGTTCTGTAGAATTGTTTTGTGCCTGGAACTCTGAATGACCCTTATACTATTTTGCTTTCTGCTGCTTCTTGTTCTGCGTTGCCGAGAGAATTTCACCTCCGTTGGGTTGGCGTATTTTGAGATTAGGATTTGTCACTCCGATTGTCGAAGAGGTATCTCTGGGCCCACTCAGTAATGCACATTACTATAAGCCTTGCAAGCATTGTAACTAATGAGTTAGTTACAAGATGATGTGTTACGGAACGAGTAAAGAGACTTGCCAGTAACGAGATTGAACTAGGTATTGAGATACCGACGATCAAATCCTCGCAAGTAACATACCGATGACAAAGGGAACAACGTATGTTGTTATGCGGTTTGACCGATAAAGATCTTCGTAGAATATGTGGGAGCCAATATGAGCATCCAGGTTCCGCTATTGGTTATTGGCCGGGGACGTGTCTCGGTCATGTCTACATAGTTCTCAAACCCGTAGGGTCCGCACGCTTAAAGTTTCGGTGACGATTGTATTATGAGTTTTTGTATTTTGATGTACAGAAGGTAGTTCGGAGTCCTGGATGAGATCGGGGACATGACGAGGAGTCTCGAAATGGTCGAGACGTAAAGATCGATATATTGGACGACTATATTCGGACATTGGAAAGGTTCAGAGTGATTCGGGTATTTTCGGAGTACCGGGGAATTACGGGAATTCACCAAGAGAAGTATTGGGCCTTATTGGGCCATAAGGGAATAGAGGAGAGAGGCCAAAAGGAAGGAGGCGCGCCCCCCTCTGGTCCGAATTGGACAAGGGGTGCAGCCCCCTTTTCCTTCTCCCTCTCCCCCTCTTTCCTTCTCTCCTACTCCGGAAAGGAAAGGGGAATCCTACTAGGACTTCGGAGTCTTAGTAGGACTCCCCACACTTGGCGCGCCCCCTCTAGGGCCGGCCTCTTCCTCCCTCCTTTATATACGGGGGCAGGGGCACCTCTAGGCACAACAATTGATCTCTTGATCTCTTAGCCGTGTGCGGTGCCCCCCCCCCCTCCACCATATTCCACCTCGATCATATCGTAGCGGTGCTTAGGCGAGGCCCTGCGTCGGTAGCAACATCATCACCGTCATCACGCCTCGTGTTGATGGAACTCTCCCGCAAAGCTCGCTGGATCGGAGTTCGTGGGACGCCATCGAGCTGAACGTGTGCTGGACTCGAGAGGTGCCAGACGCTCGGGTACTTGGATCGCCGGATCGTGAAGACGCATTTACTACATCAACCTCAAGCAGTGCTAACGCTTCCGCTTTCGGTCTATGAGGGTACGTGGACACACTCTCCCCTCTCGTTGCTATGCATCACCATGATCCTGTGTGTGCATAGGAAAATTTTGAAATTACTATGTTCCCCAACACCAGCAACGAAATAACTGCACATTTAAATCGAAGATGAGTAACATAGCGACCCCCTAACCCGCCGTCTCGGGTAAACTAAATAGCAACTACCATCGGTGCAAGTTACATGAGGCGGTCGGCGTTGAACACTAGATCCACATCCCACAAGTGAAGCCGGCGCCCGGCGTCCCGCAACAATAGCTCTGGTGGCCGATGACGGTCGAACACCTTGGCGAATTTGTCTGGCAGCCTCTGCGATGAGGATTAAAGCCAAGTTTTGAATTTCAAACAACCAAACCGGCTTGAGTTAGTTTGGTTGTTCCAAGTTTCAACACTTAGCTTTCAATCGTCATCTCTGAGGCTGCCAGACAAATTTGCGATGGTGTTCACCTCCATCGACGCCGAGAACTGTTGCTGCTGGACGCAGGACCCCTGTGTCACATGTGGGACGTGGATGTAGTCTTCGACACCGATGGCCACATGTACCTCACACTCACGATACATGCTATTTAGGGTACCATCAACACCGACGAACCCCCTAACCCGCTCGTCCCCAGGCGCCCTCAGGTATGGCGACGCACGGTCGACGGGTCAGCACTCTCGGACCGGGGGGTTCTCGGCATGGGCGTCGGGACCGGCAGGACCCACTGGCTCCACCATCTATCCCCTCCGCAACCTTATTCCTTTTCCCCTTTTTCCTCTTCTTCTACTTATTCTTCTTTTTTCAATTTTTTTCTTCTTCTAATTATATAAACCTAAATCTGGCAGTAACCTAATCATACCACTCTAACCTAAATCTAAACACAAATAACAGTAAAAAAACCTTGGCTCCGGCGGCGGTGGAGGAGGCGGCGGGCGCCGGGCGGGCGCGGGCGCCGGGTGATGGGACAGGCGGCGGGCGGGCGGGCGCCGGGCGATGGGACGGGCGGCGGGTGGGGCGGCGTGGTGGGCGCGATGGGCGGCGGGTGGCGGCGGGCGGTGGGCGATGGGAGGCGGCGTGGCGGTGGGGCGAGGTGGCGGGGCAGAGCGGCGGTCGAGGGCGGCGGCGCGGGTGAGATCTAGAGAGAGAGGGGTGGGGGCGCGGGCGCGGCACCTTTTCTGCTAGCAGGACACAGCTCTTTGTCGTCTGCTAGCGGACGGCAAAGAGCGTACCTAGTGGGGTGGGGCCGGGGGGAAACGCCTGTTAAAACGGTCGTTTGTTTTGCCGTCCGCTAGCGGGCGGGAAAGAATTATTGTCGTCCGCCAGCAGACGGCAAAGAAAACGACCGTTAGGTCTTCCTCGCAGGCCGCCACCCACCCTCTTTGCCGTCAGTTAACAGACGGCAAAGCTGCTTCGCCGTCCGCTAGTCGACAAAGAAAGGAAGGCCGAGGGCAAAGCCTTTTCGTTGCCGTCTGCTTTTCGGGTGGCTGATGGCAAAGCCTTTCTTTACCATCCGCTAGACGGCAGACGACAAATCTGCTAATTCCAAAGAGTGACCCCACCAACCTATTTCTCTAAACATGCAAACATGCCACATCATGCAACATGCATGGAAAAAGACTCACCTCAACATCCAAATATGCATGGGAATTTCCATTCTATTGCTATATTTATATTTAATAAATATTATACAACTATACAATAATTAAACAAAATAAGTCACATGTATTTTCAGTTCTAACTCTTATATTATTACTCCAAATATTCATGTTTCATTCAAGGAATCTCATTGGAATATGTTGCAAACTACTATCTCACAAAGAACGCAGGTGTATCGTGGTACTATACATAAGAAGTTCATCCCGCTATCATATTTATCTTAACATCCAGCCTATTCACCTTATCACATATGTATCACACATGTCACCTCCCATTTAAACGCACATGCAAGACATCCACATCATCAGCGCATGCATGTAATCAATCAACTTTTTACTTTTCCATCACATGCACAACCTCCACGTCATCAAGCACCCATGCAACCATTCAACTTTCCACTTTCCACCAGCTACCACATGCAACCCCTCCACATCATCAAATAACACACTAACATATTTATCTCCACATGCAAGCATGCCACCTCATCACACAATATGCATGAAAAAAGGCCCATCCCCACTAACCTATTTCTCTAAACATGCAAACATGCCACATCATGCAACATGCATGGAAAAGGACTCACCTCAACATCCAAATATGCATGGGAATTTCCATTCTATTGTTATATTTATATTTAATAAATATTATACAACTATACAATGATTAAACACAATAAGTCATATGTATTTTCAGTTCTAGCTCTTATATTATTACTCCAAATATTCATGTTTCATACAAGGAATCTCATTGGAATATGTTGCAAACTACTATCTCACAGCAACGTGCGGGTATCGTGTAGTATACATAAGAAGTTCACCCCGCTACCATATTTATCTTAACATCCACCCTATTCACCTTATCACATATGTATCACACATGTCACCTCCCATTTAAATGCACATGCACAAGACATCCACATCATCAGCAAGATGCATGCAATCAATCAACTTTTCACTTTTCCATCACATGCACACCCTCCACGTCATCAAGCACCCATGCAACCATCCAACTTTCCACTTTCCACCTGCTACCACATGCAACCCCTCCACATCATCAAAGAACACACTAACATATTTCTCTCCACATGCAAGCATGCCACCTCATCACATCATATGCATGAAAAAAGGAC
Source organism: Aegilops bicornis (assembly GCA_021605145.1). Lineage (NCBI taxonomy): Eukaryota > Viridiplantae > Streptophyta > Magnoliopsida > Poales > Poaceae > Aegilops > Aegilops bicornis. The sequence goes on from CM038673.1 coordinate 529,247,116, forward strand.
CACCCCCACTAACCTATTTCTCTAAACATGCAAGCATGCCACATCATGCAACATGCATGGAAAAAGACTCACCTCAACATGCAAATAAGCATGGGAATTTCCATTCTATTGTGATATTTAATAAATATTATACAACTATACAATAATTAAACACAATAAGTCATGTATTTTCAGTTCTAGCTTTTATATTCTTACTCCAAATATTCATGTTAAACAGAAGGAATCTCATTGAAATATGTTGCAAACTACTATCCCGCAACAACGTGCGGGGTATCATCTAGTACACATGAGAAGTTCATCCCACTGTCATATTTATCTTAACATGCAGCCTATTCACCTTATCACATATGTATCACACATGCCGCCTCCCATTTAAATGCACATGTAGGACATCCACATCATCGGTGCATGCATGCAATCAATCAACTTTTCACTTTTCCATCACATGCACACCCTCTACATCATCAAGCACCCATGCAACCATTCAACTTTCCACTTTTCACTTACTACCACATGCAATCCCTCCACATCATCAAAGAACATGAAATCCCTCCACACCATTAATTTTATTTTAGTTTTCAATGACAAATAATTGAACTTGAATGCGAGAAGAGAATATAACGTGCATCCACCCTCCATTTAGGTTGAATGTCCTGTGTAATATTCTCATATATTAATTTTATTTTTAGTAAGTTCATTGCTAAAAAATCTTGCAACAACGCGGGGGTGTTATCTAGTTCTTATTGTTAAGAGCATGACACTATTTTTATTAAGAGAATGGCTTATTTGTTTCAAAGAGCATGGCATTTTTTTTGTAGAGCATGTCATTCTTATTTTAAAAGATAATAACATTTTTTTGTAGAGCATGGCGCTTTTTTTATAAAGAGCATGACATTTTGATTTTTAAAGAGCACGTCATTTTTAGTGTACCATGGCAAAATTAATATGGCATAGATGTTGGGAGCCTGGCAGGAGGCCAACAACGCCCGTTGGTCTTGTAGTTCTCCTAGCGAACATTCGCCAGGGATCCCCTCCCTTGGGAACGTTAGCCAGATATTGACGTTTTTTTTGGGTCGTTCGTTCCCTCTTGACTGTTGTTTCAGTTTTTTCTCCTTTTTCTTTTCTTTTATTTTCCCCTTTAGTTTATTTGTTTTCCTTTGTTTTCTCACCATTTTGTCTTTTTACCGTTTCTTTGGTTTTTGCATTGGTTTTCACAGCTTTCATCATTTACTTTGATTTTCCTTTTTTTTTTGCCTATTTTCTTTTCTTCGTTATGCTTCAGTTTTGTTCACTGGTTTTCTTTGGTTTCCCTTTTTTCCTGGTATACTTTGATTTTCTTTGTTTATTTCTTGGTTTTCTTAGTTTTTCTTAGTTTTCTTTGTTTCTGTTGTCGGTTTTCATTGGTTACTGTTTTGTTCAATACATGTCTGTTGGGGAACGTTGCAAAAAATAAAAAATTTCTACGCTTCACCAAGATCAATCTATGTAGTCATCTAGCAATGAGAGAGAGGAGTACATCTACATACCCTAGTGCCGAACGAACGGACGGCATCTGCGAGCGGAAGCGTTCAAGAGAACGGGGTTGAGGGAGTCGTACTCATCGTGATCCAAATCACCGAAGATCCTAGTGCCGAACGGACGGCACCTCCGCGTTCAACACATGTACGGTTGGGAAAGACGTCTCCTCCTTCTTGATCCAGCAAGAGGAAGGGAGAGGTTGATGGAGATCAAGCAGCATGACAGCGTGGTGGTGGAAGCAGCGGTATCTCAGCAGGGCTTCGCCAAGCTCCAACGAGAGGGAGAGGTGTTACGAGGGGAGAGGGAGGCGCCAGGGACTTGGGTGCGTCTGCCCTCCCTCCCCCCCCCCCCCCACTATATATAGGGCCCCTAAGGGGGGCGCCGGCCCTAGGAGATCCCATCTCCAAAGGGGGGCGGCGGCCAAGGGGGGGACTTGCCCCCCAAGTCAGGTGGGGGGCCCCCACCCCTAGGATTTCCAACCCTAGGCGCAGGGGGAGGCCCAAGGGGGGCGCACCAGCCCACCAGGGGCTGGTTACCCTCCCACTTCAGCCCATGGGGCCCTCCGGGATAGGTGGCCCGATCCGGTGGACCCCCGGGACCCTTCCGGTGGTCCCGGTACAATACCGATTACCCCCGAAACTTTCCCGATGGCCACCTGGACTTCCTTTATAGCCACCCAGTCTTGTCCATCATATCATTCTCCTAATGATGTGATCCCGTCATCAATGACATCTAATGTCCATAGTCAGGAAACCATGACTATCTGTTCATCAACGAGCTAGTCAACTAGAGGCTCACTAGGGACATGTTGTGGTCTATGTATTCACACATGTATTACGATTTCCGGATAACACAATTATAGCATGAACAATAGACAATTATCATGAACAAGGAAATATAATAATAACCATTTTATTATTGCCTCTAGGGCATATTTCCAATAGTCTCCCACTTGCACTAGAGTCAATAATCTAGTTACATTGTGATGAATCGAACACTGTCGGTGTCAAAACCGGCGGATCTCGGGTAGGGGGTCCCGAACTGTGCGTCTAGGCGGATGGTAACAGGAGACAGGGGACACGATGTTTTTACCCAGATTCGGGCCCTCTCGATGGAGGTAAAACCATACTCCTGCTTGATTAATATTGATGATATGGGTAGTACAAGAGTAGATCTACCACGAGATCAAGGAGGCTAAACCCTAGAAGCTAGCCTATGGTATGATTGTTGTTCTGTCCCCACGGACTAAAACCCTCCGGTTTATATAGACACCGGAGAGGGTTAGGGTTACACAGAGTCGGTTACAACGGAAGGAGATCTACATATCCGTATTGCCAAGCTTGCCTTCCACGCCAAGGAAAGTCCCATCCGGACACGGGACGAAGTCTTCAATCTTGTATCTTCATAGTCCAGGAGTCCGGCCGAAGGTATAGTCCGGCTATCCAGACACCCCCTAATCCAGGACTCCCTCAGTAGCCCCTGAACCAAGCTTCAATGACGATGAGTCCGGCGCGCAAATTGTCTTCGGCATTGCAAGGCGGGTTCCTCCTCCAAGTACTTCATAAAAGATTTTGAACACAAGGATAGTGTCCGGCTCTGCAAAATAAGCTTCCACATATTGCCATAGAGAGAATAATATTTACACAAATCTAATCTGCTGACGTATTCCGTAGCGTGACATCACACCACGGCCAAGCCTTTATTCGAATCGTTTTTACTGCTCCACCTCAGCGTGTTATGCGAGGTGGTTTCCTTGGCACGTCTTGTCAAAGCAGAGATCGTGTCCTCTTTATTTATGGGATTCTCATTAATACAGACGTGGGTAACCCAACCGCGCCATTGATTACGGCGCTTGGGAGATAAGCGAATTTTACCAGGCTGGTGGGGACGCGTAGTTGCGTCCGCCCATATAAGGGGATAAGGATCCACCTTTTTCATCCACGCCTTCTTCCTCTTTTGCTCATCCATTTCCGCGCACTTGAGCTCCAGCGCCCAAGTCCGCACTCCCCACCTCAACCTTCTCCGGCCATGTCCGGAGCGAGAGGCAAGTGGATGGTCTCCTCCGTTACGGAGGGACACATCAAAAAACTGAGGAAGGCCGGATACTTGTCTAAGGACATCGCGCACCGGCTTCCCGAAGAGGGGCAGCTCATCCCCACCCCTGAGCCCCATGAGAGGGTGGTGTTCCTCCCCCATTTCCTCCGTGGACTGGGCTTCACTCTCCACCCATTTGTCCGGGGGCTCATGTTCTACTATGGCCTGGATTTCCACGATCTGGCCCGAACCGTCCCCTCAACATCTCGGCGTTTATCGTCGTGTGCGAGGCTTTCCTCTGCATCCGCCCCCATTTCGGCCTATGGCTCAAGACTTTCAATGTCAAGCCAAAGGTGGTGCGCGGCAACCAGGCGGAGTGCGGAGGCGCCATGGTGGGCAAGATGCCCAACGTCTTATGGCTCGAGGGCTCCTTCGTGGAGACCCTGAAGGGGTGGCAATCGGCGTGGTTCTTCATCACCGAGCCGCGTGACTTTGAATGGGTCGCACCCCCCGAGTTCCGATCTAGAACTCCTACGCGGCTCACCTCCTAGAAGGAGACGGGCCTGTCGTGGGGTGAAAAAGGAGAGGTGACCGGACTGCAAACATGCATCCAAAACCTGGTGAGCAAGAAGCTCAAACTTGTCAATGTAGTCCAGGTCATGCTCGTCCGTCGGATCCTCCCGTGCCAACAACAGGCCGTCAGCTTGTGGGAGTTCGACCCGGCGCAGCACCGAACTCTAAGCAGGCTTTTCGACACGACGTACGAAGATACCTGGAAGGTGCTATTCAAGGGTGCCGAGGCTCCCACATCCGCTACCGAGGATCGCGGATTTAGCGCGCAGCGTCAAGTCGGCGCGGTAAGCTGTTTTATCTTTTACAGGATATTTGTCCTTCATAGTTTGACTCTGCGGGATCTAAACTCCCGTGCCTTTGACAGGAATGGTTGGAGAAGGCCGAACAGATTAACTGTCCAGCCCCTCTGCCCGAAGGCCCAGCCGACGCCTGCTTGACGGGGCTGCTGGCTCCGGCACCCTATGTGGTGCCGGAGAAGAAGGCCAAGAAGAAGGCCATGGGGACTCGAAAGAGTGCCCGGCGTTTGGTGGTGTCGGATTCATCGTCCGACGACTCTGAGACACACTCCTCCCGTGAAGACGAGGAGGAGGAAGAAGAGGCCTCTCCCCCTCCAGCGGGGGGAGGAAAGAAAAGGAAGGCCGCCCCAACTGGGGAGGCCGGAGGGTCCAAGAAGAGGAAAATCCTTGTTCCGGACTACTTCACCAACGCCAACGACGGCGGAGAGGAGTGGCCGTACAGGGCCAAGCCCCTGGCGAAATCGTAAGTGTTCGGGTACCAGAATGACTCATGGTGCTCCTTTATTGCATAGCTTTTCCTAATGCCGAATATATTTATGCAGTCCGCCCAAGGTCGGGCTCGACGAGTCGTCGAGCGGCTCCCTGGATTCGTCGGACGTGAATTCACTTCTGCCCGCTACCTCCCCCCACCCTACAGACGATGCCGAGGTGCTGTCCCAGCAGGTTCCAAGCCAGGAGGAGGTGGTCCTGGAGGCGCCGCAAGGCGACCTCCCGGACTCCAGGGACAAAGGGGATAAAACCCCCAAGGGCTCCGAGTCCGGCTTTGAGCCGGACACCGCGCCGGAACCTTCAACGGTTCCGGACTCCGGCAGGCAGCCTCCTTCCAAGAAGAGCAAGCCTACCGAGCCGGTGATCTCCGTCCAACCGGAGGAACCGTACGATTTGCTGGAGGTGCTTAACGGCGCCTCCATCGACGAGGAGCACCGCACTATTATGAGTGCGGTGATCCAGAAGGTTTAGTCCGCCAAGAGCGGACTGACTGAAGCATGTGCCAGCCTTTTAACAGGCTTTGAGGTAAGTAGAGAATATGTAAAAATGTTACCGCATAGACAGTATGATGCGGAGCATCCTACGGTCATCACCATGTCAAGAGTCCGTTTGGCAAGTGACACGTGCGACCTCTACTTCTCATACATAAAGGTGAATCTTCTCCTTTACACGTGCTCGCTTGACCCCTTGACCCCTTCGAGGATGGTATACTACTTGACACTCCACTCGTGTGCATGCATAGGTATGGCCGGAGCTTCACGGACGACGAGGAGGAGTGCAAGCGCCAAGGAACACCTACACCATCCGCGAGGGAAGCCTGGAAGAGAAGACGGAAAAAGACAGAGCTGTGGAGTCCCCAGCGGCCGGACGACCGGAAGCCTCCGGACGTCCGACACTCTCCAGCGGCCGGACGACCGACGATCACCGGACGTCCGACAAGTACCAGGGACCGGACGACCGAAGCCGACCGGACGTCCGGCAGCTGGGCACCCGAATGGAATCTACGGACGTCCGACCGACGCACGCCCGAACCGAATCTACGGACGTCCGAAGACCTCCGGACGTCCGGACCATGTCGAGCCTCCGGACGACCGGTGACCTCCGGACGTCCGACGCCTGGGTGTTGACTTTGTTTGGGGCCGTAGCCCTTGTACCCCTTCGCCCCCTAGACTATATATACTCTTTCTTCCCCACCTTTCTAGGTTAGCTTTGGATTAGCTCATGTTTAGGTGAGAGAGCCTTTGCTCATCCACTTGGCTACTTCTCCTTCGAGATCAGGACCTCTTCGGAGAAGATCGCCCAAGCGGATTCAAGACCCCCTCCTAGGGTGGACCCCATCAAGACCTCCTTCCGAGAAGATCGGCTACTCGTGTATCTTTACCTTTATTGTTCTTGAATCTTGTGCCACTCTATGTGTTCATCGATCTAGCACTTGTGTGATTGTTTTCTTGTCGGTTGAGTGAGTCCTCTCTCGTTTTTCCCGTGTTTCCCTCTTGTTCTTCCGCGTTTTCCCCGTGTCTCCCCGTAGGATCCGCTCCCACGTGAAAGATCGCTCCCGTAGGGTTCCGCCCTACATCATCTATGGATCAGAGCTTAGGTTGATCACGTTTTTGGAGCCCCTACCCCTCTTTTTCTAGCTTGATTTTGTTGTGTTCTTCCCCAATTTCGAAAATCCCCATCAAAAATAGCCCCAAAATTTTTTTGTGATTTGTTGGTTAGATGAAGTTTTGTTGATTTTGATCCATGGATTTGCTTGGTTTCGAGTGGATCTAGCATTTCCCCAAGTTTCCCCATCTTTCATCCACAAAATCTCTTCAATTTTGACCCCAAAATCCCAAAATTCCGCCCAAAACCGCGTCCGGATCTCAATTTTCGAGTTGACCCGACCCACCGGACGACCCGGAGTTTCTGGACGTCCGGAGCCCCTGGAACGTCCGGACGTCCGACCTTTTCCGGACGACCGGAACCTCTAACCCGAACTGAATTTACGGATGTCCGACCATTTCCGGTCGTCCGTAACCTGTAGTTTCAGACTTCGGCTGATTCTTGTTTCGGCCGTAACTAATTCATCCGAACTCCGATTTTGACGTTCTTTAGCTCGTTGAAAAGCTCTTGATATCCCCCTTCCAACAAAAATACCACCAAAATCATTTGACTCCATCAAATTTTTGAAAATTTGGCAAGTTTGCCTAGGCCCTCCACCATATCATCCGCATAGCCACCACCGACTTCCGCAACCTAACCAATTTTGTTCCCCATTGTATATGTGGTTGCTTGAGTAGTGATTCGAGTCTCCTAAGGTGTTTCGGCTACTTAGGGACGATTGCTTCTTCTTCAACCACCACCACCACTTTCGCATAGGCTTACCCACCATATACTTCCACCGCAACTTAACCCAATTTTGTTTGAGTGCAAAGCCCAACTTGAGGCCGCACTAGCCGCGACAGGGGAGCCCAAGGAGACCCCCATTGGTAATATATATATACTTCCAAGAGATAAGTATTTTGTGAAGTGCGGCGTGTGTGCAAATCTGACAAATGAAATTGCAGATGGCGCCGGAGTAGATCCGGAAAAGCAACAACTCCTACGCCAGTTAAAGGCTGGTGAGAGCGTGCTGACAAAGGTGAGGCGGGAGAAGAATGATCTCCTAGATGCCAACACCAAGTTGGGCGTTGAACTGCAAGATGTTCGTGCCCAGCTTTCGGACTCCGTTAAGGAGAATCAGCGGCTTCGGCGCGGCAGATTTAGTAAGTGCTTAAACGAACCTTTGAGGAAAAAAAGTTCGGCGAGGAAGTCGACTAACAGAGTAATGTCTGTAGGTGTGCTAACAGGTCTCCCTGCAGAGGAGATGCCCGGTTCTACGGGTGACTTTCTTCCCGAGCTCTCGCAACTGCACGAGCGAGTTCGGCAGGTGATGCAAGGCGTCGCCCAGGCCTTATGGCCATCCATCTCCACGCACGAAGGCCTTGGAGAGCTTGCAGAGAAGTTGAAGGGAGCGCGGCGGCGCTTCCGATTGTGGAAGATATCGGCCTGCCGTCAAGGCGCTAGGGAGGCCTGGGCCATGGTGAATACGCGGTACACAAAGGATGACCCCAACCACATGGCCGAGGTCGGACCTGTGGGGCCCGATGGGGAGGAGATCCATGTAAGCTTAGTATATGGCCAAGTAGAATTGGCCGCAAAGTATTCCTAGCAGGACTGTAAACTAGACAGTCTGTTAGATGGTATTGAAGAGGAATACAATGAGTCAGAATGACTATGTAATTTAATTGACATTTGTAATGCCTTCTAGTCGGATTGTAGATCGTTTGCATGGCCGACCTTTTCGCTTTAACCTCGGGACCTGACGGTCCGGAGTGTGCCCGAATACCCTCGCGGTTATGTAAGAACCGGTGTATGCATGGAGACCAGGCGTAGGGGTCATTAGTGCTTGAACAGACAAGTGCCCAACTAGTTATGTTATATTACATGGTTAGTAAGAAACATCTTCCAGGGAGAATAGTTCCGTTAAGGGTTCCTTTCCCTGGGAGGCATGCCCTAAAATGCATGTCCATTCTGCGAAAAATACGTAGGAAAACGCATCTGGGGGCGCATAAATAAATAAGTAAAAAGATCATCTTTTAGGTCACCGACCGAATATTCCCTTAAGAACGCTAGCTTTCGGCTTCACCCAGTCTGAGGTACACATCCGGCTGATCCGGCAGTAACAATCGTAGAGGTGCTCCCTTTACCACCTAGCCGAACAATCGGGAACGTAGGGGTAAGCACAGGAGCCAGGCAACCCAGCTTGGCCAAAACTTAAGTCATATCGATGCATATAATGGTGAAATAAATGGTACATGCGGAAGTGTGACACATGTGCTGGGCATAAAGCCCGTATAAATAAGCTTCTATTAAAAGAAGCCCCCAGGTTTAATGAGTGCGAACAGCACGTCATTTGATGAGCCTTTAAAGGCTGAGAGGGAGGGGAGAAGGAGAGAAATGTAAGACAGACAGTATATAAAAAATGGACAGAGGAAGGAGACGAACACGGAGTCCGGCGCTAGGCATAGAATCTTCGGAGACGGGCTGCGTTCCATGGGTTCGGCTCGAGTCGGTTATCCGATGCATCTCGCAGGCGGTACGCCCCACCAGTCAGGACTTGGTCAATTATAAAGGGACCTTCCCACTTGGGCTTGAGTTTGTCCTTTTTCTTCTCCAGCAGGCGTATAACTAATTCGCCAACGTTGTAATTTTTGGCCCGTACTTCTCTGCTTTGATATCTTCGAGCCTGCTGTTGATAGAATGCGGAACGGGCTTTTGCCACGTCACGCTCCTCCTCTAAGGCGTCCAAACTGTCCTGCCGATCGAGCTCGGCTTCTCTTTCTTCATACATGCGCACTCGAGGTCCGTCATGAATTATGTCGCAAGGCAAAACTGCCTCTGCGCCATACACCATGAAGAATGGTGTGTATCCGGTGGTGCGATTCGGCGTGGTCCGCAGCCCCCAGAGTACGGAGTCGAGCTCCTCTACCCAGTGTGTGTTAGATTCCTTGAGGGAACGCACTAATCTGGGTTTGATGCCGCTCATTATAAGACCATTTGCACGTTCGACCTGGCCGTTAGTTTGTGGGTGATAGACGGAAGCATAATCGAGCTTGATGCCCATGTTTTTGCACCAGAGTTTTACCTAGTCGGCCATAAAGTTCGTGCCGTTATCAGTGATGATGATGTGGGGGATGCCGTAACGGTGTACAACCCCGGGTATGAAGTCTATCACTGGTCCGGATTCAGCCGTCTTAACGGTCTTGGCTTCTATCCATTTGGTGAACTTATCCACCATGACCAGTAAGTATTTTTTCTTGTTGGTTCCGCCTTTAAGGGGTCCAACCATGTCAAGCCCCCAGACCGCGAAGGGCCAAGTTATGGGGATAGTTTGGAGGGCGGTGGGTGGCATGTGGCTTTGGTTTGTGAAAAGCTGGCAACCAACGCATCGTTGGACTAAGTCCTAGGCGTCTGCCCGGGCCGTCGGCCAATAAAAGCCTATACGGAAGGCCTTGCTTACAAGGGACCGAACTGCGGGGTGGTGACCATCGAGTCCGGCATGAATTTCAGCCAGAAGGTTCCGCCCTTCCTCTTCGGAGATGCACCTTTGAAGGACTCCGGTAGTTCTTTTTTTATAAAGCTCTCCTCTCCCTCATGGACTTTGTAGGTTTTAGATCGCCGCACTATGCAGCGTGCCTCGTTTTGGTCCTCAGGGAGTTCCTGCCTGGTAAGGTAGGCTAGGAAAGGTTCTGTCCACGGGGCGATGACGGCCATTATTACGTGGGCTGAAGGTGTGATTTCCTTGGCAGAGCCTCCCATTATGTCAGAGTGTTCTGTATCGGGCAGTGCGGTTGGGTCCGGGCTGTTATTGCCGGGTTCCCCTTCCCATGCTACGGATGGCTTGAACAGCCTTTCCAAGAAGATGTTGGGGGACTACATCGCGTTTTTGCCGATGCATGCCAGACATCTGCCGCGATTATTTTCCGGGCTATATGGTGAAATTGAGCCCTTGAACCGAGCTGACATTTTTAAGACGGCGTTGCGGTAGGCTGCCATTTTTGGATCCTTGGCATCGAAGTCTCCATTTATTTGGGATATCGCGAGGTTCGAATCCCCGCGCACCTCTAGGCGTTGAATGCCCATGGATACTGCCATTCGGAGACCATGTAAGAGGGCCTCATATTCGGCTGCGTTGTTGGAGTCTGTGTACATAATCTGGAGTACGTATTGAACTATGTCTCCTGCGGGGGACGTCAGAACGACGCCAGCCCCTAGACCGGCCAACATTTTAGAGCCGTCGAAATGCATAATCCAGTTTGAATATGTGCCGTACTCTTTAGGGAGTTCGGCCTCCGTCCATTCTGCGACGAAGTCGGCCAAAACTTGCGACTTGATAGCTCGCCATGGCTTATAAGTTATGTCGAATGGGAGGAGCTCAATGGCCCATTTTGCAATCTGGCCCGTCGCGTCGCGGTTGTTTATAATATCGTTAAGTGGTACTTCCGAGGCTACTGTTATTGAACACTCTTGAAAGTAGTGTCGCAGCTTCCGGGATGCCATGAATACCGAGTACGCAATCTTTTGTTAATGCGGGTACCGGGATTTGCACGGAGTGAGGACAGTGGACACATAATAGACCGGCTTTTGAAGGGGGAATTTGTGTACGTCTGTTTCTCGTTCGACGACGAGCATTGCGCTTACAACCTGATGGGTTGCTGCAACGTATAATAGCATTGGTTCGCCAATATTTGGCGTGGCCAGGACTGGTTTTGTTGCCAATACGGCTTTTATTTCGTCGAGTCCGGCTGTGGCGGCGTCCGTCCACTCGAAGTGTTCGGTGCACCGAAGGAGGCGGTAGAGGGGTAGTGCCTTTTCTCCCAAGCGGGAGATAAAGCGGCTTAGAGCCGCCATGCATCCTGTTAATTTTTGTATTTGTTTGAGGTCCTTTGGGATATCCAATTGTGCCAGAGCTCGGATCTTGGCCGGATTTGCTTCGATTCCTCTACCGGATATAATGAAGCCCAAGAGCTTTCCGGCTGGAACGCCGAAAACGCATTTTTCCGGATTGAGCTTGATATCATATGTCCGGAGGTTATCAAATGTGAGCCTCAAGTCGTCTAATAGAGACTCGACATGTCTTGTTTTAACGACCGCGTCATCCACGTATGCCTCCACTGTTTTGCCGATCTGGTTTGCCAGACATGTCTGAATCATGCGCTGATATGTTGCGCCGGCGTTATTGAGCCTAAAGGGCATTGTGTTGAAGCATAATGGGCCGTATGGAGTGATGAATGCCGTTGCGTCTTGGTCGGACTCTGCCATCTTGATGTGATGGTAACCGGAATATGCGTCGAGGAAACACAACGAATCGTGTCCTGCAGTAGCATCGATAATTTGATCGATGCGGGGTAGAGGGAAGGGATCCTTTGGGCAAGCCTTGTTAAGGTCTTTAAAATCAACGCACAGGCGCCAGGATTTGTCCTTCTTTGGTACCATCACCAGGTTTACTAGCCAGTCCGGATGTTTTATATCTCTGATGAATCCGGCCTCCAATAGCTTGGCTAGCTCCTCTCCCATGGCCTGTCTCTTAGGTTCGGAAAAGCGCCGGAGAGCCTGTTTGACGGGTTTGAATCCTTTTAGGATATTTAGGCTATGTTCGGCCAGCCTGCGTGGGATTCCTGGCATATCTGAAGGGTGCCAGGCGAAAATGTCACAGTTCTCACGTAGGAACTCTCGCAGTGCGGCGTCTACAACAGGGGTTAATTGTGCCCCGATGGAGGCTGTTTAATTGGGGTCCGTTGGATGGACCTGGAATTTGACTATTTTGTCCGCTGGTTTAAAGGAGGTGGACTTGGATCTTTTGTCGAGTAACATATAATCCCTGTTCACCGTGGAGCGCAGCGCAGTCAACTCCTCAGCTGCTAGGGCTTCGGAGAGTGCCTCAAGGGCCAGTGCGGCTGTCTTATTTTCGGCGCGGAGTGCTAAGTCCAAGTCACTAGCGAGAGTGATAATTCCGTTCGGCCCGGGCATCTTGAGCTTCATGTACCCGTAATGGGGTATTGCTTGGAAGATTGTAAACGCTTCTACTGAACGGGTCCACTTGGAACGTGACCTCTTCGGTCCTGTAATATCCGGTGTGCCGAACACCACATCTAGTGTGATTTTTCCTGTACAGCGCGCTTCCTGACTGGGGATTATTCCTCTAAAGGTTGTGCTTCTTCGCTCAATGCGGTTCCAGTCTATTTCCATTTTTTGAAGGGTTTCCTCGTAAATGAGGTTCAATCCGCTGCCTCCGTTCACGAGTACCTTCGTAAGGTGAAAGCCATCCACTATAGGACTAAGGACCAATGCGGCTGGTGCTCGGGCTGTCCGGAATTTAGGTTCATCACTGGCGTTGAAAGTAATAGCCGTGTCACTCCATGGGTTTATTGTTGCTACTTCGTAGACTTCGGCGAGGCTGCGGAGTGTTCTTTTTCGCATAATATTTGATGCAAAAGTCTCGAGGACTGTTAATACCGTATCGGTGTCTCTGGGGTGACTTTCTGTGGCCTCCGGAATTAGGAGATTTTTGCCGATTTTGGCCACCTGCCGGAGTATCCAACATGCTCTAAGGCTATGAGTTGGTGTGGCACCCTCTGTACTGTGAATTTTACAGGGTCCATTAAGCCACCCTTCCAGTATGGTTCCATGCCCTGTAGAGGGTTTTTGCTTTTTGGTGTTCAACTCGGGTGTCCGGCGATGATGCACCCTTTTATTTCGGACTGGGTTTGTATTCAGGGCCGGATTATCCCAAAATTTTACTTCGGTTTTCCAGGCGCTTTCCGCCGCACTGTATTTTCGTACAATGGACGCCAAGTCAGCGAAGCATGTAATATCACGGCGACATATGGCGTTGCAGATTCCCTTGTCCGTGCAATTATTGTAGAAGAATGAGATTGCATCTTCCTCGCGGCAGTCCTTGATCCTGTTCATAACCAGGAGGAATCTGGCCCAGTAATGATGTACTGTTTCTTCTGGCCTTTGCCTAATTTGGGATAGATCGCATATGTTCGGATGGGTGGGTGGAATTAAATCCGAAACCTCACCCAATCTGAGACTCAGAGGCCAAGGGGTTTCTGAACTCGAGGGTTTGGATTCTTGGATGTTGTCCAATGAATCTAGCCCGTTGCCCGACTCTAAGTTCGGGTCTTCAGTGATGTCCTCCCCTCCGCGGATATCCGGCTTGGAGGGATCGAGAATCCGGATGTAGCTGGTCCTTAAGATAGATGAAGGGTCGCCGCACTGCCCCTCTACCACGGCAACGTGATGGGTGACCTGGGGAGAGTTGATCTCTCTTAGATCGGGTTTAGGCACGATCTGGTCGTAATCCGTAGCGACTCCCAGGAGCTCGTTTATTGAAGAGAGCTCCATTGGATCTAACTGCTCGGCCAGTCCCAAGCTGACATGAATATTGCTTTTGATGACCCGAGAGGTCTTCGTCGGCGCAGCAGCCGAACAGGCGGTCATAAGAAAACCACCTAGCCGGAGAGTTTGGCCGATAGCCAAAGCTCCCTTAGCGACGGTGCCGTCTTTAAAGACGGGAGGAGGCATCCTTCCTGATGGCGACGGCACAGAGGAACTCTCGATGAAAGCACCAATGTTGGTGTCAAAACCGGCGAATCTCGGGTAGGGGGTTCCGAACTGTGCATCTAGGCGGATGGTAACAGGAGACAAGGGGCACGATGTTTTTACCCAGGTTCGGGCCCTCTCGATGGAGGTACAACCCTACTCCTACTTGATTAATATTGATGATATGGGTAGTACAAGAGTAGATCTACCACGAGATCAAGGTGGCTAAACCCTAAAAGCTAGCCTATGGTATGATTGTTGTTCTGTTGTTCGTCCTACGGACTAAAACCCTCCGGTTTATATAGACACTGGAGAGGGCTAGGGTTACACAGAGTCGGTTACAATGGTAGGAGATCTACATATCCGTATTGCCAAGCTTGCCTTCCATGCCAAGGAAAGTCCCTTCCGGACACGGGACGAAGTCTTCAATCTTGTATCTTCATAGTCCAGGAGTCCTTTGAAGGTATAGTCCGGCTATCCGAACACCCCCTAATCCAGGACTCCCTCAAAGGGCCTCATAGTTCGGTTGTGGCCTGGAGAGGCTCTGCCTGGGAGCTACTTCGGGCTGGTGAGGCGGCTGGTGGAGGCATGTCAAAGGCTCGAAGTCATCAAGCGCTCCGTCTGCATCGAAGGTGCCCGTAGGGCGCTTGCCCGTGCTAAGATGCACTGAGGCAAGCTGGATGCGGAGAAGCTTGTGAAGGATTGGCCACCGCCGGGCAAGGAGCATCGCCACCCCGAGATGTATTATGAGGGCGTCTTGAAAGGCGCCCGCCTTATGGCGGACGAATGTTCAAATGATGTAATTTTTTAGTGAAACTTGCTCGTTTTGTCCTGTGCGCTGAAAACTTGTTCATATGCGCTATGCAACGCTTGTTTAATTTAAAATATTACCTTCTATGCGGTCGTTTATCAAATTTGAGAGATGGCGAGTCGTCGGCTTCTGCCCCCATGCCACGAGTGCTAGGGTGTTCGGGATAAACCTGAGCACTCTTTTTCCCATTCTTGGGTCCTTCGAGGGAGGTGCTCGACAACCTGAACAAGGCAATCGGACTATAATGCGTTATCACTCTCACTTAGCCATAGAATTCTATAATTTTAAATTTAGTGAAGCCCCTAGTATTCGAATACCGAGTTAGAGTGCGATACACGCCTAGGCTGGACAAAGCCGGCTCCTCGCTCTAAGCGGCATAAGTCTTGAAGGACTTGAAACCTTCCCGAACAGCGACCAGCTCTCGCCCTATCATGACAGTCAGTTTTAGCTTTCTCTACTGAGGTGCTTAGGCCCAGCTCAACTGGGGCACAATCGCAGTAGTTCTCCCAGCGCTACCTTAGCCGATATAGCGGAATGTAAGGTACCAAAGCATGGGAGCCGGGCAAACCCAACTATTGACCAAAGACATGATTCGGAGCTGATGCATATAATGCTATAAGATCGGAGGGCCGCACTTGTGAAAGTGTTCGGACTTTTCACGCCGTGTTATGGGGTGCTTGAGCCCCTGGCGTATTGGCCATACCAAAGTGTACGGGTGCTAAATTTCATAACTGAACATATATATTAAAAAAGAAATGAATAGAGAATGCAGTAATAAGCTGAAGCTAAGCATTGTTTATTTGAAAAAAGCAGCGATCAAAGCAGAACGATACAAATAGTGCGATAAGCCAAAGATGGGACTATTTAACATGTCCTTTCTAGGGGCAGGCTGCAGAATGGTATGCGAAACAGGTATACTGCTCGTTATAGAGACCACCTGGGAGTTCCATAATTTGACGTAGCTTTCTGCTTCCCTGGTTCTTGCATCGTTTGTGCGGCAATTGTACTGCCGGTTAGGCCTTCCGAAGAATGGAGTCCTGAAAGTAAGAGAAAGTGAAAAAAATCGGCAGCCCCTAGTGCGGTTTAAGCCGTGTTGCGGGCATGCCGTGATGGTGCCCCTCCCCCTGTGCCCATGGTATTTCCAGAGCGTAGTTATGTACGCGCAACACTGGTTCCGCAAGTTCGCGAGGGCTGGGGTTGGGGCCGCATTGCTACGCTTGCTCGGAACGTGCCACGCGGTCTTGTTGTAGGTTACTCCGGGCGCGCTTGACGGGGTCCGGACATTTAATGGCCGGACTGGAGAATTTCCTTGAGAGGTTCCTTTGTACTTCCGCTGCGAGAGCCGCCGTATGCTCCTTCGTTCGGAGGGAGCGTTCGGTGTTTCCATTGACCGTAATGACTCCTCGAGGGCCTGGCATCTTGAGCTTAAGGTACGCGTAGTGCGGTGTCGCATTGAACTTGGCAAATGCGGTTCGCCCGAGCAGGGCGTGATAGCCACTGCGGAACGGGACTATGTCGAATATTAACTCCTCGCTTCGGAAATTATCCGGAGATCCGAAGACCACTTCAAGTGTAACTGAGCCTGTACAGTTGGCCTCTACACCTGGTATGACGCCTTTAAAGGTCGTTTTAGTGGGTTTAATCCTCGAGGGATCGATGCCCATTTTTCGCACTGTATCCTGATAAAGCAGGTTCAGGCTGCTGCCGCCGTCCATAAGGACTCTAGTGAGGTGAAATCCGTCAACAATTGGGTCTGGAACCAATGCGGCGAATCCACCATGACGGATGCTAGTGGGGTGGTCCCTTCGATCAAAAGTGATCGGGCAGGAGGACCATGGGTTGAACTTCGGGGGGACTGGCTCCATCGCGTATACATCCCTTAACGCACGCTTCCGCTCCCTCTTGGGGATGTGGGTTGCGTATATCATGTTCACCGTCCGCACTTGTGGGGGGAATCCCTTCTGTCCACTACTGTTCGGCGGCCGGGGCTCCTCCTCGGCGTTGCTATGTAGCCTCTTGTCTCTGTTTTTGGCACTTAACTTGCCGGCCTGCTTGAACACCCAACAATCCATGTTGGTGTGATTGGCTGGCTTTTCGGGGGTGCCATGTATCTGGCACGAGCGGTCGAGTATGCGGTCCAAACTGGACGGGCCCGGACTATTTCTCTTGAATGGCTTTTTCCGCTGACCGGGTTTAGAGCCTCTGAATCCTGCATTAACTGTTGTGCTTGTGCTTGTTGTGACGCGACCTGCCACTGTTGTCCTTGGTATCCGAATTACCAGGGCTCTTGGTCATGTTATTGCTACGAGCCAACCAGCTGTCTTCTCCCGCGCAAAAGCGGGTCATGAGTGTCGTGAGGGCTGCCATAGATTTCGGCTTTTCCTGTCCAAGGTGCCGGGCAAGCCACTCGTCACGGATATTATGCTTGAAGGCCGCTAGGGCCTCTGCGTCCGGACAGTCGACGATTTGATTTTTCTTGGTTAGGAACCGTGTCCAGAATTGCCTGGCCGATTCCTCTGGCTGCTGAATTATGTGGCTTAGGTCATCGGCGTCTGGTGGTCGCACATAGGTGCCCTGGAAATTGTCGAGGAATGCGGCTTCCAGGTCCTCTCAACAACCAATTGACTCTGCTGGCAAGCTGTTAAGCCAATGCCGAGCCGGTCCTTTAAGTTTGAGTGGGAGGTATTTGATGGCGTGTAGATAAATGCGCCCGGGCCATGTGGATATGAAGGAGATAATCCTCGATCCATACCGCAGGATCTGTTGTGCCATCGTATGACTCGATGTTTACGGGTTTGTAACCCTCGGGGATTTGATGATCCATTACTTCATCTATGAAGCATAGTGGGTGTCTTGGCGCCTCAGATCGGGCTATATCACGGCGTAGCTCAAACGAGCTTTGTCTCATCGTGTTCGCCCGCCGGATTTATCAGATCCGGCGTGACGATTACCGTCTCGTGCCGTGGGGCGCCCACGCGATCCGTAGATCGACCTTGTTTGCTTTGCCTTGTCCTCCAATATATCTCGCAGGTCTGGCGCATTTCCCCATGCCATGGTATTTTTAAAGCGGTGCCGGGGTGCGGCTTGAGTGGAGGGCCGAGAGGCCTCTCTGTCGCGGCCACGAGGTGGCCGGTCGGCCGCATCGTGCGTTGGTGATATAGGTGCTTCCTCCTCTAATCGGGGTAGCAACCTGCGCTTTGGGTAGCTCTTGGAGGGGCGTTCGAGTTCATACTCTTTGGCCGCAAGGACTTTCGTCCATTTGTCGGCTAGCAGGTCTTGATCAGCTCTAAGCTGCTACTGTTTTTTCTTGAGGCTGCTCGCCGTGGCCATAAGCTTGTGTTTGAAGCGCTCTTGTTCGACGGGATCCTCAGGCACGACAAATTCATTGTCGTCGAGGCTTGCCTCGTCTTCAGAGGGAGGCATGTAATTATCGTCCTCGACCTCTCTATCTGCTGCTCTCTCATGAGGGCTGGCTTCTCCATCCTCCTATGCTGAATCTTGCTGGAGGGGGTTTTCTTCGGCACTACCTGGGGTGTTATTATCTCCTGTGCCGGAATCACCGTTTTTGCTTTGGCGGGATTTAGAGCGGCGCCGCTGACGCCGACGCTTAGGCTATTTCTTGGAGGGGTCATCTCCGCTGTTCCATCGCCATCCCCTTCTTTTGGGGTGTCCACCATGTATATGTCATATGACGAGGTGGGTTTCCAGTGCCCTATGGGCGCTGGTTCCTGTTCGTCTCCTACATCGTCGTCCATACCGTCGATGTCTTCGGAGTCGAAGTCGAGCATGTCAGTTAAATCATCGACAGTGGCTACGAAGTGGGTGGTGGGTGGGCTTTGAATTTCTTCATCATCCGCATCCCAACCTTGCTGACCATAGTCCGGCCAGGACTCTCCTGATAAAGAGAGGGATTTTAGTGAGTTCAGAATATCGCCAAAGGGCGAGTGCTGAAAGATATCCGCGGCGGTGAATACCATGACCGGCGCCCAATCGGATTCGATTGGCAAGGGAGCGGGGGGCTCGGAGTCTGGGGAGGAATCCGGCACCTTGGAGCCACTGGCCTTGCAGAGAATAGGGATGGTGTTCGGCTCGATCGCCGTAGAGATTGCAGCCCCCGAGGCGGTGTCCAACCACCCATCCTCGATTGGCGCAGTCGACTCCGAACTAAGGGTCGGAGCAGACATGGGTGCGGCCTCCAAGGCACTGTCCGGCAGCAGAGCTAGGTCGTGCCCTTCGCCAGCGGCGGCGCGCTGGCCAGGGCTCGAATCCGTCGAAGATCAAGTCTCCGCGGATATCAGCCGTGTAGTTCAAGCTTCCAAATCTGACCTGATGGCCAGGGGCGTAGCTTTGAATCTGCTCCACATGGCCAAACGAATTGGCCCGCAGTGCAAAGCCGCCGAATACGAAAATCTGTCCGGGGAGAAAACTCTCACCCTGGACCGCATCGCTGTTGATGACCAGAGGAGCCATCGGACCTAAAAGCGACGACACAGAGGAACTCTCAATGAAAGCACCAATGTCGGTGTCAAAACCGGCGGATCTCGGGTAGGGGGTCCCGAACTGTGCGTCTAGGCGGATGGTAACAGGAGACAGGGGACATGATGTTTTTACCTGTGTTGGGCCCTCTCGATGGAGGAAAAACCCTACTCCTTCTTGATTAATATTGATGATATGGGTAGTATAAGAGTAGATCTACCACGAGATCAAGGAGGCTAAACCCTAGAAGCTAGCCTATGGTATGATTGTTGTTCTGTCCTACGGACTAAAACCCTCCGGTTTATATAGACACCGGAGAGGGTTAGGGTTACACAAAGTCGGTTACAACGGAAGGAGATCTACATATCCGTATCGCCAAGCTTTCCTTCCACACCAAGGAAAGTCCCATTCGGACACGGGACGAAGTCTTCAATCTTGTATCTTCATAGTCCAGGAGTCCTGCCGAAGGTATAGTCCAGCTATCCAGACACCCCCTAATCCAAGACTCCCTCAAACACCCATAGAGTTCTGGTGTTGATCATGTTTTGCTCGCGGAAGAGGTTTAGTCAACGGATCTGCGACATTCACATTTGTGTGCACTTTACAAATATCTATGTCTCCATCTTGAACATTTTCACGAATGGAATTGAAGCGACGCTTGATTTGCCTGGTCTTCTTGTGAAACCTGGGCTCCTTGGCAAGGGCAATGGCTCCAGTGTTGTCCGCGAAGAGAGTCATCGGCCCGACGCATTGGCTATGACTCCTAGGTCGTTGATGAACTCCTTCATCCAGATTGCTTCATGCACCGCCTCCGAGGCTGCCATGTACTCCGCTTCACATGTAGATCCCGCCACGACGCTTTGCTTGCAAATCGCACCAGCCATCGCCCCACCATTCAAAATATACACGTATCCGGTTTGTGACTTAGATTCATCCAGATATGTGTCGAAGCTAGCGTCGACGTAAGCCTTTACGACGAGCTCCTCGTCACCTCCTTATACGAGAAACATATCCTTAGTCCTTTTCAGGTACTTAAGGATGTTCTTGACCGCTGTCCAGTGTTCCATGCCGGGATTACTTTGGTACCTTCCTACCAAACTTACAGCAAGGTTTACATCAGGTCTGGTACACAGCATGGCATACATGATAGACCCTACGGCTGATGCATAGGGGACGACACTCATCTTTTCTCTATCTTCTGCCGTGGTCGGACATTGAGCTGAGCTCAATTTCACACCTTGCAACACAGGCAAGAACCCCTTCTTGGACTGATCCATATTGAACTTCTTCAATATCTTATCAAGGTATGTGCTTTGTGAAAGACCTATGAGGCGTCTCGATCTATCTCTATAGATCTTGATGCCTAATATGTAAGCAGCTTCTCCAAGGTCCTTCATTGAAAAATACTTATTCAAGTAGGCCTTAATATCGTCTAAAAGTTCTATATCATTTCCCATCAAAAGTATGTCATCCACATATAATATGAGAAATGCTACAGAGCTCCCACTCACTTTCTTGTAAACGCAGGCTTCTCCATAAGTCTGCATAAACCCAAACGCTTTGATCATTTCATTAAAGCGAATGTTCCAACTCCGAGATGCTTGCACCAGCCCATAGATGGAGCTCTGGAGCTTGCATACCTTGTTAGCATTCTTAGGATCGACAAAACCTTCCGGCTGCATAATATACAATTCTTCCTTAAGAAAGCCGTTAAGGAATGCCGTTTTGACGTCCATTTGCCATATCTCATAATCATAGTATGCGGCAATTGCTAACATGATTCGGACAGACTTCAGCTTCGCTACGGGTGAGAAGGTCTCATCGTAGTCAACCCCTTGAACTTGTCGATAACCCTTAGTGACAAGTCGAGCCTTATAGATGGTAACATTACCATCAGCATCCGTCTTCTTCTTAAAGATCCATTTATTCTCTATCGCTCGCTGATCATCGGGCAAGTCTGTCAAAGTCCATACTTTGTTTTCATACGTGGATCCTATCTCGGATTGCATGGCTTCAAGCCATTTGTTGGAATCTGGGCCCGCCATTGCTTCTTCATAGTTCGAAGGTTCACCGTTGTCTAACAACATGATTTCCAGGACAGGGTTGCCATACCATTCTGGTGTGGAACGTGTCCTTGTGGACCTTCGAAGTTCAGTAGCAACTTGATCCGAAGTACCTTGATCATCATCATTAACTTCCTCTCTAGTCGGTGCAGGCACCACAAGAACATCTTCCTGAGCTGCGCTACTTTCCGGTTCAAGAGGCAGTACTTCATCGAGTTCTACTTTCCTCCCACTTACTTCTCTCGAGAAACTCTTTCTCCAGAAAGGACCCGTTCTTGGCAACAAAGATCTTGCCTTCGGATCTGAGGTAGAAGGTATGCCCAATGGTTTCCTTAGGGTATCCTATGAAGACGCATTTTTCCGACTTGGTTTCGAGCTTTTCAGGTTGAAGTTTCTTGACATAAGCATCGCATCCCCAAACTTTTAGAAACGACAGCTTAGGTTTCTTCCCAACCCATAATTCATACGGTGTCGTCTCAACGGATTTAGACGGTGCCCTATTTAAAGTGAATGTAGCTGTCTCTAGAGCGTATCCCCAAAATGATAGCGGTAAATCGCTGAGTGACATCATAGATCGCACCATATCCAATAGAGTGCGATTACAATGTTCGGACACACCGTTACGCTGAGGTGTTCCAGGCGGCATGAGTTGTGAAACGATTCCACATTTCCTTAAGTGCGTACCAAATTCGTGACTTAAATATTCTCCCCCATGATCTGATCGTAAGAATTTTATCTTTCGGTCACGTTGATTCTCTACCTCATTCTGAAATTCCTTGAACTTTTCAAAGGTCTCAGACTTGTGTTTCATCAAATAGACATACCCATATCTACTTAAGTCATCGGTGAGTGAGAACATAATGATAGCCACCATGAGCCTCAACACTCATTGGACCGCACACATCAATATGTATAATTTCCAATAAGTTGGTTGCTCGCTCCATTGTTCCGGAGAACGGAGTCTTGGTCATTTTACCCATGAGGCATGGTTCGCACGTGTCAAATGATTCGAAATCAAGAGACTCCAAAAGTCCATCTGTATGGAGCTTCTTCATGCGTTTGACAACGATGTGACCAAGGCGGCGGTGCCACTGATATGTGGGACTATCATTATCAATCTTACATCTTTTGGTATTCACACTATGAATATGTGTAACATCACGCTCGAGATTCATTAAGAATAAACCATTGACCAGCGGGGCATGACCATAAAACATATCTCTCATATAAATAGAACAACCATTATTCTCAGATTTAAATGAGTAGCCATCTCATATTAAACGAGATCCAGATACAATGTTCATGCTCAAAGCTGGCACTAAATAACAATTATTGAGGTTTAAAACTAATCATGTAGGTAAATGTAGAGGTAGAGTGCCGACGGCGATCACATCGACCTTGGAACCATTCCCGACGCGCATCGTCACCTCGTCCTTCGCCAGTCTCCGCTTATTCCGCAGCTCCTGTTTTGAGTTACAAATATGAGCAACCGCACCGGTATCAAATACAAAGCAGCTACTACGAGTACTAGTAAGGTACACATCAATTACATGTATATCACATATACCTTTAGTGTTGCCGGCCTTATTGTCCGCTAAGTATTTGGGAAAGTTCCGCTTCTAGTGACCACTTCCCTTGCAATAAAAGCACTCAGTCTCAGGCTTGGGTCCATTCTTTGGCTTCTTCCCGGCAACTGGCTTACCGGGCGCGGCAACTACCTTGCCATCCTTCTTGAAGTTCTTCTTACCCTTGCCTTTCTTGAACTTAGTGGTTTTATTCACCATCAACACTTGATGTTCCTTTTTGATCTCCACCTCCGCTGATTTCAGCATTGAATATACCTCAGGAATGGTCTTTTCCATCCTCGCATATTGAACTTCATCACAAAGCTCTTGTAGCTCGGTGGGAGCGATCAAGGATTCTCATTAACCATCGTCATCCGGGAGATTAACTCCCGGTGAGTCAAGCGGTTGTGCAACCTTACATTTTGAGTATGTGCTCCTTGACGAACTATTCTCCTCCATCTTACAATTGTAGAACTTGTCGGAGACTTCATATCTCTCGACTGGCATGAGCTTGGAAAACCATTTTCAGCTCTTCGAACATCTCATATGCTCCGTGTTGCTCAAAACGCTTTTGGAGCCCCGGTTCTAAGCTGTAAAGCATGCCACACTGAACGAGGGAGTAATCATCAGCACGCTGCTGCCAAGCGTTCATAACGTCTTGGTTCTCTGGGATGGGTGCGTCACCTAGCGGTGCTTCTAGGACATATGCTTTCTTGGTAGCTATGAGGATGATCCTCAGGTTCCGGACCCAGACCGTATAGTTGCTGCCATCATCTTTCAGCTTGGTTTTCTCTAGGAACGCGTTGAAGTTGAGGTTGACATTAGCGTGGGCCATTTGATCTACAAGACATATTGCAAAGATTTTAGACTAAGTTCATGATAATTAAGTTCATCTAATCAAATTATTAATGAACTCCCACTCAGATTAGACATCCTCTAGTCATCTAAGTGATACATGATCCGACTCAACTAGACCGTGTCCGATCATCACGTGAGACGGACTAGTCATCATCGGTGAACATCTCCATGTTGATCGTATCTTCCATACGACTCATGTTCGACCTTTCCGTCTCTTGTGTTCCGAGGCCATGTCTGTACATGCTAGGCTTGTCAAGTCAACCTAAGTGGTTTGCATGTGTAAATCTGGCTTACACCCGTTGTATGTGAACGTTAGAATCTATCACACCCGATCATCACGTGGTGCTTTGAGACAACGAACTTCCGCAACGGTGCACAGTTAGGGGAAACACTTTCTTGAAATTATTGTGAGGGGTCATCTTATTTACTACCGTCGTTCTAAGCAAATAAGAAGCAAAAACATGATAAACATCACATGCAATCAAATAGTGACATGATATGGCCAATATCATTTTGCTCCTTTTGATCCCCATCTTCGGGGCGCCATGATCATCGTCATCACCGGCATGACACCATGATCTCCATCATCATGATCTCCATCATCGTGTCTTCATGAAGTTGTCTCATCATCTATTACTTCTACTACTATGGCTAACGGTTTAGAAATAAAGTAAAGTAATTACATGACGTTTATGTTGACACACAGGTCATAAATAAATTAAGACAACTCCTATGGCTCCTTCCGGTTGTCATACTCATCGACATGCAAGTCGTGATTCCTATTACAAGAACATGATCAATCTCATACATCACATATATCATTCATCACATCCTTTTGGCCATATCACATTACACGGCATATGCTGCAAAAACAAGTTAGACTTCCTCTAATTGTTGTTGCAAATTTTTACGTGGCTTCTATAGGTTTCTTAGCAAGAACCTTTCTTACCTACGCCAAAACCATAACGTGATATGCCAATTTCTATTTACCCTTCATAAGGACCCTTTTCATCGAATCCGATCCGAGTAAAGTGGGAGAGACAGACACCCGCTAGCCACCTTATGCAACTAGTGCATGTCGATCGGTGGAACCTGTCTCACGTAAGCGTACGTGTAAGGTCGGTCCGGGCCGCTTCATCCCACGATGCCGCCGAATCAAGATAAGACTAGTAACGGCAAGTAAATTGACAAAATCAACGCCCACAACATCTTGTGTTCTACTCGTGCATAGAAACTACGCATAGACCTAGCTCATGATGCCACTGTTGGGGAACGTTGCAGAAAATAAAAAATTTCTACGCTTCACCAAGATCAATCTATGGAGTCATCTAGCAACAAGAGAGAGGAGTGCATCTACATACCCTTGTAGATCGCGAGCGGAAGCGTTCAAGAGAACGGGGTTGAGGGAGTCGTACTCGTCGTGATCCAAATCACCGAAGATCCTAGTGCCGAACGGATGGCACCTCCGTGTTCAACACACGTACGGTTGGGGAAGACGTCTCCTCCTTCTTGATCCAGCAAGAGGAAGGGAGAGTTTGATGGAGATCCAGCAGCACGATGGCGTGGTGGTGGAAGCAATGATATCTCGGCAGGCTTCGCCAAGCTCCAACGAGAGGGAGAGGTGTTACGAGGGGAGAGGGAGGCGCCAGGGACTTGGGTGCGGCTGCCCTCCCTCCCCACCCCCCCCCCCCACTATATATAGGGCCCCTAGGGGGCGCCGGCCCTAGGAGATCCCATCTCCGAAGGGGGGCGGCGGCCAAGGGGGGGGACTTGCACCCCAAGTCAGGTGGGGCGCCCCCCACCCCTAGGGTTTCCAACCCTAGGCGCAGGGGGAGGCCCAAGGGGGGGCGCACCAGCCCACCAGGGGCTAGTTCCCCTCCCACTTCAGCACATGGGGCCCTCCGGGATAGGTGGCCCCATCCGGTGGACCCCCGGGACCCTTCTGGTGGTCCCGGTACAATACCGATTACCCCCGAAACTTTCCCGATGGCCGAAACTGGACTTCCTATATATAAATCTTTACCTCCGGACCATTCTGGAACTCCTTGTGACGTCCGCAATCTCATCTGGTACTCTGAACAACTTTCAGGTTACCGCATACTAATATCTCTATAACCCTAGCGTCACCGAACCTTAAGTGTGTAGACCCTACGGGTTCGGGAGACGCGCAGACATGACCGAGACAACTCTCCGGTCAATAACCAACAGAGGGATCTGGATACCCATGTTGGCTCCCACATGCTCCTCGATGATCTCATCGGATGAACCACGATGTCGAGGATTCAATCAATCCTGTACGCAATTCCCTTTGTCTATCGGTACGATACTTGCCCGAGATTCGATCGTCGGTATCTCGATACCTCGTTCAATGTCGTTACCGGCAAGTCTCTTTACTCGTACTGTAACGCATGATCCCGTGATCAACCACTTGGTCACATTGAGCTCATTATGATGATGCATTACCGAGTGGGCCCAGAGATACCTCTCCGTCATACTGAGTGACAAATCCCAGTCTCGATTCGTGCCAACCCAACAGACAATTTCGAAGATACCCGTAGTGCACCTTTATAGCCACCCAGTTACGTTGTGACGTTTGGCACACCCAAAGCACTCCTACGGTATCCGGGAATTGCGCAATCTCATGGTCTAAATAAATGATACTTGACATTGGAAAAGCTCTAGCGCATTTAACCACGATCTTGTGCTAAGCTTAGGATTGGGTCTTGTCCATCACATCATTCTCCTTATGATGTGATCCCGTCATCAATGACATCTAATGTCCATAGTCAGGAAACCATGACTATCTGTTGATCAACGAGCTAGTCAACTAGAGGCTCATTAGGGACATGTTGTAGTCTATGTATTCACACATGTATTACGATTTTCGGATAACACAATTATAGCATGAACAATAGACAATTATCATGAACAGGGAAATATAATAATAACCATTTTATTATTGCCTCTAGGGCATATTTCCAACAATGTCTACCTTTTTAGTACACAATGTAGATTTTTAGTGTACACGGGGAAACATTTCTGTTGATACACGTTGAACATTTTTCAAATACACGATATAATGTTTTGAACACTTTTTTGAATATGTGGTCAAGATTTTTCAAATACACGGTGAATATTTTGTAACATAGTGTACATTTTTTTTTCAAAACAGATAGTGTACATTTTTCATATACATCAGGAACACTTTTATATACAAGTTTAACATTTTTTATACATGATAAACATTTTTCAAATATATGAAACATTATTCGTATAAACTGAAAAAAAGTTGTGTACACGTTGAAAATTTTCTATGTACGTGGTTAACATTTTTGAAATATGCGTTTTTGATGAGTATTTGCTTTTTCATACACATTATATATTTTGGTATGCATATAAAACATTTAATTATAGCCTTTTTTCAATTTTTCAAATAAATGATTAACATTTTTTGATGTCTACTTGTTTCCATAGACCTTGTACATTTTTCATACACAACAAACATTTTTATATACATATGTTAACAATTTTTAAATTCATGATTAACATTCTTATAAATATATGTTTTTGATGTTTACCTTTTTCATCCACGCTGTACATTTTTCATATACATTTGGAACACCTTTTTAATACTCATTCAAAATATTTCAAATATATGATTAA
This sequence comes from Aegilops bicornis, assembly GCA_021605145.1. Taxonomy (NCBI): domain Eukaryota; kingdom Viridiplantae; phylum Streptophyta; class Magnoliopsida; order Poales; family Poaceae; genus Aegilops; species Aegilops bicornis. The sequence continues at coordinate 529,274,594 of CM038673.1, forward strand.
ATATTTCCAAATATATGTTTTTGAGTCGCGTGTTAAACTTCTTTTTATACATGTGCTAACATTTTTTAAATACACAATTAACATTTTACTGTTTCTGGATTTGTGAAGGGACATCTTGCTTTGCAGGTCAACTCTTCGTTTCCATACACAATTAAGGGATCCAAGTCATCTTGGTTCGCAAGTCAACCCTTCGTTCTCGGATGCCATTACCGGTTAAAATCCCGTTAATTAGGCTATAAATACCCCAAGTAGTGTGTTGAGTCCGTCCCGAGGAAGATGACTGACCTTGTGGCGCCGATGAGTATGAAGACAAAGGATGTTGAGGTGGTGGTCTACACATATTAAAAATAAAAGGCAAAAAGGAGAATTAACTAAAATAAAAAATAGAAGGATGCCCACTTGCTACAGCGCTATAGGCGGGAGCAACTAGTTAACGAGCGCTCGGAGCGCTCGTAACGAGCGGTTCGGGAGCTCTCCGCTCGTGACAAATGTCGCGCGCGGAGCGCTCCCGCAAGGGAAAACCAGTTGCGCAGTTGGTTCCCGGTTTTCCCTTTCCGATTTGTGGTTTGGTGCGTTTTGTAGTTTGACCCTCGAACTACCTGAATTTTCCGTTTTCCCTTTCCGCGCGAAAACACAAAAAAAATACCGGTTCGCGCGGTTGGTTCCCTTTTTCCCTTTCTCGTTTCCCTTTTTGTTCCCATTATATTTCCGGGTAATGGAGATTTATGGGGTAGTTACGGGCGGGGACTACCAACACTATCAAATGTCACCTTTCAAGTAAAGAAAAAAGCAACTTTTTAATGAAAAAAAGCAGTCTGCAGAATTATTCAATCGCGTTGTACGTCGTTGTGTGACATTTGACAATCATTTAATTTTCATAAACATCTTGAAGAGGGGGGCATAGGTAGGAAGTGTGTGTTGGTCGTGCGGCGTGTGATACGGCGCCTCCGGCGCGAGGGAACCTCTGGCTCGAGGGAACCTTCGGCGCGAGGGAACCTCCGGCTCACCTTCGGCTCGTTTAATTTTCATAAACATCTTTAAGGGGGGCATAGGTCGAAGTGTGTGTTGGTCGAAGTGTGTATTGGTCGTGCGGCGCGTTGGTCGTGCGGCGTGTGACACGGCGCCTCGGTAGCGAGGAACCTCGGCTCGCCTTCGGCTCGTTTAATTTTCATAAACATCTTGAAGGGGGGGCATAGGTCGAAGTGTGTGTTGGTCGTGCGGCGCGTTGGTCGTGCAGCGTGTGACACGGCGCCTCCGGCGCGAGGGAACCTCCGGCTCGTTTAATTTTCATAAACATCTTGAAGGGGGGCATAGGTCGAAGTGTGTGTTGGTCGAAGTGGCATGGCGCCTCCGGTGCTAGGGAACCTACTTGTTTAATTTTTATATAGCAGGTTGTGCTGAAGGCACGGGTTTGAAGCATGTGTTTGAAGCAGGTGCTGAAGTTTGTGCTGAACGTTGTGCTGAAGGCACGGGTTTGAAGCATGTGTTTGAAGCAGGTGCTGAAGTTTGTGCTGAAGGCATGGGTTTGAAGCATGTGTTTGAAGCAGGTGCTGAAGTTTGTGTTGAACGTTGTGCTGAAGGCACGGGTTTGAAGCATGTGTTTGAAGCATGTGCTGAAGTTTGTGCTGAACGTTGTGCTGAAGGCACGGGTTTGAAGTAATTGCAGTCACGTCTGTTTATGAGCTAGGTTTGTTCGTGCTTCACATGTGTGTATACTATGAAGGCATTGGTATGTTGCCTGCGGAGGCATGGGTTTGAAGCATGTGAAGTCACGTGTGTGTAGGAGCTAGCCACGGTTGAGGCGTTCTTGGTATGTGTGTATGGATATTGCCCGGAGGCATGGTGACCAGGGTTTGGTTGCACAAAGGCCATTTAAGCTCTGGAGCCATGGGAAGGTGGTCTCCAGAGTCACGCCAGAAAGGTTATGAGTGTGTGTGTATATATTGCCGAGGCATGGTGACCCGAGGTTTGGTGGCACAAAGGCCATTTCACCTCTGGAGGCACGGGAGGGTGGTTTCCAGAGTCATGCATAATGGTATGTGTATGTGTGGATATTGCCCGGAGGCATGGTGATCCAGGGTTTGGTGGCACAAAGGCCTTGTCATCTCTGAAGGCACGGGAGGGTGGTCTCCAGCTCTGGAGGCACGGGAGGGTGGTTTCCATAGTCACGTGTAATGGTACGTGTGTGTGTGGATATTGCCCGGGTGCATGGTGACCTAGGGTTTGGTGGCACAAAGGCCTTGTAACCTCTGGAGGCGCGGGAGGGTGGTCCCCGGAGTCATGCATAATGGTTCGTTTTGGGAGTCAGTGTTGTCGTATAAATAAGAAGAGGCATTGTTGTTTATAGTTTACTGGCATTCTCTAATGATGTAAGAGGCATTGTTGTCGAAATACTTCTCTTTTCAACATGAACACGCAATTTCTAACTACATTACATAGAAATGTGAATTATTGATAAAAGAATTTATCACGTCTAGATAGAATTAGCCTCGCGGGCTAAATCAAAAGTTTTAGTCTTCATTTTTTTTCAAGATCTTGCTAATCTTGTCACCCATTTCACTAGCTTTGACTTGATTCATCTTGCTACTTAGGAGAATGTACATTGCCTCTGCCCTCCAATCTTCGACCTCATCCTATGAAATTTTGCCGGGAAGAGAAGTATATTATTAGAGTTTGTGCATATAAGTTATTTATAAGTGAATCTATATAAACTTCTTGTCAAATCTTCCAGGTCTTGGACAAACTTTTCACCATTGTAGATGAATGCAAGTTTTAAAACAGCAAATGTTGATTCTCCCTTTTCTACCACTGGAACATCTTGTACGGTATGAATCTGCCATCTTGTACGCATGGGAGTCATTGTTTGTCCTAGTATGGTGTTGAAGACTTCTTTAAACCTAGGTACCCGGGAATATTGCATTTTGTAATTAATTGTTTTTATATTGCAACTTGTAAAACTGAAAAAATTGTTATGTATAAGTGCTTACGATTGCCAACTTATGAACATGATTTTCCTGAAGAACTCGACTTGCTTCATTTTCCTTCAATTCATCTACGTCTATCTTTTCTTTCTCAAATTCCTCTGGAGTCATTTCTCGAGGATCAATAATGTGAACTCTGTTTTTGTATTTGTCCAGCACATATAGTACATAGCGGTCATCCTTCTCCATTGGAATGAATATCTGCATACAAAATACTTGTTGCTTAGATGACAGTTTAATATAAAGTAATTTAATAGAACGTATATTTTGAGATTTTGTCATGGAGGAAAGGGTTGTTACCATGTTTGCTGTTGCGAGCTTTTTCTGTTGATTTTTCTTGAGATACATGGGAACCAGCTGATTCTTTCTTTTTAGCAATTCAGTCTTAAATTTTTTAATACTAGTTTTGTGATGCTTTAAATCCAATATATGATGCAAACAATAATTAGGATGAAAAAAACTGTTAGAAAAAAAAAAGCAGTGTAACAACATAAAAAGAGTAGTTGTTGCAATATAGACAAGATTTTGCTTTTTAAAATTTTACCTCTGCAAAGTTTGGGCCTAATATTACTCTGTCACTCGGATACAGTTTATTTTCTACATTTCTAATATATATGGTATATTGGACAACGGGTTACTCTGAAACGTTGACCCAAGAACAAAGGATCGATGTCAATAGATAAACTCATTTACAGAACCTAGGCTTGTTCAACAGTGTAACAATGCTCATCTGAACACATGGAACTTATCCAACTGCAAATGCTCCGGTTCCAATTATGCAAATGAAGAAAAAATATTACAAAAAAGCAGTGTTTGCTCATTGCGCGTGTCTGTCCATGAGACCATGGCATACAATTTCCACCAGTCAGAATCAATTCATCACAGCACCTGGATCATTTTAATTCATAATTCGTTTCAGCGAGGTCACACAGATCCTTAGCACAATCAATTATGTTCTGATGTATATACTACTAAAACTGAATCAACAAACCAGGTCATGCACTAAGTTACTAATTGTGTACTATATCACCTAATTATGCAAGTATCTTGCGTTTACTATGTTACCACCCCTCAACTAATAATCTCTTCTTCTTCTTTTTTTGGCAAGGACCACAATTTAAGCACTGAAATGTGCAAACAGAAGCGTATTTTTCCCTTTCCAAGGACCACAATTAACCATTGAAATGGGCAATGAAGCCTTCTTAAGTCACAGAAGACATCAAAAACTCTAACAATCCTTTTCAAAAGAACCTCCGAGAATACACAAATTAACCCACGGCATTCCTAGAATCCTAGCTAGAAGTACCCATCTAGGGTTCCAGTCACTACATCAGGGTATACTCTGCACCGAATCTGCAGTGCTAGCATGGAAAAAAAACTGCAACTTTTAGCCCCGCGGCAAGAGGGGGTGGGAAGAATCCAACCGTAGGAATCGAGGGATGTCGCGACAAGGTTGTAACCGGAGCCAAACGCAGCGGCGAGCGACAGCGAGAAGGAGAAGTCGCCGTCGCCGACGATCAGGATGCTGTGCACCGAGGAGTAGTGGTGGAGCCACCTCACCCCCTTCCCTGCCATTCCCCTCCACGGCGATCGCCCGCACCCTCTCCGCGACTCCGCCACCACCGGCGCGTCGCCCTTTTGCAGTGGACGGTGGTGTGTGTGGAGCGCGTCTGGAGTGTGGTGAGACTGGACACTGGAGTGTGGATTCGAGGCTTCCGGGAGAAGGCTCCGTTTGAAAAAGTTTGAAGGTCCGAAGGAGATTGGGGGCTAGGCCCTACATGGCAGTGTGAAGGGACGGAGGGGTGGATGGAACGCCTTGGATTTCTGCTCTGGCGTGATCCTAGCTAGGGTGGATCCTCCATTAATTCGACGCTCGTAGGTCTCGCAGCCTTTCCCATCTGGCAATCGACCCAGCGGAGCTAGCGTGGAGTACTGAAGTGTTCTCGAGTGCTCCTACTGTCAGTTGCAAAACAACGTAGCCAAGCGATTTTTTTACTATCGTAGAGTACTCCCTTTGTAAAGAAATTAATGATCTAAATGCTTTTATATTTCTTTGTAGAGGGTGTATATATATTGTATACTATCTAGTTAGAGTACATTGGCTAAAAAATTAGAGGAAGAAAAAGAGTCAAGCTGGGTCATTGGACGCATAAGGGCATGTACAATGGGGGCAGCGGCTAGTGCTGCCTCAGCCCATCCAGCTAGATTCAAGCACATGAGGCTACTGGTTAATTTTCTCTTATCCAATGTTAAGGCATGAGGTCATCATTGTGGAGCCAATATGCTGAGCTCACCAATAGATGATATGCCCATCTCTCACTTCCTTTCCCTCTGCTTTTCCTCTCTCTCCTTTCTTTCTCTTCGGTTTGTCTCATGGACATGCAGGGCGACCACTCTTTGTCGAGCATGGCATCGGAGCCTAAGTAGACAATGGGGCAACAGGTTTGGGGCAGTTTGTTGACCATGCTCTAACTGCATTCTGAGATGCACCAATGCAATCTGAGCCACCAGATGGGCATAGGGGGACCAAATTCTATATACAAATTGGTTCTTTGGTACAATTTACATATTGGTCGCCGAAATCATCCATTTATGCAAAACAGTCCTCCCCAAGACATTATCTCTTTCCTTGCCCTCTCGTCTTCGTCTCCATGACCTCACCGAGCTAGGGCGATTCAAATCGTGAGCTAGGGTTAGCAATTCCCCTCGATGCCTCTCTCTCCCGCTCCCCGGGGCTGCCCGACCTTCTCACCTCTCTCTCTTGTACCTAGTCCCATTGCTGGTGAAGCACCATCATCCTTCCTATTCTACGTCACGGTCGTCCCGGTGGAGCTTCCATTGCCGCCCGAGCGCGTGAATGCGGCATAGCAACACTATAGTTCCAAGGGACATTGACGCAACAACACAAAGGATCCGGCCATCTTCTATAGCTCCAGGGTTTAGGGTACGCTCTGTTAATTGTCAGTGTATTATGGTTCTTACCTTTTACCATGTTTTTCCAATTGTCGTCATTAGAGTGTGAAATAGTCCAAGAGATGTGCTCTCTATTCATATCTTTAGTTGGTAAAACATTTTTTTATCTCTTGCAAACTTTAAAATGAGATATATATATATATATATATATATATATATATATATATATATATATATATATATATATATATATATAGGGATTGTCTATTCGTCACCCTGGGTGAGGAATAGTTATTCTTCACCCCCCCTTTATTTTACCATCAATGCACTGTAACTTTACGTTTCGTAAGTTTTGTCTTATTTTTTACGTAAAAAAAGATCGTAAAAATATATATAATCGTTGTAAAAAATATTTTGTGTTATGTAAAATTACAAACGTAAAAAATATAGTGTAAATACACATAAACTATAAATTTTCTTGTCTTATGACCTATATTTTTATTTTCTTATGTCAAATTTTACGTAGTGAATCAATAGAAACGTAACTATTTGAATTCCAACCGTAATTTAATTATGAAATGATCGTAAAATTATCTCGGGTGAAGAATAACTTATTCTGCACCCTGTGTGACGAATAGCATCACTATATATATATATATGTGCATGAAGGTTAGAATTGTATGTGAAAAATGATGACCCGGGAGTTGGCATACATGACTGGAGTACATTATATTAGTCGTTTATTATTTTCATTCACTCCATTGATAATTACAATGGGAAGTGCACTTATGATGTCCAATTGAACATGCTAAAAGCATTACTAGTTGTTCTTGTGCCTGAAATATGCCCACTTACATTATATTCCCAATATCTTTTTTCTTGTTCTGATCCACATTCTACTAATGCACACGAAGTAACAATACTACCCTGTGCCACTTGTTAGTAAGTTAGTCATCATACCAATTCATGATGCATGTAATGTTTAGTCATTACATTTCCACAAATAGGCAGCATGGAGTCTGTGGCAAGTGTTGCTCTAACCAAAAGATGTGGTCATAGCATATCGTAAACCAAAAAGAAAGAGGTATTATAACAACCATGTCTTAATGTGGTTTTGTTATTTGTAATAGGGCGAATAGCATCCAAAAGCCCCGTTTGTTTTGCGGCGCTGATGGTTTATAATGTTTGCTCCTCTTGAGGCCTCCATCATCTTGAAGTCTGGCACCAAATAACAATAAAATTGACACTCAGCAGTCTTGCTAGTTGGACCGATGAATGTTTTGTACTTTATTAAAAGGGCTATGTATGGAATGATTTAATGTATTTTTGTGGTTCAAGTGGATTTTACGTAACCATCTGTGTCATGCATAATTCTATATTGTTAAACCAGAAATTTATGCTGCCAAAGTTGCAGAAATTTATGTTATGTTCCAGGAACAACCGGTTCGAGTTTACGTTCTGCTTCAGGCCTAACTGATGAGCAGGTTCAAGTTTAAGACTGGTTTTCTCCATGATGTATCTTTTGTTCTGTATTTGTAATGTGAGTTCAGGCTTTCCCTGATGTGCTGATTGTATTGTGTTCAAGTAGTCCATTAAGGCTTCAACTGTCTTACAGAAATTTAATCAAATTAGGATGTGTACAGAAGAAACTCTCCAAAATTTAAAAGATTGGCAATTAACTTACTGCCATGTACACGAAAGGGTTCAGACTTTCTGTAAGTACATGAGAGATAATATATTTCATAAGGAAAATTTTGTTTCTACTCATAAAAAGAATGCCACCTGCTCTCAATTTCGACATTTTTTAGCTGTTGTATATGTGATTGTTCCTCCACACATACATCAATCATATTAGAACCAGAGGTTGAGGTGCATTCCGACTGAAGCATTCAGACAATAATATCTCTTTGCTTTAGGCAAATGAATGAGCACCATGGAGCTCTCCTGATCATCTGAAAGAGACCAAGTTGATGCAAGTAGAGCACTAGTTTCTACAACAAACTTGTTTTTCTTATAGACGAGCTTGTAGCTAAACATGCTGACAATACCTGAAAATCACAAAAATCATCAACTTTCAGATGCATATGAACCAGGAGAGGTCACCAAAATAACATGGTTGAATAAGATTAAACTTTATGTTGTAGGGAATTTCTGCAACATTGCTGATCTTACTCGTCTATAAAAAACTAGTCCGTACTTGCCGCTGCTTCACTCCTGCAATCTAATATAATGTGTTACAGAAAAATAAAAAAGAAGATAAGTATGGCAAATCTGAAAATTTTATGGGTCGACTGAAGAATTGCCTAATCAAACAAAGTATCTAAGTACAGTTAATAAAGTCCACCTGTACTGTCAGTCTGCTGCTAGCACATGTATATGGATTCAATTTACGTGCATCGGGACATATAGATGAGAAGTATTGCTCAAATATGTTGGCATCATACTGAGTTGTAACATGTTTCTACTCACATGGCTGTACCATGCTGCGAACAGTTTTGAAGCAGAGGGGTGCAGGTGCTTCGGAGGCGCCGGAAGTAGATACACATGAGAGAGGGGAGAAAGTCGGGTGGCCCAGGAGACCGGGCGAGAGAGGCGTCGGGGGCAATTTCAGTAACCCTAGCTCACGATCTGGATCGATGATACGCCTGCATCGTGCATCCGGCGGCTCAGATTGCATTGGTGCACTTGCATCAGATGGCCCGTTGCACAGGATGCGTCCTCCCGCGCAGATCTGAGACGACGAGCAGATAAAAAAGATAGTTGTTCACCCAATCTTTTGACAAGGAATCATGTCCCATGTCCGAACTAGCACCCCAAAAATCTACTCCCTCCGTTCCTAAATATTTGTAATTTTAAAGATTTTAAATGGACTACCACGTACGGATGTATATAAACATATTTTAAAGTGTAGATTCACTAATTTTATTTCGTATGTAGTCACTTGATGAAATCTCTAGAAAGATAAATATTTAGAAACGGAGGGAGTATGTTGTTAATTGATCCATCTTTTACATCATCAATCCTAAACCAAGCTAACAACCAGATAAATATTTTACATCATTTTTTTCCGTACTTATATACTATATAAGTACGTACATATTGATATAGATACAAATTAAATTTATGACCAAAGTTTGACCCCTATCTGAGAAGGCCTAATAAGCCAACACTACCAGCTCACAGTGGGGCCGCCCAAACAAAGCATACAGACCCACACGCCAGAGAAACGAGGGGGCCAAGCTTGCCGGATGTAAATTTTGCTTCAATGAAAGGGATGAGGATGCTGTGCCGTCACAAATCAAAATAACATTCTAAGGCACCTATGGGAATGAGATTATTAACGAATATAAGCTTCTCTTTAGAGGCAGCAATTGATACTAAAGCATACTCATAATAGTGTCATAAGTAGTACAGTACTACATAATATCAATTCAGACAACTTGACAACTGTTCATTAGAGTACCACTGGACTATAACACAACATAACAGCAAAGCCAGTTACGCCAGATTGCCAGAGAAGAGAACACGGAAGCCAACCTTAAGCTCTTTACAAAGGATTATCATAGTCAAACTTGCAACTCGGAAGAAGGGACCATGTCACAGTTACCTCCATCTCACAAGAACCAATCTTAATATTCTCCTTGCTTTTACCAGCTCTTTTGGGAGTAAAAGTCTTACGAACTCTTCTCACACCTTTCTCATCACTACCTTGCAGTGCCTTCGCAGAAAATATTAGCTTACCGCGAAGCTCAACGCTGACTACACGGCGTGAAAACTCGATCCTTCCTTTACCATCAAGTGGCAATCTATCACCTTTGAAAGCAAGCAACAAGATTTCCATGTCTTCTAAACTAGCTGTACTGGCAGTAAATAAACCTCGGCAACCAGGCCATGACCCATCTTTTTCAACTTCACACTGATTGCGGCTTCCACAGAGTCGTACATTCGAACATATGTCAACTCCAATGTGCTACGCTTGCTAGCTTCAGCACGATAAGACGGGCCGCCAGGAGAAGACGCAACTACTAAATAGCTTAAATCCATGTCCTCCGATTCAGTGGTGCCCTTAACTTTCAGATCAACTTCAATATACGTAGGATGTACATCCACCACAACTCCACGGGTGGGACCCGTCAGCATAAGAGACCGATCCTGCATAGCATGCAATATATGGTTGCGTAAATAGTAATCCTTCAGTTATAATAATAAGACTGGGACAGTCGAATGTACACAAACCACACCATTTTGACAAAGATATGTGCCAACCTATACATGAACCACTTCTTAACTGGGACTTGTTCCTAAACTTAATTAGAAACTTATTGCTGCAGGCAAATACCGCAGAACTAACTTATGTTGAGCAAAATTGGCCAGGAGGCATGAGCCGGCAAGTTATGTAAGGTGAGCAAGCCTCTTCAAATCATCACAGCAATTTAAGTTTGATGGAAGGAAGCTAAATTAACAAGTTATGCCAAAGAAGAGGAAAACGTTGAGTAGCATAATGAAAGCGTAAACCATAAAAGACATGTCTAGAACCTCTAGGCAAACCAGACTTGAAAGCAAATAATTGAAGTTAGCTGAACAACAAACCAAATAGTATTCATGCACGGAGTATTCAAAGCTCCTCGGTGATTGTTGGCATTTGTTTAATACATCAAATTTATACCACACACTTTGCAAGGTTATACATGTACTGTACATGCCCAAATCGACATGAATTTGGTAGTTAGTTACAACTATAGTTAGAGCAACTCAAATTTATGAGCATAATCTCATATTCATACTGATGCATCCCAAGCAGAAGGCACTGCTTTGTGTTTCAAATCATATGCCTACTCTTATCATGAAGTTAGTTGAAAGTAGAGACCAATGAAGCCGTGTGTGTACACATGGAGTACTAAGGATAACAAACCTTCTTGGTGAGGGTTTGGCAGTTCTCCCTTTGGCGATGGAAGACCATAATGCGATTGTGATCCACCTTATCCCGTACAGCGACTGAACCAAAAACATGCAATGGCCACATTAGGGGCTTCTTTATCTTTCCGACTTTGATTGAGAAGATCTGAAGAGTTTGCTGTGGCCTGGCCAAGGAGTTACGGTGATGGTGGCTGCAACACGAGGGTGGGATAGATGCTGCATGGCAAATAAGCGCAGTCAGTGATATATACTAATAGGAGGCGTATGCTATTAAGAGCAGCAGCAAAGCTAGGATAGGGCTGGAGGAAGAGGACACTTACTGATCTTGTCGAAGGGACCGTAGAGTGGGGCAAAGAGCCAGTCCCAATCTTTACGGTAAACACGGGCACAGTAGGCATTATGATCAGTGTTGGCCTCCTCAGGCACTTCCCCTACCATCTCTCTCGTTCTAGCCATCATTTCATCAATCGACAGGTCACCTCTCCTCTTCCTCTTCTGCTCCCAACTTTCAGCCGCCTCCTCAGCCGCCTCCTCAGCCAGCCCCCCAAATCCCATCATCATCATCTCCTCCTCAGCAGCTACCTCGGCCGCTTCCTCAGAGATCCTCATCATCCTTATCTCATCCTCAGTAGCCTCTTCAGGCGCCGCTGCTTCAAACTTGGCAGACGCATCATCGTCATCCGCCATATTCTGCTTCAGGAGCTCCATCGCCTCATGCCGTTCCTCCTTATCAGACCAATCATCATCCGCTTGATCACAGGCTTGGTAGGCATTTGGATCAGTGCTGGCTTTGTGAGCTATCTTTCCCTCTGCTTCCTCCTCCTCCAGTAGCTCCAAAAATTCTTCAGTCAACAGATTAACTCTCTTCTTCTGCTGTCCACTTTTAGCCGCCACAGCCACCTCCTCAGCCAGACCAATTTCCCCCCTAGAGGTGTCCGCTAAGATCATCGTCGTCATCATGTCATTCTCGATAATAAAGGCTGGATCATATGCCTTTTCAGAAGCTGCTGCTTCACACTTAACATATTCATCGTCATCATCCGCCATAATCTGCACCACGAGCTCCGGCGCCACCTCCTCCTGATCACAGACTTGGTAGGCATTTAGATCAGTTTTGGCTTCCTTAGCTATCATTCTCCTTGCTTCCTCCTCTTCCAGTGAGGCCAACACTTCTGCATTCGACAGAGCCTCCAGAGACTGGCCAATCAGGCGCTCCCTCGTCTCTCTCACATCACCCGCCCCTCCACACAAGCTCGCAACCTGCGTCAACAACACCGCCGCCTTCCGCACTTCAGATCCCGCAGTCTTCCCCGTCGGCAGCAACTCCTGCTTAGATGTGTTACCCGTCGTCGCCAGCAACTCCTGCTTAGATGTCTTCTTCCACATCGTCGCCAGCAACGCCTGCAACGATATCTTCTTCCCCGTCGTCGCCAGAAACGCCTGCTCATATGTCTTCTTCCCCGTCGTCGCCATCGCCACCACCGCCTTCCCTGTTCCCCCCATCTTTGATATCTTCCCCGCCACAGATCTTTCCCTCGGCTCACAAGACTCGACACTCGACGACTCCATCTCAATATGGATTCACCGCCGCCGCCGCCGGCCCTCTCCCTTCTTTCTTTTTCTGGACTGGATTCGTCGTCGCCGCCGCCCCTCTGCCTTCTTGCACGGGAAGGAAACCCTAGACGACCGACTAAAAGGACCAAACACCTCCGCAGGGTGGCCGTAGCATAGAGTCCGGGGCAGATATATGTCCAGGGCTTTGAGCCCAGTTCCTCCACGACTGAAACAATATATTGGTCTCGTGCCAAGGGCGGTTAGGCGGGCCTGCGTGCCTCGTTTCAATTCAGATTCAGACAAGCCCGCCCCATCTTGGCCCATTAGCGACGTGTTAGATCTGCTGGAGCATTTAGGTTCCTTTTTTGGCCTAAAGAAATTAGATATCCTTTTTTTTTCCTCAAAAAATATATTAGATTTCCTTTTTTTAATAACTCGACTCGAGAAAGGCTTCCCAAGGACCTAGCTAAAGGAGTAATAATAGTTCTAAAAAATACAAGAGGAGTAATGCACTGAAACTTGCTAACACACCCCCACCCCCCCCCCACCCCAATTTATTTCTCACTTGTTTTTTCTTTTGCAGGAGTAACAAGAGTTATATTCCAAAATGATAGAATTACAATTGAGAGACAGAAAATCCTCACTACATGTGCGCCCTATGTGTAGTCAGACAATTGTGCTACATTCAAGAGGGTTGTATCTCGCTAAGCAATCTGCAACTCTATTCTGGGTACGGTGAAGTTTTGTGGAATAAACTCGCAACCCTCTCTCAGGGCAATGATCTCCATGGCAAGATGACCATGTGGTGACCGAAAAGAGACTCATCTTTGAAGATAGTGTCTGACTCCACGATGACCGGAAGCTCGTTGTGTTGTAGTACAAGAGTCATGCCTTGCATCATCGTTGTGCGTCATTACAATTGAACAAATACATGTACGCAACCAATATGAATGTCCCATTGTTGTGCCGCAAGATCATCCCCGAGGCCGTTGTGCCATTCGATTCAAAAAAAAGCGCCACGGCCGAAAGCGCCACCTTACCCACAGGAGGAGGCGTCCAGGCAAGTGTAATAGGAATCCTTGGTGTGGCCTTAACATATTCGATAACAAGTGGCATCTTTCCCTTTAGGATATCTTCCGCCAAGTACCTTTTGGCGACATTAATAGATTGTTAGTAGCTCCTTATATACTCTGCAGACGTATGAATCTAAGGTACCTCGTTTCCCATACACAATGTCATTCTGTATCGCCAAATGTGCCATATTCGGAGGTGTCTTTCACGTTGTTTGCATAATGCTATCCCATGCTTGTGTGTATTGGCAAACTGCCATATTGGAACTAATGCATAGTGTTCAGTGTGCAAGGTTGGAGTTGAAGATATAAGTCATTTTCATTCAAATGCGAGCATGCAAAAGAAGTCTCGTTGGCACTTGAATTTCACAAGGAAATTGTGGATGTAGCTCTCGCCGATGTAACCGGTGCAATGGTTATCAAGTTCTTATTATGTGATCCTTCTTTCCGGTGTGGGAACATGGATCCAGTTGAACTGCCCAAGCTGATTGCAACTACTTGTTTGTATTTGTGGTGGTAGCATCGACAATTTGTTCGTGGCGAAGAGGTGCAACCACCACATTGCATGCACTAGCTCCGAATTTTGTTCGAGTTGCACAGAAGTCCTTCAACATACCACAAGTGAACAGTTGGGGTAGAGGCCTTTTGTCATAGATTTTATTGAATGTCGATGCATCCTTTATAGTGGAAGATCACTCTGGTTCTTGCGGTGCAATTTTTTGTGACCACAGATGTCTACTACACAACCTTCTTCTTGTAGACGTTGTTGGGCCTCCAAGTGCAGAGGTTTGTAGGACAGTAGCAAATTTCCAAGTGGATGACCTAAAGTTTATCAATCCGTGGGAGGCATAGGATGAAGATGGTCTCTCTGAAACAACCCTGCAACAAAATAACAAAGAGTCTCTTGTGCCCCCAACACACCCAATACAATGGTAAATTGTATAGGTGCACTAATTCGGCGAAGAGATGGTGATACAAGTGCAATATGGATGATAGATATAGGTTTTTGTAATCTAAAAATATAAAAACAGCAAGATAACAAGTGGTAAAAGTGAGCGTAAACGGTATTGCAATGCTAGGAAACAAGGCCTAAGGTTCATACTTTCACTAGTGCAAGTTCTCTCAACAATAATAACATAACTGGATCATATAACTATCCCTCAACATGAAACAAAGAGTCACTCCAAAGTCACTAATAGCGGAGAACAAACGAAGAGATTATTGCAGGGTATGAAACCACCTCAAATTTATCCTTTCTGATCCATCTATTCAAGAGTCTGTAGTAAAAATAACACGAAGCTATTCTTTCCGTTCGATCTATCATAGAGTTCGTACTAGAATAACACCTTAAGACACAAATCAACCAAAACCCTAATGTCACCTAGATACTCCAATGTCACCTCAAGTATCCGTGGGTATGATTATACGATATGCATCACACAATCTCAGATTCATCTATTCAACCAACTCAAAGTACTTCAAAGAGTGCCCCAAACTTTCTACCGGATAGTCAAGACGAAAACGTGTGCCAACCCCTATGCATAAGTTCACAAGGTGACTGAACCCGCGAGTTGATCACCAAAACATACATCAAGTAGATCACGTGAATATCCCATTGTCACCACAGATAAGCACATGCAAGACATACATCAAGTGTTCTCAAATCCATAAAGACTCAATCCGATAAGATAACTTCAAAGGGAAAACACAATCCATTACAAGAGGGTAGAGGGGGAGAAACATCATAAGATCCAACTATAATAGCAAAGTTCGTGATACATCAAGATCGTGCCAAATCAAGAACACGAGAGAGAGAGAGAGAGAGAGAGAGAGAGAGAGAGAGATCAAACACATAGCTATCGGTACATACCCTCAGCCCCGAGGGTGAACTACTCCTCCTCGTCATGGAGAGCGCCGGGATGATGAAGATGGCCACCTGTGAGGGATCCCCTCCGTCAGTCTTTGGAACAGGTCCCGATTGGTTTTTGGTGCCTACAGAGGCTTGCAGCGGCGGAACTCCCGATCTATGGTGCTCCTGAATGTTTTCGGGGTATATGGATATATATGTTGGAAATATGCCCTAGAGGCAATAATAAAAGTGTTATTATTATATTTATTTGTTCATGATGATTGTCTTTTATTCATGCTATAACTGTATTATCCGGAAATCGTAATACACGTGTGAATACATAGACCATAATATGTCCCTAGTAAGCCTCTAGTTGACTAGCTCATTGATCAACCGATAGTCATGGTTTCACGGCTATGGACATTGGATGTCGTTGATAACGGGATCACATCATTAGGAGAATGATGTGATGGACAAGACCCAATCCTAAGCATAGCACAAGATCGTAGTTCGTTTGCTAGAGCTTTTTCAATGTCAAGTATCTCTTCCTTAGACCATGAGATCGTGTAACTCCGGATACCGTAAGAGTGCTTTAGGTGTACCAAACGTCACAACGAATCGGGTGATTATAAAGGTGCACTACAGGTATCTCCGAAAGTGTCATTGGGTTGATACGGATCGAGATCGATTTGTCACTCCGTATGACGGAGAGGTATCTCTGGGCCCACTCGGTAATGCATCATCATAATGAGCTCAAAGTGACCAAGTGGTTGATCACGGGATCATGCATTACGGTCTGAGTAAAGTGACTTGCCGTAACGAGACCGAACAAGGTATTGGGATACCGACGATCGAGTCTCGGGCAAGTAACGTACCGATTGACAAAGGGAATTGTATACGGGGTTTGATCGAATCCTCGACATCGTGGTTCATTTGATGACATCATCGAGGAGCATGTGGGAGCCAACATGGGTATCCAGATCCCGCTATTGGTTATTGACCGGAGAGCAGTCTCGGTCATGTACGCATGTCTCCGAACCCGTAGGGTCTACACTTAAGGTTCGGTGACGCTAGGGTTATTAGGAAGACTTGTATGTGATTACCGAAAGTTGTTCGGAGTCCCGGATAAGATCCCGGATGTCACGAGGAGTTCCGGAATGGTCCCGAGGTGAAGTTTTATATATGGGAAGTTGTCATACGGACACCGGAAGAATTCGGGGTCATATCCGTATTGTACCGGGGCCACCGGAGAGGTTCCGGGGGTCCACCGGGAGGGGCCACCCCTCTCGGAGGGCCAAATGGGCCACAAGGGGCAGGGAGCCAGCCCCTGGAGGGCTGGGCACGCCCCCCCCCCCCCACCTTGGGCCCATGCGCCTAGGGTTGGGGGGAAACCCTAAGGGGGGCGCCCCCTTGCTTGAGGGGCAAGTCCCCCCCTCCCTGGCCGCCGCCCCCCCTCTAGATCCCATCTAGAGGGGCCGGCCCCCCTTGCCCCTTCCCCTATAAATAGAGGGGTGAGGGGAGGGCTGCTGGACACAACTCAAGGTGCAGCCCCTCCCCTCCCCAACACCTCTCCTCCTCCGTATGTGCTTGGCGAAGCCCTGTCGGAGTACTGCTGCAACAACAACACCACGCCGTCGTGCTGCCGTTGGAGCAATCTTCCTCAATCTCTCCTTCCTCCTTGCTGGATCAAGACGGAGGAGACGTCATCCGTCCCATACGTGTGTTGAACGCGGAGGTGCTGTCCGTTCAGCACTTGGTCATCGGTGATCCGAATCACGGCGAGTACGACTCCATCATCACCATCCCCTTGAACGCTTCCGCACCCGATCTACAAGTGGTATGTAGATGCAAACTCACTCCCTTGACTCGTTGCTTAAATGAACTCATAGATGGATCTTGGTGAAACCGTAGGAAAAATTTTAATTTTCTGCAACGTTTCCCAACAGTGGCATCATGAGCTAGGTCTATGCGTAGTTCTCTATTGCACGAGTAGAACACAATTTTGTTGTGGGCATAGATCTTGTCAACTTGCTTGCCGCTACTAGTCTTATCTTGCTTCAGCGGTATTGTGGGATGAAGCGGCCCGGACCAACCTTACACGTACGCTTACGTGAGACCGGTTCCACCGAATCGACATGCACTAGTTGCATAAGGTGGTGGCGGGTGTCTGTCTCTCCCACTTTAGTTGAAGCGGATTCGATGAAAAGGGTCCTTATGAAGGGTAAATAGAAGTTGACAAAATCACGTTGTGGTTATTCGTAGGTAAGAAAACGTTCTTGCTAGAACCCAATTGAAGCCACGTAAAAGATGCAACAACAATTAGAGGACGTCTAACTTGTTTTTGCAGCAATTGTCATGTGATGTGATATGGCCAGAATTTGTGATGAATGATGAATGATATATTGTGATGTATGAGATCATGTTCTTGTAATAGGAATCACGACTTGCATGTCGATGAGTATGACAACCGGCAGGAGCCATAGGAGTTGTCTTAATTTTTAATATCACTTGCGTGTCATTGAAGAACGCCATGTAACTTACTTTACTTTATTGCTAAACGTGTTAGCCATAGAAGTAGAAGTAGTCGTTGGCGTGACAACTTCATGAAGACACGATGATGGAGATCATGATGATGGAGATCATGGTGTCATGCCGGTGACAAGATGATCATGGAGCCCGAAGATGGAGATCAATGGAGCTATATGATATTGGCCATATCATGTCACTACTATATAATTGCATGTGATGTTTATTATGTTTATGCATCTTGTTTACTTAGAACGACGGTAGTAAATAAGATGATCCCTTACAATAATTTCAAGAAGTGTTCTCCCTAAGCGTGCACCGTTGCTAAAGTTCGTCGCTTCTAAGCACCACGTGATGATCGGGTGTGATGGATTCTTACGTTCACATACAACGGGTGTAAGACAGATTTACACACGCGAAAAACTTAGGGTTAACTTGACGAGCCTAGCATGTACAGACATGGCCTCGGAACACGGAGACCGAGAGGTCGAACACGGTTCGTATGGAAGATACGATCAACATGAGAATGTTCACCGACGATGACTAGTCCGTCTCACGTGATGATCGGACACGGCCTAGTCAACTCGGATCGTGTAACACTTAGATGACTAGAGGGATGTCTAATCTGAGTGGGAGTTCATTATAATAATTTGATTAGATGAACTTAATTATCATGAACTTAGTCTAAAACCTTTGCAAAATATGTCTTGTAGATCAAATGGCCAACGCTCATGTCAACATGAACTTCAACGCGTTCCTAGAGAAAACCAAGCTGAAAGATGATGGCAGCAACTATACGGACTGGGTCCGGAACCTGAGGAATGTAGTAATTCAAAAAAATTCCTACGAACACGCAAAATCTATCTAGGAGATGCATAGCAACGAGACGGGAGAGTGTCCACGTACCCTTGTAGACCGAAAGCGGAAGCGTTTAGTAACATGGTTGATGTAGTCGAACGTCTTCGCGATCCAAATGATCCAAGTACCGAACGTACGACACCTCCGTCTTCAGCACACGTTCAGAACGATGACGTCCCTCGAGCTCTTGATCCAGTTGAGGACGAGGGAGAGTTCCGTCAGCACGACGGCGTGGCGACGGTGTTGATGATGTTACCGGCGCAGGGCTTCGCCTAAGCACTATAAACTGTGGAGGGGGCCACCGCACACGTCTAAGGGAACAACTGTTCTGTTTTGGGGTGCCCCTTTGCCCCCGCATATAAAGGAGGGAGGAGGAGGAGGCCGACCAAGGAGGGGCGCGCCTATAGGGGGAGAGGTGGAGAGGGAGAAGGAAAGAGGGGTCCAATTCGGACCATCCAAGGGGGCACGGCCACCCTGCGGCCCTCCTCTCCTTTTCAACTAAAGCCCATTAAGGCCCATTAATCGCCCGGGGGGTTCCGGTAACCTCCCTGTACTCCGAAAATTGCCGGACCTTTTCAAAAACTTTCCGGTGTCCGAACATATGTCAATCTTTATGTCTCGACCATTTCGAGACTCCTCATCATGTCCGTAATCTCATCCGGGACTCCGAACAAACTTCGGTCATCAAAAACACATAACTCATAATACAAATCGTCATCGAACGTTAAGCGAGCGGACCCTACGGGTTCGAGCACTATGTAGACATGATCGAGACACATCTCTGATCAATAACCAATAGCGGAACCTAGATGCTCATATTGGCTCCTACATATTCTATGAAGACCTTTATCGGTCAAACCGCATAACAACATACGTTGTTGCCTTTGTCATCGGTATGTTACTTACCCGAGATTCGGTCGTCGGTATCATCGTACCTAGTTCAATCTCGTTACCGACAAGTCTCTTTATTCATTCTGTAATGCTTCATCCCGCAACTAACTCATTAGTCACATTGCTTGGAAGGCTTATAGTGATTAGCATTACCGAGAGGGCCTAGAGATACCTCTCCGATACACGGAGTGACAAATCCTATTCTCGATCTATGCCAACCCAACAAACACCTTTGGAGACACCTGTAGAGCATCTTTATAGTCACCCGGTTACGTTGTGACGTTTGATAGCACACAAGGTGTTCCTCCGGTATTCGGGAGTTGCATAATCTCATGGCCTGAGGAATATGTATAAGTCGTGAAGAAAGTAGTAGCAATGAAACTGTAACGATCATAATGATAAGCTAATGGAATGGTCTTGTCCATCACATCATTCTCCTAATGTTGTGATCCCGTTTATCAAATGGCAACACATGTCTATGGTTAGGAAACATAACCATCTTTGATTAACGAGCTAGTCAAGTAGAGGCATACTAGGGAAACTTTGTTTTTTCTATGTATTCACACATGTACTAAGTTTCCGGTTAATACAATTATAGCATGAATAATAAATATTTATCACGAAGTAAGGAAATATAAAATAACAACTTTATTATGCCTCTAGGGCATATTTCCTTCAGTCTCCCACTTGCACTAGAGTCACTAATCTAGTTCACATCGCCATGTGATTTAACACCAATAGATCACATCGTTATGTGATTAACACCCATAGTTCATATCGCCATGTGACCAACACCCAAAGGGTTTACTAGAGTCAATAATCTAGTTCACATCGCTATGTGATTAACACCCAAAGATTACTAAGGTGTGATCATGTTTTGCTTGTGAGAGAAGTTTAGTCAATGGGTCTGTCACATTCAGATCCGTATGTATTTTGCAAATTTCTATGTCTACAATGCTCTACATGAGCTACTCTAGCTAATTGCTCCCACTTTCAATATGTATCCAGATTGAGACTTAGAGTCATCTGGATTGATGTAAAAGTTTGCATCAACGTAACTCTTTACTGATTTAACTCTTTTATCACCTCCATAACCGAGAAATATTTCCTTAGTCTTCTTAGGTAACTAAGGATAACTTTGACCGCTATAAAGTGATCACTCACGGATCACTATCGCACTTCTTGCCAAACTCATAGCAAGGCACACAACCTGATCCGGTACATAGCATGGCACACTTTATAGAACCTATGACTGAGGCATAGGGAATGAATTTCATTCTCTTTATATCTTCTGACTTGGTCGGGCTTTGAGTCTTACTCAACTTATACCTCGTAACACAGGCAAGAACTCCTTCTTTGACTGATCCATTTTGAACTCTTTCAAAATCTTGTCAAGGTATGTACTCATTGAAAAAACTTATCAAGCGTCTTGATCTATCTCTATATATGTGACGCCCCCAATTCAATCATACACTAATCATACACGCAAATCTGTACGATCAAGATCAGGGACTCACGGGAAGATACCACAACACAACTCTAAACACAAATAAAAAAACAAGCTTTATATTACAAGCCAGGGGCCTCGAGGGCTCGAATACATAGCTCGATATACAAGAGTCAGCGGAAGCAACAATATCTGAGTACAAACATAAGTTAAACAAGGATGCCTTAAGAAGGCTAGCACAAAAACAACAACGATCGAAGAGGCAAGGCCTCCTGCCTGGGACCTCCTAACTACTCCTAGTCGTCGGCGGTCTCCACGTAGCAGAATCCGTCAGCGGTGGCATCTGGCTCCAAGGATCCACCATCTGGTTGCATCAACCGGAAAGAAGAAAGTAGGGGGAAAAGGGGTAGCAAAGCAGCCGTGAGTACTCATCCAAAGTACTCGCAAGCATCAGATCTATACTAAGTATGCATTGGTATCAAATGGAAGGTTTGTATCTGTGGACTGAACTGCAGAATGCCAGAATAGAGGGGAAGGCCTAGCCTAACAAAGACTAGCATCTTCAAGTAGCTCTGAGCATCTTGCAGCAAGTAGAAGAGTAAAGAATAGCAGTTTATTTTTAACAAGCATGTTGTAACATTAATGCCCAGAGATCCTTCCTCGACTCCCTGCGAGAAAGCAATCTCGGAGCCACATATCTCAAGTATCCATTTGTAGTTGTATAAGATCAGGATATAAGTATGAACGTCCGTTACCGTGGACACGGCTATTAATAGATAATCTTCCCTGCAGGGGTGCACCACGTTTTCCAACACACTTGATTACTCTGGCCGGACACACTTTCCTGGGTCATGCCCGGCCTCGGAAGATCAACACGTCGCAGCCCTACCTAGGCTCAGCAGAGAGGTCCCCGCCGGTCTACCTCCTAAGCACTCCGGTGTCTGGGTCCATCGCCTGTTGCACGCCGGGTCGTTGCGAGCAGGGCGGACCAGGATCCACCACTACAGGATGGTGTCGGCCCAGCCATGCCGCACTGCTGAACTGGACGTCTGACAAAGCTTCGGCTGATACCACGATGCCGAGGCCCATAACTATTCTCGCGTGGTGGTTGGTGCGTAAAGGCCAGAGGCCAACTCAGAACAAATACCCAAACCATAGTGTATTATTAGCTTGCGGAGACGAGTAGAGACTCACGATCGAAGTGACCTCGTCGCCCCGTCTCGTGGACTTACGACAAGGGCCCATAATGCCCGGCCGTGCCATGTCATTATCTTGCGGGTGCTCTCCTGGCCCGCCCGACTTTCACCAAGGTCTCAAGTAAAGTCATTGTAACCGTGTGTGCAAACATCAAGGGGAAAACCCGAGGAATCACCCCCGGTGGATTCCACTCGATGTAATCATCAAGGTGAACGTACGAGGATCCATCCTCGAGGTTCACACTTGAGGTGTTGCACGACAGCCGTATCGGGAATGGTGAAAGAGGAACCACCCTCGTTGACCACGATCGAATAGCTACACTACAGAGATCTCATCAAGAGTGATGTATGAGGTTCCACCCTCGTCGCTCGATGGTAACTCTGCAGAGTCGAGCAACAAAAAGGGGCGTGATGTGATGTGAGGTGTCGGGCTCTGGTCGTTGATCACGTTGATCGGGTCGTCGATGATGAAGTAGGGGCAACAAGGACAAGTGGGGGTCACTGATGGATCACTAACCAACCTATACTAAGCAGTTTAGGATAAGCAGGTAGGTAACAGTAGCAGGTACAAAAGCAAGCTATGCATCAGAATAGGAGCAAACAATAACAGTAGCAAAATCTAATGCAAGCATGCGAGTATAGAATGGGCGATATCGGGATGATAAAAATGAGGGGGGCTTGCTTGGAAGCTCCGCTGAAAGGGAAGAAGGGTCATCGTTGACGTAGTCGATCACAGGGGCATCAGCAACGGTCTCGGGGTCTACCGGAGAAGAAGAGGGGGAAGAAACAGTAAATAGAAGGCACACAGATGCAATACTAAGCATGAAAAGACAATAAGCAACGCTAGGGGTGTTCTAACGCAGGGCTACACCATACCGGCGAAGGGGGATAACATCCGGGAATATTTCCCCAGTGTTAGGCATTTTCGGACAGATGAAACAGAGGGGGAAGGTTGCTTGTTTGCTATGCTAGCAATGTGTGGCATTTAACGGACTGCATATGCAGATTCGCCTCACACTCGAGCAACTTTCATGTACAAAGTATTTTCATCCGAGCTACGAATTAATTTCTATGAATTTTCAGAGTTTTAGCGATTTTCTGAAATTATTATTATTTCGTAAATAAAGATTAAAATGCTACGGGTACACAGAGAGTGTACCTAGCAGTGTGCAAGAGGCTAACAGGTGGGGTCCAGTTGACTGCCAAGTCAGCAGTCAACTGAGACCGTTGACTTAGTCCAAGGGCCTGTGGTACCAAGATGTCATTGATCGGGTTATCCTGGGCCAGCTTGATTGGTCAATGGGACCAGTGGGACCCAGGTGTCATTCACACATATTTTAGCATTTTCTTTTTAAGTGAATAATTAGAAGAGGGGGGCGGTTAGCACTAATCAACATTAGTACTAATAAGCAAAAAGGGGGTTCGGCCCCAAACACACACGCACACAGCACGCGGGCACCGGCGGCCATGGGCGCAGCCGGCCACCGGGGTTGCGATTTATGGGAAGGGGCTCAGAGGACCTTGCCGACGCTTAGGCAGCCGCGGCGGCCGGAGATGGGCCCAACACGAGCGACGAGGTGCGACGCAAGCAGCTAGGGTGCAGGCGCAATGAGAAGCGAGCGGGCAGGGCTTTCGCCACGGCCATGAAGGCGCATTTCCACCACGTTAGGGAGGGGCGACGCAAGATAGCGTGGGGATGACCAGCGCGACGCCGATGCGGTGGCACGGCGAACGAACAAAGGCATCGCGGGGGAGGTGGACGACGTAGGCGGGCGGTGACCTCGAGCGGGCGTCGGAGTGCGTTCGTGTCAGAGAGAGGAGGGGGCGAGGCCCTCACCGACGTTGGAGGGAAGGGGACGGCATGGCTCCAGGTCAACCGGCGAGGAGGAGGTCGAGGACGGTCATGGTGATGCGGCGGTGAGGCGTTGACGCTGGTGATGGAGAGGCGGGGCGGGGTCGAGGAGGCGGTCCGGCATGGGGGGTCCGAGCGGCGGTGTCGGTGGTGGAGCACGACGGCGATGGGTGGCGCGGGATCGAGCCCCTCCCCGATCCAGAGAGTGGGAGGGGTCCGGGGAGGAGGACGAGTCATCGGGCGAGGGGGAGGGTTCTCCGGCGAGGTGGGCCGCGTGGCGCCGGCATCGAGGATCAACGGCGGGCTCGGCGATGGCGGTCAACGCGGGCGTCAGGGTCGAGGGGCGAGCACGATGGGGTCGTGCCCCGATCCAGATCGTGGGAGGAGTGGGAACAAGGGGAGTGGTGGATCGGGTGAGTAGCTAGGGTTTGGGGAGGGGTTATACAGGGCGGGTGGGCTGTGTGGCCTGGCCTTTAGTTAGGTCGGCTAACAAGCCCAGTAGCTTAGGTTCTCCTCCTTTTCTTTTCTGTTTTCCATTTTCTCTTTTCCTTTTGCATTTTCTTTTTTGTACAAAATGAGTTTTGTTATGAACAAAACTTGGCACATAAATCTAACACAATATATTGAGATGGAACAAAAGGTATGGGGTCAGAAGGAGTTTTCTAACCATTTTTAGAAATTGAAAAGGCCAATGTAATTGTTGTTGGTCCAAAAATTAATTTCAGGGGCATTTTGGAATTCAAAAGAGGTTGGTTCCAACATGACAAATATCCAGGGATTATTTTCCACACTTTGAACATTTTAGTTTCCATGTTTGGCAATTTTAAATTTTGAGTTTGATTTGAATTTGAAATTTGAACCGGTTTCGAACCAACGCGAGTTTAACAACAGTAATCATGATGATGTGGCATCATTAGTGAGGAATTACTATAGCTTAATTATCTGGGCGTCACAATAGACCCTGATGCCCAATATGTTGTTGGGGAACGTAGTAATTTCAAAAAATTTCCTACGCACACGCAAGATCATGGTGATGGCATAGCAACGAGAGGGGAGAGTGTATGTCCACGTACCCTCGTAGACCGTAAGCGGAAGCGTTATGACAACGCAGTTGATGTAGTCGTACGTCTTCACGATCCGACCGATCAAGCACCGAACGCACGGCACCTCCGAGTTCAGCACACGCTCAGCTCGATGACGATCCCGGACTCCGATCCCAGCAAAGTGTCGGGATGAGTTTACAAGACGACGGCGTGGTGACGATGATGATGCTCTACCGGGCGCAGGTTTCGCCTAAACTCCATGACGATATGACCGAGGTGGAATATGGTGGAGGGGGCACCGCACACGGCTAAGGAACGATCCGTAGATCAACTTGTGTGTCATGGGGTGCCCCCTGCCCCGTATATAAAGGAGCAAGGGGAGGAGGCCGGCCCTAGGAGGGCGCCATGGGGAGTCCTACTCCCACCGGGAGTAGGATTCCCCTTTCCTAGTCCAACTAGGAGTCCTTCCATGTATTAGGAGTAGGAGACAAGGAAGGGAAGAGAGAAGGGAAGGAAGGAAGGGGTGCGGCCTCCCTAGTCCAATTCGGACTAGGCCATGGGGGGGCGCGCAGCCTCCCCTAGGCAGCCCCTCTCTCTTTCCCGCAGGGCCCAATAAGGCCCAATACTTCTCCCCGGCGAATTCCCGTAACTCTCCCGTACTTCGAAAAATACTCGAATCACTCGGAACCTTTCCGAACTCCGAATATAGTCGTCCAATATATCGATCTTTATGTCTCGGCCATTTCGAGACTCCTCGTCATGTCCCCGATCTCATCCGGGACTCCGAACTCCTTCGGTACATCAAAACTCATAAACTCATAATATAACATCGCCATCGAAACCTTAGCGTGCGGACCCTACGGGTTCGAGAACTATGTAGACATGACCTAGAACTATTCTTGGTCAATAACCAATAACGGAACCTGGATGCTCATATTGGCTCCTACATATTCTACGAAGATCTTTATCGGTCAAACCGCATAACAACATACGTTGTTCCCTTTGTCATCGGTATGTTACTTGCCCGAGATTTGATCGTCGGTATCAAATACCTAGTTCAATCTCGTTACTGGCAAGTCTCTTTACTCGTTGTGTAATGCATCATTCCGTAACTAACTCATTAGCTACATTGCTTGCAAGGCTTATATTGATGTGCATTACCGAGAGGGCCTAGAGATACCTCTCCGACAATCGGAGTGACAAAACCTAATCTCGAAATACGCCAACCCAACATGTACCTTTGGAGACACCTGTAGTACTCCTTTATAATCACCCGGTTACGTTGTGACGTTTGGTAGCACCAAAGTGTTCCTCCGTAAACGGAGTTGCATAATCTCATAGTTACAGGAACATGTATAAGTCATGAAGAAAGCAATAGCAATATACTAAACGATCAAGTGCTAGGCTAACGGAATGGGTCATGTCAATCACATCATTCTCCTAATGATGTGATCCCGTTAATCAAATGACAACACATGTCTATGGTTAGGAAACATAACCATCTTTGATTAATGAGCTAGTCAAGTAGAGGCATACTAGTGATTATATGTTTGTCTATGTATTCAAACATGTATCATGTTTCCGGTTAATACAATTCTAGCATGAATAATAAACATTTATCACGAAATAAGGAAATAAATAATAACTTTATTATTGCCTCTAGGGCATATTTCCTTCAGTCTCCCACTTGCACTAGAGTCAATAATCTAGTTCACATCATCATGTGATTCAACACTTATATTCACATACGTATGTGATTAACACCCATAGTTCACATCGTCATGTGACCAACACCTAAAGGGTTTACTAGAGTCAATAATCTAGTTCACATCGCTATGTGATTAACACCCAAAGAGTACTAAGGTATTATCATGTTTTGCTCGTGAGAGAAGCTTAGTCAACGGGTTTATCACATACAGAGCCGTATGTATTCTGCAAATATTCTATGTCTACAATGCTCTGCACGGAGCTACTCTAGCTAATTGCTCCGACTTTCAATATGTATCCAGATTGAGACTTAGAGTCATCTGGATCAGTGTAAAAAGCTTGCATCGATGTAACTCTTTACGACGGGCTCTTTTTATCACCTCCATAATCGAGAAATATTTCCTTAGTCCTCACTAAGGATGTTCTTGACCAATGTCCGGTGATCTACTTCCTAGATCACTATTGTACTCCTTGCCAAATTCAGAGCAAGGAATACAATAGGTCCGGTACATAGCATAGCATACTTTATAGAACCTATGACTAAGGCATAGGGAATGACTTTCATTCTCTTTTCTATTTTACGTCGTGGTCGGGATTTGAGTCTTACTCAATTTCACACGCTTGCAACACGTGCAAGAACTTTTCTTTGACTGTTCCACTTTGAACTACTTCAAAATCTTGACAAGGTATGTACTTATTGAAAAACTTATCAAGCCGCCTTGATCTATCTCAATAGATCTTGATGCTCAATATGTAAGTAGTTTTCTTGAGGTCTTTCTTTGAAAAACTCCTTTCAAATACTCCTTTATGCTTTGCGAGAATAATTCTACATTATTTTCGATCAACAATATGTCATTCACATATATTTATCGAAATGTTGTAGTGCTCCCACTCACTTTCTTGTAAATACAGCTTCTCCAAAAGTCTCATAAAACCATATGCTTTGATCACACTATCAAAGCGTTTTATTCCAACTCCGAGATGCTTGCACCAGTCCATAGATGGATCATTGAAGCTTGCACATTTTGTTAGCTCCTTTAGGATTGACAAAACCTTCTGGTTGCATCATATACAACTCTTCTTTAATAAATCCATTCAAGAATGCAGTTTTGACATCCATTTGCCGATTTCATAAAATGTGGCAATTGCTAACATGATTCGGACAGACTTAAGCATCGCTACAGCTTGAGAAAATCTCATTGTAGTCAACACCTTGAACTTGTCGAAAACCTTTTGTGACAAGTCGAGCTTTGTAGATAGTAACACTACTATCAGTGTTCGTCTTCCTCTTGAAGATCCATTTATTTAACATGGCTTGCTGATCATCGAGCAAGTCAATCAAAGTCCATACTTTGTTCTCATACATGGATCCTATCTCAGATTTCATGGCCTCAAGCCATTTCATGAATCTGGGCTCATCATCGCTTCCTCATAGTTTGTAGGTTCATCATGGTCTAGTAACATGACTTCCGAACATGATTACCGCATTCACCACTGCGGATCTTACTCTGGAAGACCTACGAGGTTTGGTAGCAACTTGATCTGAAGTTTCATGATCATCATCATTAACTTCCTCACTAATTGGTGTAGGAATCCTTTGGAACTGATTTCTACGTGATGAACTACTTTCCAATAAGGAGAAGGTACAATTACCTCATCAAGTTCTACTTTCCTCCCACTCACTTCTTTCGAGAGAAACTTCTTCTCTAGAAAGGATCCATCTTAGCAACGAATAATTTGCCTTCGGATCTGTGATAGAAGGTGTACCCAATAGTTACCTTTGGGTATTCTATGAAGACGCACTTCTCCGATTTGGGTTCCAGCTTATCAGGTGAAAACTTTTTCACATAAGCATCACAACTCCAAACTTTAAGAAACGACATCTTAGGTTCTTTGTTAAACCATAGTTCATACGGTGTCGCCTCAACGGATTTAGATGGTGCCCTATTAAACGTGAATGCAAATTTGTCTCTAATGCATAACCCCAAAACGATAATGGTAAATCAATAAGAGACATCATACATCGCACCATATCCAATAAAGTGCGGTTCTGACGTTCGGACACACCATAACGTTGTGGTGTTCCGGTGGCGTGAGCTGTGAAACTATTCCACATTGTTTTAATTGAAGACCAAACTCGTAACTCAAATATTCGTCTCCGTGATCGGATCGCGAAACTTTATTTTCCTGGTACGATGATTTTTCCACTTCACTCTGAAATTCTTTGAACCTTTCAATTATTTCAGACTTATGTTTCATCAAGTAGATATACCCATACCTGCTCAAATCATCTTGTGAAGGTCAGAAAATAACGATACTTGCCACGAGCATCAACACTCATTGGATCGCATACATCGGTATGTATTATTTCCAATAAGCCAGTAGCTTGTTCCATTGTTCCGGAGAACGGAGTTTTAGTCATCTTGCCCAAAAGGCACGGTTCGCAAGCATCAAATGATTCATAACCAAGTGATTCCAAAAATCCATCTTTATGGAGTTTCTTCATGCGCTTTACACCGATATGACCCAAACGGCTGTGCCACAAATTAGTTGCACTATCATTATTAACTTTGCATCTTTTGGCATTAATACTATGAATATGTGTATCACTACGATCGAGATCCAACAAACTATTTTAATTGGGTGTATGACCATTTGAAGGTTTTATTCATTTAAACAGAACAACAATTATTCTCTGACTTTAAATGAATAACCGAATTGCAATAAACATGATCAAATCATATTCATGTTCAGCATAAGCGTAAATAACATTTATTTAGTTTTAACACTAATCCCGAAAGTATAGGGAGTGTGCGATGATGATCATATCAATCTTGGAACTACTTCCAACACTCATCGTCACTTCCCCTTCAACTAGTCTCTGTTTATTCTGTAACTCTGTTTCGAGTTACTAATCTTAGTAACCGAACAAGTATCAAATACTCAGGGGGCTACTATAAACACTAGTAAGGCACACATCAATAACCTGTATATCAAATATACCCTTGTTCACTTTGCCATCCTTCTTATCCACCAAATATTCAGGGCATTTCCGCTTCCGGTGACCATTTCCTTTGCGATGTAAGCACTCGGTTTCAGTGCTTTGGTCCAGCTTTGGGCTTCTTCGCAGGAGTGACAACTTACTTGTCTTTCTACTTGAAGTTCCCTTTCTTTCCCTTTGCCCTTCTCTTGAAACTAGTGGTCTTGTCAATCATCAACACTTGATGCTCTTTCTTGATTTCTACCTTTGTCGATTTCAACATCACGAAGAGCTCGGGAATCTTTTTTCGTCATCCCTTGCATTATAGTTCATCACGAAGTTCTAGTAACTTAGTGACGGTGATTAGAGAATTCTGTCAATCACTATCTTATCGAAGATTAACTCCCACTTGATTCAAGCGATTGAAGTACCCAGACAATCTGAGCACATGCTCACTAGTTGAGCGATTCTCCTCCATCTTTTAGCTATAGAACTTGTTGGAGACTTCATATCTCTCAACTCGGGTATTTGCTTGAAATATTAACTTCAACTCCTGGAACATCTCATATGGTCCATGACGTTCAAAACGTCTTTGAAGTCCCGATTCTAAGCAGTTAAGTATGGTGCACTAAACTATCAAGTAGTCATCATATTGAGCTAGCCAAACGTTCATAACGTCGCATTTGCTCCTGCAATAGGTCTGTCACCTAGCGGTGCATTAAGGACATAATTCTTCAGGCAGCAATGAGGATAAACCTCAGATCACGGATCCAATCCGCATCATTGCTACTAACATTTTTCAATACAATTTTCTCTAGGAACACATATAAAAAACATAGGGAAGCAACAACGCGAGCTTATTGATCTACAACATAATTTGCAAAATACTACCAGGACTAAGTTCATGATAAATTAAAGTTCAATTAATCATATTACTTAAGAACTCCCACTTAGATAGACATCCTCTAATCTTCTAAGTGATTACGTGATCCATATCAACTACACCATGTCCGATCGTCACGTGAGATGGAGTAGTTTCAACGGTGAACATCAATATGTTGATCATATCTACTATATGATTCACACTCGACCTTTCGGTCTCCGTGTTCCGAGGCCATATACATTATATGCTAGGCTCGTCAAGTTTAACTCGAGTATTTCGGCGTGTGCAACTGTTTTGCACCCGTTGTATTTGAACGTAGAGCCTATCACACCCGATCATCACGTGGTGTCTCAAAGACGAAGAACTTTATAGCAACGGTGCATACTCGGGAGAACACTTCTTGATAATTTTAGTGAGAGATCATCTTAAAATGCTACCGTCAATCAAAGCAAGATAAGATGCATAAAGGATAAACATCACATGCAACCAATATAAGTGATATGATATGGCCATCATCATCTTGTGCTTGTGATCTCCATGTCCGAAGCACCGTCGTGATCACCATCGTCACCGCGCGACACCTTGATCTCCATCGTAGCATCGTTGTCGTCTCGCCAACTATTGCTTCTACGACTATCGCTACCGCTTAGTGATAAAGTAAAGCAATTACATGGCGTTTGCATTTCATACAATAAAGCGACAACCATATGGCTCCTGCCAATTGCCGATAACTCGGTTCTGTAACATGATCATCTCATACAATAAAATATAGCATCACGTCTTGACCATATCACATCACAACATGCCCTGCAAAAACAAGTTAGACGTCCTCTATTTTGTTGTTGCAAGTTTTACGTGGCTGCTACGGGCTGAGCAAGAACCGTTCTTACCTACGCATCAAAACCACAACGATAGTTTGTCAAGTTGGTGTTGTTTTAACCTTCGCAAGGATCGGGCGTAGCCACACTCGTTTCAACTAAAGTGAGAGAGACAGACACCCGCGGTCACCTTTAAGCAACGAGTGCTCAAGCGGTGAAACCAGTCTCGGCGTAAAGCGTCTGGCGTAATGTCGGTCCGGGCCGCTTCATCTCACAATACCGCTGAACCAAAGTATGACATGCTGGTAAGCAGTATGACTTATATCGCCCACAACTCACTTGTATTCTACTCGTGCATATGACATCAACGCATAAAACCTGGCTCGGATGCCACTGTTGTGGAACGTAGTAATTTCAAAAAATTTCCTACGCACACGCAAGATCATGGTGATGGCATAGCAACGAGAGGGGAGAGTGTATGTCCACGTACCCTCATAGACCGTGGCGGGCGTTATGACAACGCGGTTGATGTAGTCGATGCGTCTTCACGATCCGACCGATCCAAGTACCGAACGTCACGGCACCTCCGAGTTCAAAGCACGTTCAGCTCGATGACGATCCTCGGACTCGATCCAAAGCAAAGTGTCGGGGATGAGTTCCACAAGACGACGGGCGTGGTGACGATGATGATGCTCTATCGGCGCAGGCTTCGCCTAAACTCATGACGATATGACCGAGGTGGAATATGGTGGAGGGGCACCGCACACGGCTAAGGAACGATCCGTAGATCAACTTGTGTGTCATGGGATGCCCTGCCCCGTATATAAAGGAGCAAGGGGAGGAGGCCGGCCCTAGGAGGCGCGCCATGGGGAGTCCTACTCCCACGGGAGTAGGATTCCCTTTCCTAGTCCAACTAGGAGTCCTTCCATGTATTAGGAGTAGGAGACAAGGAAGGGGAAGAGAGAAGGAAGGAAGGAAGGTGCGGCCCCTCCCTAGTCCAATTCGGACTAGGCCATGGGGGGGCGCGCAGCCTCCCCTAGGCAGCACCTCTCTCTTTCCCGCATGGCCCACTAAGGCCAAATACTTCTCCCCGGCGAATTCCCGTAACTCTCCGGTACTCCGAAAAATACTCGAATCACTCGGAACCTTTCCGAACTCCGAATATAGTCGTCCAATATATCGATCTTTACGTCTCGGCCATTTCGAGACTCCTCGTCATGTCTCCGATCTCATCCGGGACTCCGAACTCCTTCGGTACATCAAAACTCATAAACTCATAATATAACTGTCATCGAAACCTTAAGCGTGCGGACCCTACGGGTTTGAGAACTATGTAGACATGACCTAGAACTATTCTCGGTCAATAACCAATAGCGGAACCTGGATGCTCATATTGGCTCCTACATATTCTACGAAGATCTTTATCGGTCAAACCGCATAACAACATACGTTGTTCCCTTTGTCATCGGTATGTTACTTGCCGAGATTTGATCGTCGGTATCAAATACCTAGTTCAATCTCGTTACTGGCAAGTCTCTTTACTCGTTGTGTAATGCATCATTCCGTAACTAACTCATTAGCTACATTGCTTGCAAGGCTTATATTGATGTGCATTACCGAGAGGGCCCAGAGATACCTCTCCGACAATCGGAGTGACAAAACCTAATCTCGAAATACGCCAACCCAACATGTACCTTTGGAGACACCTGTAGTACTCCTTTATAATCACCCGATTACGTTGTGACGTTTGGTAGCACCAAAGTGTTCCTCCGTAAGCAGGAGTTGCATAATCTCATAGTTACAGGAACATGTATAAGTCATGAAGAAAGCAATAGCAATATACTAAACGATCAAGTGCTAGGCTAACGGAATGGGTCATGTCAATCACATCATTCTCCTAATGATGTGATCCCGTTAATCAAATGACAACACATGTCTATGGTTAGGAAACATAACCATCTTTGATTAATGAGCTAGTCAAGTAGAGGCATACTAGTGACTATATGTTTGTCTATGTATTCACACATGTATCATGTTTCCGGTTAATACAATTCTAGCATGAATAATAAACATTTATCATTAAATAAGGAAATAAATAATAACTTTATTATTGCCTCTAGGGCATATTTCCTTCATATGTAAGCAGCTTCACCGAGGTATTTCTTTGAAAATATCCTTTCAAACTCTCCTTTATGCTTTCCAGAAAATTCTACATCATTTCTGATCAACAATATGTCATTCACATATACTTATCAGAAAGGCTGTAGTGCTCCCACTCACTTTCTTGTAAATACAGACTTCACCGCAAGTCTGTATAAAACTATATGCTTTGATCAACTCATCAAAGCGTATATTCCAACTCCGAGATGCTTGCACCAGTCCATAGATGGATCGTTGGAGCTTGCATACCCTGTTAGTACCTATAGGATCGACCAAAACCTTCTGGTTGCATCATATACAATTCTTCTTTAAGAAATATCCATTTAAGGAATGCAGTTTT
Organism: Aegilops bicornis; assembly: GCA_021605145.1. Classification (NCBI taxonomy): domain Eukaryota; kingdom Viridiplantae; phylum Streptophyta; class Magnoliopsida; order Poales; family Poaceae; genus Aegilops; species Aegilops bicornis. The sequence goes on from CM038673.1 coordinate 529,308,579, forward strand.
GACATCCATTTGCCAGATTTCATAAGATATGGCAATTGCTAACATGATTCGGACGGATTTAAGCATCGCTATAGTTGAGAAAATCTCATTGTAGTCAACACCTTGAACTTGTCGAAAACCTTTTGTGACAAGTCGAGCTTTGTAGATAGTAACACTACTATCAAAGATTCGCCTTCCTCTTGAAGATCCATTTATTTTCTATGTCTTTCCAATCATCGGGCAAGTTCACCAAAGTCCACACTTTGTTCTCATACATGGATCCCATCTTAGTTTCATGGCCTCAAGCCATTTTGCGGAATCTGGGCTCATCATTGCTTCCTCATAGTTCATAGGTTCATCATGGTCTAGTAACATGACTTCCAGAATAGGATTACCGTACCACTCTGGTGCGGACCGTACTCTGGTTGACCTACGAGGTTCGGCAGTAACTTGATCTAAAGTTTCATGATCATCATCATTAGCTTCTTCATTAATTGGTGTAGGAATCACTGGAACTGATTTCTGTGATGAATTACTTTCCAATTTGGGAGAAGGTACAATTACCTCATCAAGCTCTACTTTCCTCCCACTCACTTCTTTCGAGAGAAACTCCTTCTCTAGAAAGGATCCATTCTTAGCAACGAATATCTTGCCTTGGATCTGTGATAGAAGGTGTACCCATGATTTCTTTTGGGTATCCTATGAAGATGCATTTCTCCGATTTGGGCTCGAGCTTATCAGGTTGAAACTTTTTCACATAAGCATCGCAACCCCAAACTTTAAGAAACGATAGATTAGGTTTCGCCAAACCATAGTTCATACGGTGTCATCTCAACGGATTTTGACGGTGCCCTGTTTAAAGTGAATGCAGTTGTCTCTAATGCATTACCCCAAAACGATAGTGGTAAATCGGTAAGAGACATCATAGATCGCATCATATCCAATAAAGTGCGGCTACGACGTTCGGACACACCATTACTGTTGTGGTGATCCGGTGGTGTGAGCTGTGAAACTATTCCACATTGTTTTAAATGAAGACCAAACTCATAACTCAAACATTCTCCTCCACGACCAGATCGTGGAAACTTTTATTTTCTTGTTACGATGATTCTCCACTTCACTCTGAATTTTTTTGAACTTTTCAAATGTTTCATACTTGTGTTTCATTAAGTAGATATATCCATATCTGCTCAAATCATCTGTGAAGGTCATAAAATAACGATACCTGCCACGAGCCTTAACACTCATCGGACCGCATACATCGGTATGTATTATTTCCAATAAGTTAGTAACTCGTTCCTCGTTAGGAGAAGCGGAGTCTTAGTCATCTTGCCCATGAGGCATGGTTCGCAAGCACCAAGTGATTCATAATAAAGTGATTCCAAAATCCCATCAGCATGGAGTTTCTTCATGCGCTTTACACCGATATGATCCAAACGACAGTGCCACAAATAAGTTGCACTATCATTACTAACTTTGCATCTTTTGGCTTCAATATTATGAACATGTGTATCACCACGATCAAGATTCAACAAAAATAAACCACTCAACAAGGGTGCATGACCATAAAAGATATTACTCATATAAATAGAACAACCATTATTCTCTGATTTAAATGAATATAACCGTCTCACATCAAACAAGATCCAGATATAATGTTCATGCTCAATGCTGGCACCAAATAACAATTATTCAGGTCTAAAACTAATCCCGAAGGTAGATGTAGAGGTAGCGTGCCGACGGCGATCACATCGACCTTGGAACCATTTTCGACGCGCATCGTCACCTCGTCCTTAGCCAATCTTCGTTTAATCCGTAGCCCCTATTTTGAGTTGCAAATATGAGCAACAGAACCAGTATCAAATACCTAGGCGCTACTACGAGCATTAGTAAGGTACACATCAATAACATGTATATCAAATATACCTTTCACTTTGCCATCCTTCTTATCCGCCAAATACTTGGGGCAGTTCCGCTTCGGTGGTGGTCCTTTGCGAGAGAAGTACTGGGTTTGAGGCTTAGGTCCAGACTTGGGCTTCTTCCCGGGAGTAGCAACTTGCTTGCTATTCTTCTTGAAGTTCCCCTTCTTCCCTTTGCCCTTTTTCTTGAAACAAGTGGTCTTGTTAACCATCAACACTTGATGCTCCTTCTTGATTTCTACCTCCACAGCCTTTAGCATTGCGAAGAGCCCGGGAATTGTCTTTTCCATCCCTTGTATATTATAGTTCATCACGAAGCCTTTATAGCTTGGTGGCAGTGATTGAAGAACTACATCAATGACACTATCATCGGGAAGATTAACTCCCGGTGAGTCAAGTAGTTATGGTACCCGGACATTACGGTATGTGTTAACCAGCAGAACTATTCTCCTCCATATTGCAGCTATAGAACTTGTTGGATACTTCATATCTCTCAACTCGGGCATTTGCTTGAAATATTAACTTCAACTCTTGGAACATATCATATGCTCCATGACGTTCAAAACATTTTTGAAGTCCCGGTTCTAAGCCGTAAAGCATGGTGCACTAAACTATCAAGTAGTCATCATACCGAGCTTGTCAAACGTTCATAACATCTGCATCTGCTCCTGCAATTGGTCTGTCACCTAGTGGTGCATCAAGGACATAAATCTTCTGTGCAGGAATGAGGATAATCCTCATATCACGGACCCAGTCCGTATCATTGCTACTATGATCTTTCAACTTAGTTTTCTCTAGGAACTTATCAAAAAAAAACATGGGAGCTATACGCGAGCTGTTCATCTACAACATAGATATGCAAATACTATCAATACTAAGTTCATGATAAATTAAGTTCAATTAATCATATTACTTAAGAACTCCCACTTAGATAGGCATCCCTCGAGTCATCTAAATGATCACGTGATCCAACTCAATTAAACCATGTCCGATCATCACGTGATATGGAGTAGTTTTCAATGGTGAACATCACTATGTTGATCATATCTACTATATGATTCACGTTCGACCTTTCGGTCTCAGTGTTCCGAGGCCATATCTGCATATTCTAGGCTCGTCAAGTTTAACCCGAGTATTACGCACGTGCAAAACTGGCTTGCACCCGTTGTATGTGAACGTAGAGCTTATCACACCCAATCATCACGTGGTGTCTCGGCACGATGAACTGTAGCAACGGTGCATACTTAGGGAGAACACTTATACCTTGAAATTTAGTAAGGGGTCATCTTATAATGCTACCGCCGTACTAAGCAAAATAAGATGCATAAAAATAAACATCACATGCAATCAAAATATGTGACATGATATGGCCATCATCATCTCGTGCTTTTGATCTCCATCTCCAAAGCAACGTCATGATCTCTATCGTCCCCGGCTCGACACCATGATCTCCATCGTAGCGTCGTGGTCGTCTCGCCAACTATTGCTTCTACAACTATCGCTACCGCTTAGTGATAAAGTAAAGCAATTACATGGCGTTGCATTTCATACAATAAAGCGACAACCATAAGGCTCCTGCCAGTTGCCGATAACTTTTACAAACATGATCATCTCATACAACAACGTATATCACATCATGTCTTGACCATATCACATCACAACATGCCCTGTAAAAACAAGCTAGACGTCCTGTACTTTATTGTTGCAAGTTTTACGTGGCTGCTACGGGCTTCTAGCAAGAACCGTTCTTACCTACGGCACAAAACCACAACGGTGATTTATCAAGTTTGTTGTTTTAACCTTCAGCAAGGACCGGCCGCAGTCAAATTCAATTCAACTAAAGTTGGAGAAACAGACATCCACCAGCCACCTTTATGCAAAACTAGTTGCATGTCTGTCGGTGGAAGCGGTCTCATGAACGTGGTCATGTAAGGTTGGTCCGGGCTGCTTTATCCAACAATACCACCGAATCAACATAAGACGTTGGTGGTAAGCAGCATGACTATCACCGCTCACAACTCTTTGTGTTCTACTTGTGCATATCATCTACGCATAGACCTGACTCGGATGCCACTGTTGGGAAACGAAGTAATTCAAAAAAATTCCAACGAACACGCAAGATCTATCTAGGAGATGCATAGTAACGAGACGGGAGAGTGTGTCTACATACCCTTGTAGACCAAAAGCGGAAGCGTTTAGTAACGCAGTTGATGTAGTTGAATGTCTTCACGATCCAATCGATCCAAGTATCGAATGTACGGCACCTCCGTGTTCAGCACACGTTCAGCACGATAACGTCCCTCGAGCTCTTGATCCAGTTGAGGACGAGGGAGAGTTTCGTAAGCACGACGGCATGGAGATGGTGTTGATGATGTTACAGGCGCAGGGCTTCGCCTAAGCACTACGACGATATGACCGAGGTATTAAACTATGGAGGGGGGCACCGCACACGGCTAAGAGAACAACTGTTGTGTTTTGGGGTGCCCCTTTGCCCTCGTATATAAAGGAGGGAGGAGGAGGAGGCCGGCCAAGGAGGGGCGCGCCTATAGGGGGAGCCCAACTAGGATTACCAATCCTAGTTGGAGTCCCCTTCCTTTTCCAAGAGGGGGAGAGAGGGAAAGAGGTGGAGAGGGAGAAGGAAAGAGGGGGGGGCGCCCCCTCCTAGTCCAATCGGACCAGCTAAGGGAGGGCGTGGCCACCCTGCGGCCCTCCTCTCCTTTTCCACTAAAGCCCATTAAGGCCCATTAATCCCCCGGGGGGTTCCGGTAACCTCCCAGTATTCCGAAAAATGCCTGAACCTTTCCAAAACCTTTTCAGTATCCAAACATAACCTTCCAATATATCAATCTTTATGTCTCAATCATTTCGAGACTCCCCATCACGTCCATGATCTCATCCGGAACTCCGAACAAACTTCGGTCATCAAAAACACATAACTCATAATACAAATCGTCATCGAACGTTAAGCATGCGGACCCTACGGGTTCGAGAACTATGTAGACATGATCGAGACACATCTCCGATCAATAACCAATAGCGGAACCTGGACGCTCATATTGGCTTCTACATATTCTACGAAGATCTTTATCGGTCGAACCGCATAACAACATACGTTGTTCCCTTTGTTATCGGTATGTTACTTGCCCGAGATTCGATCGTCGGTATCATCATATCTAGTTCAATCTCGTTACCGGCAAGTCTCTTTACTTGTTCAGTAATACTTCATTCCGCAACTAACTCATTAGTCACATTGCTTGCAAGGCTTATAGTGATGAGCAGTACCGAGAGGGCCCAGAGATACCTCTCCGATACACGGAGTGCCAAATCCTATTCTCGATCTATGCCAACCCAACAAACACCTTCGGAGACACCTGTAGATCATCTTTATAATCATCCATTTATGTTGTGACGTTTGATAGCACACAAGGTGTTCCTCCAGTATTCTGGAGTTGCGTAACTCATAGTCTGAGGAATATGTATAAGTCATGAAGAAAGCAGTAGCTATGAAACTGTAACGATCATAATGCTTAGCTAACGGATGGGTCTTGTCCATCACATCATTCTCCTAATGATATAATCCCATTTATCAAATGACAACACATGTCTATGGTTAGGAAACATAACCATCTTTGATTAACGAGCTAGTCAAGTAGAGGCATACTAGAGACACTTTTGTTTTGTCTATGTATTCACACATGTACTAAGTTTCTGGTTAATACAATTCTAGCATGAATAATAAACATTTATCATGAAGTAATGAAATTTAAAATACAAACTTTATTATTGTCTCTAGGGCATATTTCCTTCAAAAAAATAAAAAAATAGATACGATGGAGTTTGCTGCAGCAGATTGTTCGCCTAGTCTTAACCTTTGCATACCCTTTATTATTATTATTATTATTATTATTATTATTATTATTATTATTATTATTATTATTATTATTATTATTATTATTATTATTATTATTGATTTGGACGTGTGCAATCTTGATGCATCGAATAGGTTTTGATATTGTGGTTTTGCATAGACCTTCTGTAAATGATATATATAAGTTTAATAAAAATGTAATACCCTTTATAGAAAAATAGCTCTTGTTTTCAGAGAATTTGCTCACAAGGTTAATTGCTCAAGTCGAAACCGACCACCACATTTGAATTTTGAACCATCGGACACACCCGCGCATATTGTTTAGGTTCTGGAGTATATTTGGATTGTTGCGAGTGTACCTTGCCAACTTTTTTGACTATGATCGAAAGTTTGATCTTTGTTTACATGGTTGGCATTTTTATTCCTGCCCATTCTAGTTTATTTTATTTTTGACTTTGGTTAATTCATGGGCAAATAAAACCTTCTGAAAAAAAAAACTTTGCCAATATTCCGGCTAACTAATATTTTTGAGATGGCAAGATTTAGACTAAAATCATAGTCTCATGGAGTGAAGGCGAAGGGAGGGAAGGCACTAGCTATTTGGCACCGGCACAAGACGCGCAGCATGCCGAGGCAAGGAAATACCAATTGTACCCCGAGCTGCCCCTGTCTTCTCCACTCGCTTGTCCCCAAAGTGGTGCCGCTGGCGCTGAAGTACCATTTCTACCCCCAGAAAACTCTGCGAACAGAGCTTTCTCCTTCCTCCGTCTCCGCCTCCCTCTCCAGAATCTCATGAGCGCTCCGCCTCCAGCAAAGCTCGAGCAATGGGGAACTCCCTCTCCCGCCCCGTCGATGAGTCCTTCAAGTACCACTACTCCCGCATCCTTCCATACAGCGAGAGGAAGGGCCATCCCTGCTCTCCTGCCCAAAGAAGCATTGATGTAAGCCATTGTTTTCCTCCCTTGGTAGAGAACGCAGTCGCATCAGTAGTTCGTAGGGGCATGATTCGATTCGAGGTAGGCCTGCGAGTCTGTATTTTTTTGTGCAGCCTTCACAGCTCTTCATTTGATAGAGCAGTAAATCCCAGTTTTAGAAACAACTAACTGATCATCACTTTATTATACATGGATTGGATCGTTGTAGTGTGCCTGTTTTATGATTCCCAGTTGCCGGATTAGGTCTTCCTCTGATGGAGCAGCAAATGCTAGTTGCAGACTTGCAGCTCATATTCCTTTCATTGATTATTTGAACATCTCAGACTCTGGACTGAACTGCAAGGGGTTTAGTATCCGCCTTTGTGTTGTCTTAACTTTCTTCCAGAGTTAAGAGCTTAGAGCACTGACATTTGAGTCACCAATGGCCGCTAGAAAATAACCATTTTTTGCTAGGGTATATATGTTAGTTCTGCAGGCTTTAGTTTCCATATTCGTATTGGCCAGTTTATTTGCTCTCTGATATGATTCTGTGCATATCTTCTATATCTAATAATAACTAGTAACAACCAATCCTTCTCTACATGTTTTTTGAGAAAGATATTTAATGTTCATTTTTTATGTTCTGTAAGAAGTTCACAGTTTCTTTTGAGGAAAAGGGTATGCTGATTTGGTAGGTTTATGTTCGCATGCAAATAGTACTTGTATCTAAGCATTTTGCTTTTAATCTGGGCATTTTGACATTGTTGTGTACTAGTCACAAGTCAGCGTTTAAATTCAAGTGATTGCTTCTTTCTGTAGGATATTCCAGTTATCTGTTTTGATATCAGCAAAAAAAGAAGAACAAAGAGATTTATAAGGATGATGCGTGCAAGAATTAGAAGGGCACAAAACTGGAGCCATGAGAGGTATTATGGTAAAGCTGTTACTCCAATGTGGAACCCCTCTAACCCCAAGATCAATTATACAAAGGAGGAGATGGCCAAGAATCCTAAACTCAAGGGCAAAAATCCCGAGACTGGGTATGGCTATCACATTGTAGAGCTGACCAATAAGAGGAAAAACAGCAAGAAAGTGCAACTCCTATTCAACGATTTCAATAAGTATCTATCGGCCTTCCGGAGTTTCAGAGATGGAAAATGGAGCTGCTGGTATCGTTGCAGTGATATTGAGATCCCAGATTATTTCGATGCAGTCAGCATGGGGGTGGATGGCAGCCACAGCGGCGAAAAGTAAGTGCCTTCATCTTATTCCAACATGAGCTTTCATGTTGACCAACATTCACTTTTGGCATACAGGAATACATTGTTTGCTGCTTATTCTCGTGTTGTTATCTTGACCTTTGTAATGTCTTTCATTTTTCAGAACTACTATTGGTGGGGATGAAACCCTGGATGACATTTTCAATACCCTTTGGTCATTTCCCTTCAACGAAAAGAAAAAAGATGATCTTAAACGGGCTTTTATGAGGGCAGTTGTACTCTTCTCGGAGGCATTGAGGCTCATATTGGTTTATCACATAGTGGTACGAAGGATGCAGGTCAATTCCATATCACTTCCCCTGCCCTCTACAGCATGGAATCAGATCAATAGTTGGGGTAACTTGGGGGAGTTCGCACTTGAGACGGGCTGTGAAAACAAGGGTATTCTTAACTACTACAGGTTCCACAGCTTCGTTAGACCACATGGAATTGTTGATTTTGAGCAGCTTATAGTACACAGGCGTTCTGCTGTAATGGTGATACAGTGGAGAGGTGAGCAATTGTTACCTCGTGGTTGGAAGGAATCAAACCACAAGCTGCTTGTTGGGAGACCAGGGAGGCCTGGTGGTAATGGAGTGCTGGAGGATGTTGAAACTGCTTTCGTGCCTTCGCCGGCGGTCAGCCCGTATGAAACAGACAATGCAAGGAGGGCTGCCAGGATTGCAGGGCGTGAAGCACAACGATTGAGTGATCCGAAGTACTATGAGTACACGAGGCCTCCACGCACTGCCCCAAAGAAACCGTATGTAACAGCTGAAGCAAAGAGGGAAGCAAGAATTGCCAGGAAAGCCGCGAGGCAAGAAGAAGTGACAAAAACCCTCGAGGAGATAGATAGAACCATCAGGAGGGAGTATTTGGCGAGATAGGTGAAGAATTTCTACAAGACCTTCTGGATACCATTGCGCTAGAGGTAATTGGCACTAATCTTGGAAGGTGGTGTTTCAGCTTAAATGATGTTTGATTTCGCAGTCCTTTACTGATTATTTTCTTGCTCTGGTTGCAGCTTGCAGCGGCGGCAGCAGGCCATTTGTATAAGCCAAACCAAGATCTTGTTCAAGATTAGTGGAAATCATCTCGGTAAAGGCATCATCTCCCTGTTCATCATAAGCCAAATCTTAACCTGACGAGCCCCCCCCTATCCACTTCAAAGATATAAAAAAAGAGGTTCCTCTGTGATGACCGGTGGTAACAACAACAGGCTTTATCTGCTGAGTGATGTGAAATGTTTGTCTGTCTTTTGTTGATGCATCAGTTGCCTTGGCCGTGCCAGATACGTCGAGCCTTGTTGTTCACCTTACTTGTCTGGACTGTGGGCTATATGTAGTGTAACATCAGAAACATGGGGAGCTTGATGTTTCTGGGTTTACCATTGTGATTTTAAACTGACACCTATTGATTGGCAAGTGGAAGTTGGTGCGAGATGTGAGGAATGACACTGTATTGTTTATTTTCTGTTATTATCTGCTTGCTTGCTCTGAATTATGGTAGACGATGCAGAAACACACCCATGGAGTAGTTGACAGCTTGCGTCTTCTTACGTCTGAACCATGGGTATGTTTGTTAGTAGATGATACAGTAAGACATAAGCTGTAGAGATAGTCAGACTGTTGCAAGGAAAATGTGTTTGATCCCCAAAATAAGCAGTTACTTTTATTTTCTTCTTTATTTCAATATAAATAAATAGAGCTACAATTACTTTCCACAGATTATAACTATACAAGGCGTTGCTTCCAAACAAGAAAACCTGCCAGCCGTGGCGCACAAAGAATCGTCAGACAGGAAGTGGAATATGGCAATTGGCAAATGACTCGATGCCCTGCGCCATCATCGGCTACTGTACTGAACGCCTCTCTTTCGTCGTCTGTGGAAAATTTGTTGGTTTTAGAGGCTTCGTACCTTGGCGCTTGCTACATGTCCGGAAGTCAGGTGCCTCTGGCTGAATTGACTGTAGAAATAATTACGGTATTGCAAGAACAATTCTTCTTTTTCTGGCAATCCCAAGCCCTGACAGGGTCTGAAGAAGTACAGGTTTGGTGATTTAACTGAACATGAAGAGATGTGTTTCGTTCTTCAGAGTTTTGGTGCCTGACAAATCCAACGGGCTCCCGGCCTGTAACGTCCCGGTCAGGAAGGGGATCGGCGACGAATAGAGAGGGGAGGGGCAGGTGAGATGCAGAGGAGTCGGTGAGACGAGGACGATCAATTCCTTTTTTCCGAGCCTAAACCCTAACAGTGTCGACGGCTGCTTGTTGGCTCCACCAACCCAATGGGCCGCTTGGTCCGAGCTTACAAAGCACACGGCCCACTCGCAATGCAGGGCTTGGCCTGCTCCTCATCAGTCCGATGCAGGTTCAGTTAACTGAACCTCGGTCTGAACTGCAGACGTGACATTCGCCTCTCCTTGAGATGGCGGCCGTCGGGTACCTTAGCAGGAGCGCGTCGTAGTATTCCCAGGTGGTGGCGTCGGTAGGTTGGTTTCACCACCGGATCTTGAGCTGGACGACGGGGGCTGCTCCCTTTTTCAACATGCGGCGGCCCAGGTCCAGAATGGCGATCGGCTTCAGGTTGGTGGTTGTCAGGTCGGGGATGCGGGGAAGTTCAGAGAACACCGGCATATAGTTGGGGGTCAAGGGCTTGAGCTGGGAGATTTGGAAGACTGGGCGGACGCGGCTGTCTGGCGGTAGGCGACATTGCCAATGCGTTCTCCCACGGTGAAGCGGACGGCCAGGTTGGGATAGAGCCTGCTCGCGATCAACGATTGCATGTACGGCTGGAGCTTCAGGAGGACTTGCTCGCCGGCAGTGAAGGTGCGTTCGGTGCGGTGGCGATCTGCCTTCTTCTTGAACCGGTATTGTCCGCGGGCGAGTTGCTCTCAGACTCGGAGCATCTCAGATTCCTGCTCTTTTTCTTGGCGCTCTTCGCCTTGCTCTCGCCGGAAGCCCATCAAAGCACAGCATGAAGCAAGCAAATGGACACAACTGGTTGGGGCCACCATTAGGAATACGGCACTGACCGGCTCACAGCCGGGCCAAGGGAATCAGCCGGGAGCGTCCTATCTATAGTATAGTGAGCTTAGTGTCCTTTTTACTCCGCATATAAAATTTGTCTGAAGTCAAACTTTATAAAGTTTGACCATATTTATATGAAATGAAAGAATGTGAACATCTACAATACTAAAATTATGCGGTATGAAAATTAAATCCATGAGGCATCTAACAATATTGATTTTGAATTGTGAATGTTTGACTTCAGGCATATCTTATATGCATAGTAAAAAGGACCGGAGGGAGTACCATATATGACATATTATTGTTGGTTTTGTTTATTTTCAGGAATTGTTGCTGGGATTAACAACCTGTTTCCAGTTTCATGCTCGGTACGCATCATAAGCAAGATCAACAGTCAACACATATAGCAACAATAATCTTTCCTTTTTTTTGCGGGGATAGCATAAGCGACCGTGTTCTAAAAAGTACAAACAAAGTGAAGGTAGTCCTAGCAAAAGTTAAATCATGAAACTGAAAACGTGCAGTAGAGGTATCAACATTTGTACCTTTGATCATTTGATAAAAATCATTTCTGTAAAGGTTTTTCTTATAAAGAAAACAAGTCTCCACGAGCTCTCAACACCAAACTGTACATTGCGCTATGCTTCTGAACCTAAAATTTGATGTCATGCCCCAATATGTCTGAATGTTGTGAACTGTACATAGTGTTCCTTCCCTGGGGTTATTGCCTTTTGTCCATGTTCGTCGTCAAGTAATGACCCTCTTAAAATTAGAGGATTAACTGAGAACGCACGGGAACCCTCCTGACTTATTGATGCTAAACTATTTCGAGAACAATCTACCAAATCTGAAATTTGATAGCATGCCACCTGAAAAAATTTGGATAACAGTATGCAGGTCAAGCTCAAGATAGAATTTCATACCTCGATAGGTCATAGGTGCCCTCTGTAACTCGATCTATGCACATGGAAAGTAATGAAATAGGCCTCTGAGCCGAATCTTTACATTGAAGCATCTACAGAAACACCGTAGTTCAAGTTAAATCTGAGAAGAAGCTCCAAGCGAAATATAAAATCTACACGCACTTGTCAGTTGTCACATTGCTCACATGTGACGAAAAATTGAGGTGGCCGCGGCAACGAAGATAGCGTGGAGGCCCGCGAACATGGATTCATACGGGCGCCAAGCTGAAGTTTCCCGAGTTATAGGGCTCACCGCCGGCCACCTGAAAGCCCTTCCCAAGTCCCAACAGCATGCTCTCCCGAATCCACCCTCTGCCCAGCCGCCAGCCAAATCCGCCGTCGCCTCCTTCCCTCCCCTCCTTGCCCGTTAGCGACCTTCTCTTCTCCACCTAGCTGTTGTCCACGAGCCCGGCTGTCGATGTCGACCTCTTCTCCACACAGCCATAGGATGTGTCGTCGGCTCGTCCACCTGCCCCACTTGAGCGTCATAACCACAGGGCGTGGCGGCGCACAGCAGCTTTGCGGCCGCGACCACGAGCTCATGGGCGACACACTCTGCAGTCTGCACCATACTCGCCGTGGGCGCCAATGGCGCCGTCCACGACCTCGACCTCGCGCTTGCCTCACCCCACCACCACGTCGTCACCGTCTCTGCTGCTCAGCCCTGACCAAGATCTGCAGTGGCAGGATCCGGGATCTATCCGGCACTTGGTGAGCAGTGGCGGCTGCCTACTCCACTCCCTCGCCCCCAAGCCGCGTCCCCTGAACCACAGAAGGCAGCGGAACAAGGATGAAGGCCAGGTCCCTACGACGACGGCACATCTCCAATGCGACTGTCGACGAGGACGCCGGATCGAACCACCCACAGCGGCGGCGCCCACACAGGCGAAGAACCACATGAGCAACAGCACCCGCACGGCCCGAGCACCTCCAGCAGCAGCGCGGACAGCATCACAGAACAACCAGAACGCCCGCCCCACAAATGCCGCCCACCACGCAGCTCACCCCAGCCCCTCTCCCTCCTTACGACCACGAAGCACTAGCCCAGCTCTCCAATGGCCACGCCGCCAGGGAAGAACCCGCGCGCAGCGGCCACGCCGCCCAGGCGCCCACCACGGATTTCACCAGACGAACAGACCAACGATCCCCAACTGACACGTTCGACCCACAGGGCAGACCCACTCACAAAGCGGCGGACACAACAGTACGTACCCCGCACAGACCGAAGGAGGCGACATGGTCAAAATCGAATGCCCAGTAAACAGACACGAGGCGGACGCGCGGGGCCGGCCCGCCCGTCGGTGGCACATAGGTCATACTCTTTCTCCTCATCGACAGCAAGCCCCCGCCCGCCCAACTCCGTCACCGCTGCCGCTTAGTTCCAGTGCCCTCATCAGCAGTCTGCACCCACACACCTCTCCCGCACACAACCACGTTCCCACATAGCCACCACCACTGCCTCGTCACCGGGCCACCGCATCTCCCCCCCCCCCTCCCGACGTCGCGCAAGCACAAAGCCGCCCCCCCCCCCCTCCCCCCGCGCCCCTGGCCAGCTCCTTCGTCTGACGCCGCCAGGCATACTACCGGGTCCAGGGAGGCGCGCATCTCTTCGCCGACCCGGCTTTTTTCAACGACGCTTGTAAGCTGTTCGACGGTTTACCCCAAGGTACAAATGGACTCCGAGGACGAAGTTTTTTCCGCAATTTCCTCTGCGACTCAATAATTTCTCATCCGACAATGAGGAGATGGTGGCTTTGTGTTGGTCGTCCATGACCACCTTTAGTAGGCGGGCCGTTGTTCCGGGGCTCGATCCGGGGCACACTCCGGCATTGAATTGCAACCAAGAGAGTGGTCATTTTCTTCTTTGGAATGACTACTTTGAGACAACCAACCCGCTCTTCAAACATTACCAATTTTGGTGTCGTTTTCGTATGCCTAGGCGTGTTATCAACCGTATTCGGGAGGGGGGTGGTCGGGTAAGATAAATAGTTCAAGTGCAAGGAGGATGCCCTTGGAAAGATTGCCTTCTCCTCTTATCAGAAATGCACCGCAGCTATCCAGATGCTTGCATACGGAGTTCCCGGTGATCTCATTGATGAGTACATCCATTTGAGCGAGTCTACGTGCCTAGACTCTATGTACAAGTTCTGCAAGGCTGTGATTGCAGTGTTTGGCCCTGAGTACTCGAGAGAGCCAAATGTTGAAGATACACCCCGCTTGTTGGCGATGAATGCCGGCAGAGGCTTTCCGGGGATGCTTGGTAGCATAGACGTATGCATCGAGGTGGAAGAACTGCCCTTCTGCTTGGCAAGGGTAGTATAGGGGCCATGTCAAGGCTTGCACTGTCATACTTGAGGCTATGGCCTCACAAGATCTTTGGATCTGCACTCTTTCTTCGGCACAGCGGGATCGCACAATGATATCAACGTGCTTCAACGCTCACCAGTGTTTGCAAGGCTTGCCGAAGGCAACTGCCCGCCGATGATTGTTAACATCAACTGCCACAACTACAACTAAGGACACTACCTGGTAGCGGTATCTATCCTCAATGGACTACTATTGTGAAGACAATCTCCAACCACAGTAGGAGAAGAAGAGGAGATTTGCACAGGAGCAAGAGAGTGCTAGGAAGGATATGGAGCGTGCCTTTTGGTGTTCTGCAATCTCGATGGAGCATCGTTCGGTATCCTGCTAGAACTTGGATCACCAAAAAGTTGTGGGAGGTGATGACTGCTTGTGTGATCATGCACAATATGATCGTGAGAGGATGAGCGCCCGGAACGTATCTACGACCAATGGTTTCAGTTCCAAGGTGACAATGTTTGTGCCTGAGCATGGAGGAGCGGCAACGTTTGCACGGTTCACCCAATTTCATCATCAAATGCGTGATCAGGAAACTCACATTCAGCTGGAAGATGATTTTGTTGAGCATATGTGGGCTCACGTTGGTAACCAATAGATGTATCCTTTTTTAATATGTATTTGAGACAATTTGATTTTTATTTGGCTTGTAAACTATGGTATATTTATTTGGTTTGTGAACTACGCTATATTTATTTGCTTGTGAAATTATGTAAAATGTTTGTACTTTTTTGAATTATTTTTGAAAAACGGCAATGACAGCCGCGAAGCGAAAATGGGTCTGCGTGTTGGGCGCCTTGCCGACTTAAACGAAAAAGACCCAAACAAAAAGAGGGCGAGCAGCGAAGCGGGTGACCGACCCAAGCGGATAAAAAGCGGACAAATCTCGCATCTGTTTGGGTTGGCACGTTAGAGTTGCTCTTAGGAGGATGACACTATGAGAGTGGTGTGATGTCGGATGAGCGTGTCATGCCACTCTTGACTTATAGGCCATCCGGACCAGGCGATTCGATCCCATGCATGCTACTGTAACTCGAATACAAAATAAATTCCGTGGATGAAAAGGGACAAAAGGAATTTCTGCTTATTAGAGAGATACTCTCTCCATTCACACATATACTCTTATTGTGAATAGGATGTATATGGAAACCTCTCAGGTCCGATCATCCACGGTTCGTCTCCACGTGCGCCGCTTCCACGCACCTCGTGTCCACTGCCATCCTGTACCGTCGAGCATCTATGTGCCTCACTTGCGTCGATCCACCACTCCTGTACACCTTGTGTTTGCCACCGTTGTGCCACAAGTACAACCACAACCATCCAAGGCAATGGCCTATGAGGCGGGCATCGTTCAGGCTAGATCACTTGCTACCAAACCGGTGTAGCAAGCCTCGCGCAACTGCCGCCCCATCTCGAACACGAAGGAGATGGCCGCCACTGCCCAGATCCGATCTGGTCCGACATGGGCCATAACCACGCATCGTGTGGTGACGTAGTAGACCACCGCGTGGCTGCACCATGCCCGGCGAAGTCGGATCCTGGCGCACAGCCTCCGGTGGCCAGGGAGGAGTCGGACAAGGCAATGGATGGCATGGCATGTAGCAACCGCTGGTCAAGATCAAGGAGACACACATGGGAGAGAGGAAGGCTATCACTACAAGAAATATGTCAACTAGTGACCTTCTGTCAGTGACCCTGAAAGAATTGATCGTAGATCTATGACCATTTCAGACCAATTGGTCAAAAGCTGTTCGGGGCTCCAAACCCTAAACCATTGCGACCATTTTGGTCGAAAGGTCGTAATTTCCTTACGAAATGGTCATAAAGCAAACAACACCGGTCCGATGCATTATTTCTAGCTAATCACGACCAATATAGATGGTCATAGCCTTATAAATTGTGGTGCATTGCTATGACTAGGTGCCACCTCATCAGGTTTGTCCTATGTGTCATTTTTGCCTATATGTCATGCGACTCCAGGTGTCCCACCATTGAACTGACTCGTTGGCCCCACTGACCCGACATGCGGGTCCCACCACCGACCTGACGGGTAGCACAATATGATCGTAGAGGATGAGCGCCCGGAACGTATCTACGACCAATGGTTTCAGTTCCAAGGTGACAATGTTTATGCCTGAGCATGGAGGAGCGGCAACGTTTGCACGGTTCACCCAATTTCATCATCAAATGCGTGATCGTGAAACTCACATTCATTTGGAAGATGATTTTGTTGAGCATATGTGGGCTCACGTTGGTAACCAATAGATGTATCCTTTTTTAATATGTATTTGAGACAATTTGATTTTTATTTGGCTTGTAAACTATGGTATATTTATTTGGTTTGTGAACTACGCTATATTTATTTGCTTGTGAAATTATGTAAAATGTTTGTACTTTTCTGAATTATTTTTGAAAAAGCGACGGCAATTTGCGAGCAGAAATGGGTCTGCGTGTTGGGCACACTGCCGACTTAAGCGAAAAAGACCCAAACAAAAAGAGGAATGACGAGCAAGGCGGGTGACCCAAAGCGGATAAAAGCGGACAAATCTCGCATCTGTTTGGGTTGTACGTTAGAGTTGCTCTTAGGAGGATGACACTATGAGAGTGGTGTGATGTCGGATGAATGTGTCATGCCACTCTTGACTTATAGGCCATCCAGACCAGGGGCGATTCGATCCCATGCATGCTCTCAGTAACTTTCGAATACAAAATAAATTCCGTGGATGAAAAGGGACAAAAGGAATTTCTGCTTATTAGAGAGATACTCTCTCCATTCACACATATACTCTTATTGTGAATAGGATGTATATGGAAACCTCTCAGGTCCGATCATCCACGGTTCGTCTCCACGTGCGCCGCTTCCACGCACCTCGTGTCCACTGCCATCCTGTGCAAATCGAGCATCTATGTGCCTCACTTGCGTCGATCCACCACTCCTGTACACCTTGTGTTTGCCACCGTTGTGCCACAGTACAACCACAACCATCCAAGGCAATGGCCACAACAGAACTGGGCATCGTTCAGGCTAGATCACTTGCTACCAAACCGGTGTAGCAAGCCTCACAAGAATCGCCGCCCATCTCGAACACGAAGGAGATGGCCGCCATCGCCAGATCCGATCTGGTCCGACATGGGCCATAACCACGCATCGTGTGGTGGCGTAATGAACCACCGCGTGGCTGCACCATGCCCCGAATGGGGATCTGGGCGCCTGACCTCGGGTGGCGAGGGAGGAGTCGGACAAGGCAATGGATGGCATGGCATGTAGCAACACCGCTGGTCAAGATCAAGGAGACACACATGGGAGAGAGGAAGGCTATCACTACAAGAAATATGTCAACTAGTGACCTTCTGTCAGTGACCCTGAAAGAATTGATCATAGATCTATGACCATTTCAGACCAATTGGTCAAAAGCTGTTCGGGGGGCTCCAAACCCTAAACCATTGCGACCATTTTGGTCGAAGGTTGTAATTTCCTTACGAAATGGTCATAAAGCAAACAACACACGGTCCGATGCATTATTTCTAGCTAATCACGACCAATATAGATGGTCATAGCCTTATAAATTGTGGTGCATTGCTATGACTAGGTGCCACCTCATCGAGTTTGTCCTATGTGTCATTTTTGCCTATATGTCATGCGACTCGGTGTCCCACCATTGAAGGCCCGACCCGTTGGGCTGACCCGACATGCGGGTCCCACCACCACCGACTTGACGGGTAGGACAACGACCACACGGCACCCACCAAGCTGACATGCAGGTCCCACGACTTACCTGACAAGCAGGACCCACCAACTGGCATGAGGCATCACCACTGTCAATGGAGAAAAGTAGAAAAGAAATATGGGCAACACCACTGTCAATGGAGAAAAGTAGAAAAGAAATATGGGCAACACCACTGTCAATGGAGAAAAGTAGAAAAGAAATATGGGCAATAGGGGATTCGAACCGGCGCGCACCACACAAACAGGCAGAACCACACCACCAGGCCACCACCTCAGCACTGTTATGCTACCGCAATCCCTTCTTTTATAGATAATATCGTCTCCTGGGCTTGGGCCTAAGTCGTGACAGGCCTCCCCTTCTCTCCTTCTTTTTTACATTAACACGATGATCTGCCGATTGGGCTCACTGACCCATAGCCTATTAGCAGGATTTTTTAGGTCTGAAATGTATGCTTATTATTAAAAAAATATGTTTCATTTCTTCTTCTTTCAAATAATTTGGGATTTCAAAAAAGTTTCAAACATAAAAATGAATTTGTTAGAAAAATGTAAGCGAAATCATAAAATGTACGCGGACTAAAAGAAGTTCATGATTTTGAAAAATGTTCGCGTATTGAAATCATCCTTGTGAACTTGACCCAAAATTTTTGAATTAAAAAAATGTTCATAATTTTTTCATAAAAAAGTTGACAAAAAATAATTTTAAATTTCAAAAAAATCATCAATTCAAAATCATCATTTGAAGTTTGTAATTTTTATTAACTATGTGACAAATGTGGCCTTAACGCTAAGTTTTTAATTTTCATGATTTTTCAACTTCTCATGTATAAGAAATTTTTATACAAAAATATATAATGTATACTAAATGGTTTATCATGTATTTTAAAAAATTTAATCGAAGCATCGGAAAAAATATGTTAAACATTTTGTGATTAAATGTTGACCAAGTTTTCAAAAATCTTAAACTTGCACTCCAAAATGTGAAATATGTATTGAAAATGGTGTTGTTCCACTTTGCAAAAAATATTTTCTAGGTTTTTCAAAAAAAAGTATTTAAAAATATTAAACTTTGTTTGAAATTGAGGAATTAGTGAAAATTTTGTCAATTTCACGAGAGGTGTATGGAAACCTTTTTACATGAAACCATTTGGTGATTTGTACATGAAATGTGGTCTAATGTTTTGTAACAAATATTTGGAATGTGAAGGAAGTACCATTTTTATATATCCAAATGACATGAAATTAATACAGTTCCTTCATATGCCCAAATTATCACCCTCCTTCAAATTGCAGCTCAGTCAAATCATCTACGTGAGCCCAGGTTCAATTTCTATTTTATGGCCAGATTGGCACATTTCAGAGCAAGTGTTATCTAGAACCCTCCTATTTTATGGCGGATGATGGCGGCTTGAGTCAAATTTGACCCGCTTCCTGCTGAATCGGCGGCCATTTGTCTTTTTCACCAGAGGTGGATAAAATCTTTGGACACCCAACCATTTTGCCAATTGTGCATTAAATATGGCCTAGTATTTTATAAAAATGATTTGGTACAAATTTACAACAAATATATGGTAGGTCCTTCACAAAAAAACTCATTTTGGGCAGTCGAAAAAATGGAAAATGAATTTTTCGTCCAAAGAAAATGAAAAGTTCCTTAGGCAACATTGTTTGTCATTCCAAGATGCACCCTTGTGCACGATATGAGGTCATTTGAACAAACTATTCCACGAATGTGGCCATAAAATTGATCATTTGGCTTGAAAGCCATGAATCTTCACAAATGATAGCTTTTTCTGAGAACACTTATTTAAAAGAATAGCCATATTACAAGTTATAAATTTAACTAATAACTTGTACACATATAATTAAATAATTCGAAGCTTTTCCAATATTTAATTTTTTTGAATTTTTTATGCCCGTTTCAAAATGCGGTCAAAACGGCGGGAATGACCGTTCCTAGCTAGTGGTTGAATCTTGGAATTTTATTTGGTGTTTCTCTGATTAAATAGATACTTATGTACCTAGAAATGATTTTTGGAAAAATAAAGAGCAAACTACGAGGTAGCTACAGTTCAAATTTGACCCGCTTCCAGCTGAATCAGCGGGAATTTGTCTTTTTCACCAGAGGTGGATCAAAACTTTTGACACCCAACCATTTTGTCAATTGTGCATTATATATGGCCTAGCATTTTATAAAATTGATTAGGTACAATTTTGCAACAAATATATGGTAGGTCCTTCACAAAAAACTCATTTTGGGCGGTCGAAAAATGGAAAATGAATTTTTCGTCCAAAGAAAATGAAAAGTTCCTTAGGCAACATTGTTTGTCATTCCAAGATGCACCCTTGTGCACGATATGAGGTCATTTGAACAAACTATTCCACGAATGTGGCCATAAGATTGATCATTTGGCTTGAAAGGCATTGATCTCCACACATGATAGCTCGTTTCTGAGAACACTTTTTAAAAATAATTGCCGTATTTCAAGTTTATTATTTTTCCTGGAAACTTGGTCACATATAATGACACAATGCGAAGGTTATCCTATTTTTTGATTTTTTTGAATTTTTTATGCCCGTTTCAAAATGCGGTCAAAACGGCGGGAATGACCGTTCCTAGCTAGTGGTTGAATCTTGGAAATTTTTTTTAGTGTTTCTCTGATTAAATAGATATTTATGTACTTAGAAATGATTTTTGGAAAAACTAAAGAGCAAACTACGAGGTAGCTACAGTTCAAAATTGACCCGATTCCAACTGAATCAGCGGGAATTTGTCTTTTTCACCAGAGGTGGATCAAAACTTTTGACACCCAACCATTTTGTCAGTTGTGCATTATATATGGCCTAGTATTTTATAAAATTGATTAGGTACAATTTTGAAACAAATATATGGTAGGTCCTTCACAAAAAAACTCATTTTGGGCAGTCGAAAAAATGGAAAATGAATTTTTCGTCCAAAGAAAATGAAAAGTTCCTTAGGCAACATTGTTTGTCATTCCAAGATGCACCCTTGTGCACGATATGAGGTCATTTGAACAAACTATTCCATGAATGTGGCCATAAGATTGATCATTTGGCTTGAAAGGCATTGATCTCCACACATGATAGCTCGTTTATTAGAACAATTTTTTAAAATAGTTGTCGTATTTCAAGTTTATTATTTTTCCTGGAAACTTGGTCACATATAATGACACAATGCGAAGGTTTTCCTATTTTTTGATTTTTTTTGAATTTTTTATGCCCGTTTCAAAATGCGGTCAAAATGACGGGAATGACCGTTCCTAGCTAGTGGTTGAATCTTGGAATTTTTTTGGTGTTTCTCTGATTAAATAGATACTTATGTATCTAGAAATGATTTTTGGAAAAAATAAAGAGCAAACTACGAGGTAGCTACAGTCCAAATTTGACCCGCTTCCAGCTGAATCAGCGGGAATTTGTCTTTTTCACCAGAGGTGGATCAAAACTTTTGACACCCAACCATTTTGTCAATTGTGCATTATATATGGCCTAGTATTTTATAAAATTGATTAGGTACAATTTTGCAACAAATATATGGTAGGTCCTTCACAAAAAACTCATTTTGGGCGGTCGAAAAAAATGGAAAATGAATTTTTCGTCCAAAGAAAATGAAAAGTTCCTTAGGCAACATTGTTTGTCATTCCAAGATGCACCCTTGTGCACGATATGAGGACATTTGAACAAACTATTCCACGAATGTGGCCATAACATTGTTTGCCATAGCATGAAAACTGTCTTTGACAACATGGTTTTCCATTTCATTATGCACCCTTGTGCAATATATGAGTTCATTTGAACAAACTATGCCATTTTTCCAAAAAAATTGTTTGTTCTTCACATAAAATCTCATTTTTGGCATTTGAAAAGTGGAAAAATGTTTTTTTAAATGAAAATTTTAGGTAATGCAAGATGCAACTCTATATCAAAGTCAAACACTTAGTTTACTTTAATTTACTTGTTTTCTTCTATTTTCTATAATTTTTGGAGGTTTATTTAGTATTTTATTTACTTTTTCATCCATAGTATGTCAGTACACAATTAACCAAACCCACCTAAAAACAGAGGCTGACCTGTGGGACCATTGTAAAATAGAGGCAATTTCAGAAGCAAAGGTCGCGGAAACCAATTTTCAGGTTTTCGTCAAGTGCCCACCATAGCGCATCTGCCATACCCTAACCACGCATCTCGTCGATTGGCCCCCTCTCTTCTTCTCCTCCCGCCGCCACCCATCCCGAGCCAGATCCGCGCCATCCCGATCCTCCGTCTCACTGCTCGCCGCCACCCATCCCGAGCCAGATCCGCCGCTACCCCGGTCCCTCCGTCTCACTGCTCGCTGCCACCCATCCCGAGCCAGATCCATCGCCGCCACCCATCTCGACCACGAGTTGTCCACCGCCGGGGACGAACAAGCCAAGCCCCCTCCTCCCGTTCGTTCGCCGCCTCCGTCGCCCATCTCCATCAACTCCACCGGCGAACCCCTCTGCCGCCCGCACACGCATGGCCTCCGGCCCCTGCTGCTCTCCCCGCCTCCCTCGCCCCGTCTCCCTGCTCCGCCTCGACAGGTCGGCGCTGCCAGTCCAAGGCCGCGCTGCCATGGCTGCGGCCAGTCCAAGATCGCGCCGCCCGCTTCGTCCGTGCCCGTGACGTCCTCATCGACGCCCTGCTCTTCTGCGGGCCGAGGTCCTTGCCGGCGGCCCCTCCGTCTTGTGCTCGAGCTGCCTTCGGCGCACCCCCTTCCCCTCTGCTAGCCCCCTCCGCCTGCCGTCTCCGACTTTGCGGCCTCCTGTTGATCTACTGGGCGAGCACGGCGTCAATATCTTCAGGATGGTTCATCTCCCTCCAGCTCCTGGCTAGGGTTCGTCGGATCTGGCCGTCTCTCTCTTTCCCCACTCTTTCTCTGTCTCGGTTTCTCTATCTGAATCTCTTTCTCACTACAGGCACCCATGGAGGCGATGATGGAGGCCTGCATGGATCTACAGCATGAGGGTGAAGGTACCGTGAGGATGCCCACCAATGTTCTCAAAACCTGAAAACCAGGTGCTGTTTGATTCCCGTCCCCAAATCGTGCTTCTATGTTTAGGCGTGGAGATACTTGTATAATATTTTGGAGTTACCATGTTTCTATTGTTTGGTTCAAAAAATTACTTGCTTACATGAATTTGGACATGGCTGTCATAACTTTTACATTCTTACTATGTAGTCACTTCCTTACTAGGAAGCATTCTTGTACATATTGTACTCGGTTATTCTGTGAGATCAACCTTGTCATTACAAAGTGCTTTCTTCACATATGTTTATGCATTAGAGCTTTTGAATTAGCAGTATTACTTACGTATGTACTATGCTGCACCAGAATTTCGTTATTGTGCCATCTGCTGGTTAATATAATAACTTGCAAAGCTTGAAAGTGACATGTGTCTTTGGATTATATGCTGGCCATATGTACCAATATCTGTGAGTTGTTGATAATTTTCTGGAAATAGTGTGTGCTGGTATGGAGTATTGTATGAAGTTGAGATAATCCAGAGTATGTTAGCTATCTTACTGCAGTTGCATAACTATACTTTTTCTCATGCTCACACGGATAACATAATAAGCACTACTGTCTGGCTGTAGTTGACACCAGCGGGGATAAAAATAACATAACAGCATGAATGTGCTATGTAGGTTGTGAAATGCATCGAGATCATGTCTTCCAGAGATCATACTGCTGGTGGCTCTTTGTATATGTTCCCTGTATCTGTCAAGCTTAGTCATGTTTACACACAACTTCAGTAAATGGCATTGTATATGTTTTTCTCAATAAATGCAATAAACAAAAGCTATTCGGATTACTTAACTGAATTTGTTATAGTATGTTGCAGTTTTAAGCTGAATTAGAGCACCTAAAGCATTAGCGAACATGTGTGAGAATATGTTAACTGAATTTCTGCGATAAACATGTTATCTGAAATTCTGTAATGATGTTAACTGATGTGAGTTTGTGCACTTGATGTTTTATACTTGGAAGACAAATGAACTTGTTTTGGTTATACCTCTCCACATTAATTATGGGTGATTTCCTTCTTTCAAATTATATATGTTCTGTTTTGAGCTATCTCTCTGCATGGTAATAAAAGTATGTGCATTGGTTGATATTTGCTGCTATTGTTTCTGTGGCGATGCAAACTTGTGGTGAAGAAGAGCAAGGCCAAGAAAGACTCCAACAAGCCCAAGCGCCCCCTGAGCTCCGTCTTAGTTCTCATGTGAGCCCCGGATTTGATTTGTTGTTGTGGTTCGATTCACATTGTTTCTGTGGCGTGGATAATTGGCAAACTAGTAATGCAGCATGCTAGCTAGTGATTTTTCAGACATAATACTAGTGATTTTTCTTTCTTTCTTTCTTTCTTTACATTTCTCTTCTCCGTATTTGGATCAACGCGATGCGTTCTGACATTTTCTCTCCGTCTACGTGGTTGGGCAGATGGAGAGGGTGCTCAGAGATGATGCCATCCAGGAGAAGGGCGAGCGCGCCAGGATGGTAACCACCCCAGATTTGCTTGTTTTCCTTCTTGGTCTCATTGGGTCGGTTTGTTCGTCCGTTGGTTCGATGGCGCTACTGCAATTGTGTGCAATTAGTTTATACTGATCTCAGTTAGACTGCAAAATCCATAGATTGTTAGTTCGACAAGTACAAGACCAACAACTCGTTGCCGGCTTCGCTTAGTAGGATATGTAGGTAACTGCGACACACACACACACGCGCGCGCGCGCGTTGATGCTGTATTGTTGTTGCATAATGTGTTTTTGTAACTGTTTGCAATGAGTTTATGGGTCTCACTACAGGAATCAGCTACTTTGCCGTCTGCCATGGCGGACGGCAAAGGCATGAATGGCGGACGGCAAAATCCTTTGCCGTCAGCCACGGACGGCAACGAGCTCGACAGCGTGAGCTACGGTAATAGCTACTTTGCCGTCCGCTTCTGGCGGTGACGGCAAAGGCCCTTTGCCGTCGCGACGGACGCAAAAGAGAGCGGGCGGCAATAATTGCGCCCGTCGATCCGTTAAGTGTCTAACGGCAGGCCTTTGCCGTCCGCCCGGCGGCAACAAAATTTCTAGTGTCTTTGCCGTCGCCCGCGATGGCAAAGTGCGAGGTTCTTTGCCGTCGCCCTTGATGGCAAAGTGCAGGTTCTTTGCCGATACGCCACTTATGGCAAAGTGACCAAATGGGTCAGCTTCCGGGAAGCACTGACTAGATGCCACGTGTCTTCTTTGCCGTCCGGAAGAGCGGCAAAGAAGCGCGTTGCCGTCGATGTGAGACGGCAAAGAGCACGCATATTGGCTCTTTTATCTGTTTTTATTAAATCCACCAATTTTCATCACAAATATATATGACATATATAGATATATTTCAAAAGGCCATTATAGAGCAAACATATAAGATATCCAACACATAACTTCATCATCCAAACATATATATTACATGCATAGTTCCATCATACATAACAAGTTCAACATAGAGGCATCCAACCATATATATTACAATAGTTTCATCCAACGATACATGCATAGTTCAACGATACAAAAGAAAGCAGAGAAAGGGATAAGGAGCACTCCATCTATGCAAGCTTTCAAGTCAAGTGAATGAAATCTGCAAAATGAAAAATAAGAAAGTTAGAACAAGAAGAGTAGAACAAGAAGAAGACTAGAACAAGAAGAGTAGAACAAGAAGAAGACTAGAACAAGAAGAGTATGCCATTTATGAGCTAACTTACGTGAAATGGATCATATATGAGCTAACTAAGTTGAAATGGGTGGATTTATGAGCTAGCTAAGGTGAAATGGATCATTTATGAGCTAACTAAGTTGAAATGGGTGGATTTATGAGCTAGCTAAGGTGAAATGGATCATTTATGAGCTAACTTAGTTGAAATGGATCATTTATGAGCTAATTTAGTTGAAATGGATCTTTTATGAGCTAACTTAGTTGAAATGGATGGTTTTGAGCTAATTTAGTTGAAATGGATCTTTTGAGCTAACTTAGGTGAAATGGATCATTTAAGAGCTAATTTAGGTGAAATGGATCGTTTTGTAGCTAACTTGGTGAAATGGATCATTTAAGAGCTAATTTAGGTGAAATGGGTCATTTTTGAGCTAACTTGGATGAACTGGATCATTTATAAGCTAACCTAGGTAAAATGGGTCATTTTAGAGCTAACTTAGGTAAAATGGATCGTCTATGAGCTAACTAAGCTAATTATGCAATTTTTGACATAAGTAAGCTAAATACAGATCGTTTTAGAGCTAACTTAGGTAAAATGGATGGTTTTGGAGGTCGATAAGCTTATTAAGTCATTTTGGAGGAGAAGAAGCTAAGTCTAGGTCATTATGGTAAGCATTGGAGGAAATAAAGCTAAGTCTAGGTCTTTATGCATGTGTTAAGCAAAACACTAGATAAACTTACCAAGATCCGAGGAGGTGTAGGAGCGGGGTGGCTCGTGTCAGATGGTGGAGAAGGATCGTGCGATGCTTATGCGGAGTTACGCTGCACCAAAGATCATTTCCAACATCTTGTTAGCATGATGACACTCAAATGTTAAGACTAGCAAGTAATGTCCATTCAAATAAAACTCACCGTGGTCCCGAGGCAATCCTTTGGCATCGGCGGAGGCGGTCGACCTGTCTTCGCACCTGCAATTGCACATTTGGTTTTGTGACTCAGTCATACTAGTTAGTAATGAGACAAACACTACATGAATTTTTGGCTAATCTGCGGAAGAAACTTACCACAAGGAGCTCGTACATGGCCCTTGCACGCATGTCATTCCGTGCCCTCTCCTCCTCCATCATCTTTGTCGTCCTCTCCTCCAACTCCCGCTGCCTCTCCGCCGCCTCCTTGAAGTTTCTCCGTTCTATCTCTCTCACTCTGTATAGCAGCCTGCAACACCACTCACATGACCATTTGTAATCATTGATGGAAGCGCACACAATGTAATGGAGAAAGATAGCGAGTATGTATCACTAACCTTGATGGCGAGTTGCTGGCCGTTCACGAGGCCTTATCTCAGAGGCCGGAGCTCATTGGCGCCTTGATCTCCGAGAGTGCTAGGACAGCGGATAAGTCCATCTCCAATGGCTATGGAGCCATGGGACCTCCCGCCACCGAGATATCATCATGACTCTGGATCAATGGGACCCTGGCTCGGGTTAAAGTCCTCCCCTTTCCTCGCCTTCCCCTCATCTCTATATCTCACGAGCTTGTTGTGGGAGGAGATGTTGGTGAAGTTGTTTGCATCATCGAGGTCAGACTGAGAGAAAGCCTTGACTTTCTTGAAAGAGGCAGTGTGGGCCATGGCATACAGGTCGTACACCTACGGCACCTTATCCGCCTTATTGTAGCGTGCACGAAAGAGAGAAACAATGAAAATTAGTAATTAAAGGGCTCAAGCTAGCATGATGAATGAATTGCATGAATCATGAAGCAAACCACATACCGATTCTTGCCCGAATCGATAATAAGTTGGAGCTGCCTTGATGGTGTGGCACACCTTCCATTTGGGCACGTTTGTCCTTGGCCTCGTTGTGGAGGGCTAGCCATTGTTTTGAGCACCACTCATCAACCAACACCTCCCAACAATCCATCCGATCCGCACACCATCTCGGAGGCGCCTAAGTTAGCAAATAGAAACTTGAGCGCTTCTGGCTAAGAATTACTAAATGAAGGAACTTAAGTAGAGAAGGCCTTAAGAATTACCTTCATGTCTTGCTCCTTACTCAGGAACTTATCGCGGCACGCCCGGCTTGGTCTTCTTGATACCACGCAAGGCGTAGTAGTCTCGAACAGCCTGCACACGAGCCTCGTGTCGTAAGTTACGGGTAGGCGCTTACTGACGTTCTCGATAACATGTGCGCGTCCTCCTCGTATCCCTCCTCACACCTGTAGAATATACGCAATCAAATGAGACAATATTGATTAGTACAATTAATAACTAGCTAGTTGAAGATTTTTAAATGTGTAAAGGAGAAATTACCGAGAACTTTCGATCACCATATGCGCCCTCGTGTACTTTTAACACCGTCGATAATCTCATCCGGCGGGGGGAAACAGCCACGTAGTGCTCCCAGCTCAATCCAAGATCTGGAAGCCGACCCTCACGAACAGCGTGACAAACCCCGGGAAGTTTTGCCGGCAAAGAACTCCAAGGACGGAGTTGGGCCGGCGGACACTATGATGGTGGTCCCAACCTCTGCAGCATGACAAGGCCAACGCATTAGTTATTTGAAAAAACATGAATGCACAAGGTACAAAAATATTAAATGCACTTACGTACCTCTCCCCATCAGGGAAAATCAACCACCTCTGCTCGCGGGTCACCGGCTTGCAGACGGGAGCCGTGTAGCACTGTTGATGAGCGGTGCCCCCTCCTCCTCAAGATCGATCGGCTCCCGCCATCATCGGCATAGCCACTCGGCTCCTCGGGCTGATCCGGCCAGTACCCCATCCGGACGTGTGCTCCTCCGGGGTCACGTGGGCGAACTTCGAGGCCCAAGACCCGTGGGCCGGAGGCTCGTGGACCGAGTCCGTGTAGCCTCCTCCTCGGACGAGTCCACCCTAGCGATCACGTGCTCGGGTGAAACAACTGAGGGTGGCGGCGAGGAAAGGCGCCGTGCTTGATCACCCTACCTCCTCTCCCACGACCCACGTGCCCTACCTCCTCTCTTCCTACCTGCGTCCCTGCTGGGCACCGCGGTCGTGAAGAAGGGCCAGCGGTGTGGCCATCTTGTCCCGACAACGCTCGGCGAGAGGTGCGTCTGGAATGGAAGACCTCGAGACCACGCTCCCGACAGCGCCCACCATCTTTCCAACACACCGCCATGACAAGCGATGTGAAATTAGTACAACATAAAAAAGACCGACATGAATAATAATATGTGTATCACTTAAGTGTATCATCATCAAGTACAACATAAAAAATGTAATACGACACTACTAATAATCTCGATCAGTATCATCAATAAATGCATAATCATCATCATCACTATAATCAATGGCGGGCTCATAGGGTTCATTGGCATCAACATGTGCAAAGGCCACCTTGGCGTGTCGGTCAAGCATTAACGAGGTCATCCTTGTGATAACCTCTTCTTGTTCCGGCTCTTCTTGTTCCTCCTCTGGGGTGATGTCCGGATTCATTGTATTTGTCTACTTCAATGTTTTGGGGTGAAGTATAGCGGTTCTTGAAAGCAGCTTTTTGGAAAAGGCGTGTCTCTTGGAAGAATTCTCCTTCATATGTATGCAGGTTAATGTGAGGTTCATAATCCTCTTCCTTTGGGGAGAAAGTCTATGCGTGGCGGCACTTCATAAGCGACATCCCAACCTTTCAGATTTGGATTAGTTTGGCGGGCCCACGGTAGATAGAATACTTGGAGTGCTTTGTTGAGCCATAATATAGACATCGGGAACATCTAAATGAGTGCTTTGGTTGATTTCAACTAGCCCTACATGTTCATGAGTCCTTCTAGTCTCCTTCGGCTGAAACCAATAACATTTGAAGACTACGACATTCGGTGGGTTTATTTTCCCATGCTATGCTCCAGATCCGGCCTTAAAATTTGGCGGCACCTCCGCGTTCTCCACGATACCGTCTACGCAATAAGCAGAGAGGATGTGTACGGAGAACAACGAGGGAAAACAGCGAAATATATGCTTGTCGGATCGAGCAAAGCATATGGGAAAACGAACCCAATCTACACATACTCGGGCTGTCCATGGATAGCGTTGGACAATTCGAACGAATCAAGGTTATAAATATGCAAATGCATGCATATTTATAACTATAACGCTTCGAGCAGGGAGACACATATTGATTCACATATCTTGATGATTCAAGACACATATATAGCTAGCTATCAAGTTTCATCGGAATAGATCAAATAATTAATGGGGAGGAGGAGTTGTCATTTGTGCTCACCCACGAGCGAAGAGGCGAGCTTCGTCAAAGCGCGCAGCGAGGTCGAACACCAAACCTCATAGCGATGAAACAAGCTGCACAATTAAAACTACGATCAACACAATTATATATGATGTTTTTCATAGCAAAATCGAAAAATATATGACCTAACTAATAATTCACAAATATATGACCCGTCGACCTCTGGAAGGCCAAGAACACCTTCGGAGGTGTCGATTGGTGAAGTCGAGTCGAGAATAAAGGTGTCGGGGTCGGAATTAGAATTGAGTGCGGGTCGAGAATGCAGGTACCGTGTCGGGTCGGGGTCGAGTCGGGGTGAGTGTCGGGGTCGAGTCGGGGTCGGGGTGTCAGAATCGGGGTCGGGGTCGGGGTCGGGGTCTCGGGGTCGGGTGTCTTCTTCTTCTTCTTCTTCCTTTTCCTTTTCTTCCTTTTTCCTTTTCTTCTTCTTCCTCCTTTTCCTTTTCTTCCTTTTTTCCTTCTTCTTCTTCTTCTTCTTCTTCTTCTTCTTCTTCTTCTTCTTCTTCTTCTTCTTCTTCTTCTTCTTCTTCTTCTTCTTCTTCTTCTTCTTCTTCTTCTTCTTCTTCTTCTTCTTCTTCTTCTTCTTCTTCTTCTTCTTCTTCTTCTTCTTCTTCTTCTTCTTCTTCTTCTTCTTCTTCTTCTTCTTCTTCTTCTTCTTCTTCTTCTTCTTCTTCTTCTTCTTCTTCTTCTTCTTCTTCTTCTTCTTCTTCTTCTTCTTCTTCTTCTTCTTCTTCTTCTTCTTCTTCTTCTTCTTCTTCTTCTTCTTCTTCTTCTTCTTCTTCTTCTTCTTCTTCTTCTTCTTCTTCTTCTTCTTCTTCTTCTTCTTCTTCTTCTTCTTCTTCTTCTTCTTCTTCTTCTTCTTCTTCTTCTTCTTCTTCTTCTTCTTCTTCTTCTTCTTCTTCTTCTTCTTCTTCTTCTTCTTCTTCTTCTTCTTCTTCTTCTTCTTCTTCTTCTTCTTCTTCTTCTTCTTTTTCTTCTTCTTCTTCTTCTTCTTCTTCTTCTTCTTATTCTTCTTCTTCTTCTTCTTATTCTTCTTCTTCTTCTTCTTCTTCTCCTTCTACTTATTCTTCTTCTACTTCTTCTTATCCTTCTTCTTCTTCTTCTTATTCTTCTTATTCTTCTTCTTCGTCTTATTCTTTATTATTTATTCTTCTTATTCTTCTTCTTCTTCTTCTACTTCTTCTTCTACTTCTTCTACTCCTTATTCTTTTTCTTCTTCTTCTTCTTCTTCTTCTTCTTCTTCTTCTTCTTCTTCTTCTTCTTCTTCTTCTTCTTCTTCTTCTTCTTCTTCTTCTTCTTCTTCTTCTTCTTCTTCTTCTTCTTCTTCTTCTTCTTTATTTCTTCTTCTTCTTTATTTCTTCTTCTTCTTCTTCTTCTTCTTCTTCTTCTTCTTCTTCTTCTTCTTCTTCTTCTTCTTCTTCTTCTTCTTCTTCTTCTTCTTCTTCTTCTTCTTCTTCTTCTTCTTCTTCTTCTTCTTCTTCTTCTTCTTCTTCTTCTTCTTCTTCTTCTTCTTCTTCTTCTTCTTCTTCTTCTTCTTCTTCTTCTTCTTCTTCTTCTTCTTCTTCTTCTTCTTCTTCTTCTTCTTCTTCTTCTTCTTCTTCTTCTTCTTCTTCTTCTTCTTCTTCTTCTTCTTCTTCTTCTTCTTCTTCTTCTTCTTCTTCTTCTTCTTCTTCTTCTTCTTCTTCTTCTTCTTCTTCTTCTTCTTCTTCTTCTTCTTCTTCTTCTTCTTCTTCTTCTTCTTCTTCTTCTTCTTCTTCTTCTTCTTCTTCTTCTTCTTCTTCTTCTTCTTCTTCTTCTTCTTCTTCTTCTTCTTCTTCTTCTTCTTCTTCTTCTTCTTCTTCTTCTTCTTCTTCTTCTTCTTCTTCTTCTTCTTCTTCTTCTTCTTCTTCCTCCTTTCCTTTATCCTCTTCTTCTTCTCTCCTCCTCCTCTTTTCTTCTTCTTCTTCCTCTTCTAAATCTAAACCTAATACTAAACTAAAACTAAACCTAATACTAAACTAAAACTAAACCTATAAACCTAAAACTAAACATAAACCTAAAACTAAAAAAACAGGAAAAAAGGAAAAAAAGGAAGAAGAGACTCACTGAGAGGTGGAGGAGGGGCGGTCTGGGCTGAGGAGGGGGCGGGCGCTGGGCGGCGGCTGGCTGGCCGGGCTGAGGTGCTGGCGTGGCGGGCGCCAAACGGCGTGGGGGCGGGCGAGTGGAAGGCGAGGGTGGAGGGGGCGGCGGCTGGGCGGCGAGGAGGCGGGCTGGGCGCCGGGGCGGGCGGCGAGGCTGAGGTGCTGGGCGCTGGCGACGGCAGGGGGCAGGGTGGCGGCGGGTGGTGGCGGCAGGGCGGGCGGCGCTGGGCGGCGCGGTGCGAAGGGCGAGGTGGGAGAGTAAGAGAGAGAGGTGGGGCGCGCCCGTTAACGCTACGTGGGGCCCTCCTCTTGCCGCCCGCCACCCTTTGCCGTCCGCCTTCTTGCTCTTTGCCGTCCGCTAGCGGACGGGAAAGAGGGCCCCCGTTAGGTTTTTTTTGCAACTCGTCAGTGGGGCCCCTCCCTCTTTGACGTCCGCTATCCGACGGCAACGAATCTTTGCCGTCCGCGAGCGGACGGCAAAGAACTGGCTGATGGTAACCTTGCTCTTTGACATCGGC
The DNA here is from genome assembly GCA_021605145.1 of Aegilops bicornis. NCBI lineage: Eukaryota > Viridiplantae > Streptophyta > Magnoliopsida > Poales > Poaceae > Aegilops > Aegilops bicornis. The sequence goes on from CM038673.1 coordinate 529,341,222, forward strand.
CAGTTCTTTGCCGTCCGCTTTTTGGGTAGCTGATGGCAAAGAGCTTATTTGCCGTCCGCTAGCAGACGGCAAAGAGCTGGCAGATGGCAAAGTAGCTGATTCCAGTAGTGTCTCCTTTGACTGCGGAAGCTGAATATCACTCCCTCCGTTCATAAATAAGTGATGTGCAAAGAGGTTGCCTTCAGTTTACTTTTTGCCTGTAGAGTTACTGTGTTAGATCTTGAATGAAGCATTCGGGTAGTTGCATCTCTTGGGTCAAGTGTTTCTGATGGATTTTAAAATCAGACCATATGTTTTCTTATAATCAAACTATATTTATGGTTGAAAGATTTTATATGCTTCTGATGCGTGATCCTTCTAATGCTAGGTGATTTGTTTCTTGGAATTTGGAAGAGGAAGACGATGAAGCGTGGTGGTTATCTATCAATATGCCTTGTGTTACGTTTGTACTTCATAGCTAGTTTCATTGTATTTTGTCTTTGATGCGGTTGTATGAGCGGTATGTAAAAAGATTGTAATAGGCTAATTTTGGGTATCATTTCAAGTATATAGTTCTGTTTCATTTGAAATATTTGTCATGAAATAGTTTTGTTTCTTTGTACTGTGAAAATGTGAGAAATAGAAGTTGATGAGTTGGACTTACTTATTGGTAGAGGCCAAGGCCCAAAACGTGAATAGCATGCAAAAAGGCTGAGGCCCAAAAAAGAAGTCAACTTTTAAAAGGCCGAGGCCCAAAAAGAAATGGACCGTAAAGTTCTGTCTTAGAAACCAAAAAGGCCGAATTGCTGGGCTTGGCCCATGTAGCTAGCGTAAATTGACAGGAAAAAAATATAGAAAGGCCGAATTGTTGGGCTAGGCCCATGTAGAAAATCGAATTGGACCGGGCTGAATCTTGTGCCACATCAGCTTGCCATTTGGATGCCTATGTGGCCTCGGGAGGTTGCTAGTGACTAAAACGCCACAGTGGACATATTTTGGTCATAAACGTCTTCGACCATTCCAGAAGAAATGTCGCTATAGTCAGTTAACGACCGCCAGCTTTTGACCTTCTCTTTTTGGTCACAAATGAAAAACCATGACCTTTCAGTGACCAATAGTCAAGGTCACAAGTTGACATATTTCTTGTAGTGTATGTCTGGGCGGAGGAGAGCCCGCCGCCGCCGGCGGCCGACCATGGGCGTCGCCAAATGACGGCGGCGAGGGAGATCTGACGAGAGGAGGTGATGGTGGGGGGCCTCCGGAGTTGCCAGGTGTGACCCAGGAGGTAGTTATCTCTAAATCGCCTCCATAAAGCCCGTTCACTTATTTCATGTATGTAGTCTATATTAAAATATCCAAAATATCTTATAGTTGTGGACGGGGGAGTAATTGTTCAGATCCGGGTTTATGATACCCCAAAATTAACAACCATGTAGTCTCACACATCGATTTTGATAAAGAATAATATAAATATCTGTAAAACCTCTATAGTATAAGAACTAAGAATCTAGACCCGTAAGGGTTCAGTTTTCTTCTTTTTGATTTTCTTTGCTGCTCCACGATAAAATGGCGTGTAATCTGGGTTCTATATTCTTCTAGCTATCATGACGATTTAAAGGCTGTGTTTTGACCACTATGTAGTCTCACCATGATTTTTTAAGGTCACGGGGGAGGCAAAGCCCTCCACCTTCATTTTTCTTTTTCTATTGATCCACCCCCCCGACGGGGAGACAACAAGTTTTACAGCGCGCGAGGGGGGGGGGAGGATTACACAATCCACCAAACACAGCACTGGCTACCTCCCAGGATGCGAGAACACATGTAACCATCTGTCGACGCACGCCCGTTCATCTACTTTCAGGCGTCCTCGCCACAGGGCCGGGTCCTCCCTACAGCATGCGAGAAAGGCAGGCGAGGAGGGCACCGCCCTACGGAAGACCACGGCGTTCCTGTGCTTCCATAGCTGCCAGCAGCATAGGAGAGTGAATGTAGCGCAGGCTGTATCTCCGACCACCCCCCAGACGTCGAGAGCCTGGAGCGCGCCCACCTGATAGCCTTTGTCGACCACGTCAACCCCCACAGCCCGCCAGAATGATCGGGCGAAAGGACACTCAAACACCATGTGATCCGCCGTCTCCAGCCCGCGAGCAGGCGGGACAAGCAGCCCCTCCGCCCGTGATGATGGTTTTCCGCAGCAAAGGCGTCTCTTGTGTTGACCCGTCGTTGGACCAGGAGCCACCCGAAGAAGCGAACGCGGGAGGGAGCGGCGCTCCCCTAGAGGAACGCCGCGAACGACGCCTGCACGCCGCCGAATCTCTCCAGGGCGTAGACGGCCGTCGTTACGAGGCTCCCACGCGCGCCCGAGCACAACATCGGTCTGTGCTCGTCGTCGCCGGGGCTCGGACCATTGACGTCGATCAGGGCCAGAAGGGTAGCCGCTCACTGGCGCCCGGCAATGGTAAGCTGGCACCGACACCTTTATCGATCGGCGTGTGCGCTGCCACACCGTGGTGGCCTCCTTCGCCGTCGTGTGTGAGTGCAGGCCTTGGGAGGCCACCGCGAGAGGCCCACACGGGAGCCGAGTCGAGCGGAAGGGCGTCCGCCTCCGCCAGCGCACCGTCACCTGGTGATCCCAGCGATATGAGGAGCAACCGCGCCAGCGCCTTGCCGTGCTCCCAGCGCCCTGGCGGCCGTTGGCGAGAGAAGGAGCGGCCGTCGAGCTCCGCCCACCCACGGGGCCCATCTCGAGGACGAGGAAGCTGTGGAGCGGTGCAACATCTTAAGCGAAGACATCGATTCTGCGTGGCTAGGTCTCGGGCGCCCAGCCCACCCTCCGCCTTGGACACGCAAGCGCTCCCAGGCCACCAGGCATTGCGCTCCAGAGGCGCGTTCGGCCGCATTCCAGAGGAAGGCCCTCCGGAGCGAGTCGAGCTCCTTGATCACCTCCGGCGGGAGCATCATCGCCGCCATGGCGTAAGTGGGGAGGGCGTCGAGAACAGCGTTGATAAGGACCAAACGCCCGGCCGGGGAGAGGAGACGAGCCCTCCAGCCAGCCAGGTACTTGTCAATCTTCGCGATCATGAGTAGGAAGTCGGTAAACAGAGCTTTTCCCCACGGCGGTAGCCCTAGGTAGGCTTGCGGGAACCCTTGAACAGCGCAGCCAAGGGCGCCAACGGTCTCCACCAACACCTCCTCGGGAACGTGCATGGGGACCAGAGTACTCTTGGCGAAGTTGATGTTCAGCCCCATCGCCGCCGCAAAGTCGTCGAGGATACGGCGCAGGCGAGCAGCGGCGCCGGTGTCCGCGCGGAGGATGACAAGCGTATCATCGGCATATTGCAGCACCAGGGGGGCTCGCCATGTCTGAGGGTGGAACAACCCCCATCTTGCTGATCATCTGCTGCGACCGCGTCGGCGTGACGATGAGGAAGAGGTAAGCGAGCACGGGTCGCCTTGCCGCAGCCCGGCGCACCGTGAACCACTTCCAGCACGCCGTTCAGCAGCACTGACCGCGAGGACTCAAAGATCAGGTCCATCCAGCGCACCACTGCCGGGAAAGCCGCCGCCATGAGGATCGGCGTGGCGCCCCGATCGACCGAGTCGAATGCCTTGGCGAAATCCAGCTTGAACACGAGGGCGGCGCCCCCGTTTGTGGCAACCTTTGGATCACCATGATTTAAAAGCCCACATTAGCCCTGCAGACAGTCCCAACACACCATCAATACATACATGTGTTCTTTTTGGTACACTAGCATGACCAGCATTACCAGCCATCTTAGAATCAACAAGCTACCTCTTGAGCTATGCAATCCACAAGTGTTTTCAGCTCAAGCACAACGACTATTCATTCAGTGGAGGCAAGCATAACAGCTCAGGCACTGTAACCCTGAAACAAGCTACTAGACAGGCACTCAAGCAACGCTTCCTACTATAACATGAACATTTTGTAGTTCCAATGCGCGGTCTTGCAACTATGCACTGATTACTATGCAAAGTACACACGGCTGTCACCACTACTAGTACGTTGTAATTCTCTACCAATGCTACCTATTTGCAACCCGCCCAACATCAATATAAAAAAAACAATGCACACGTACGCATGGGTTCAACGATGGGTATGGCGTGCCGTCACACCTTCTGCTTGCTAGTTGAGATAATTCCATATAAGGAGTAGGGTTGTTACCCCATTAAGGGGGACCAAACCTTAGTAGAACATGAGCCTCATGTTCATCTCATGACTTGAGGTTACTTCCCACTCCCTTACAAATCTACACCCAACAATTGTGATGTTATTAGGTACTCCCTCCGTTCCAATTTACTCGTCGTAATTTTAGTTTAAATTTAAACTAAAACCACGACGAGTAATTTGGAAACGAGAGAATACGTTAGAAATACCATCGACACTACTTAACAGAACCGAGTGAAGGGAGGAGCATACACCTTGATGTTGGTCCGACAACAAGCCATGAGTTGAGCTTGGATTGGGGATATGCCAATGATAACACAAGAAGGAGAATGAAGAAGAACAAGCGTCAACCATTGTATTTATACATGGCGATGGAATCACTAAAACTACTAAGCTCCGTGTTATAGGGAGGCGTGGGGTGCATCGGGGCGGGGCCACCGCTTGGGGCACGGTTGCAAATGGGTGGCCCATTTGTAGAGGGTTGTTGGGCTCAATTATAGAATGCAGTGGCGTGCATCGAGCCCTTTTCCGTCTCATGGGTCGATCATGGTATTGCAAGCTGCTATATATCGCTTGTTGCAAGCAATAGAAGTGTGTCGTCCATAGCACACCATATGGTCTGGCTAAGTAGGGGCACATTGATTTTCTTTCTATTCTTTGCCTACACTAGCTAGTAAGATTGTATGTGCAATGCACGTAATCACTCCTTAATACTTCATGGTCAAAGTCTCGTTCTCATGTGTCATAATGGACCATCTTCGTATTGCCACTCGTGTGTCAAGTTATAACTTTTTTATATTATCATCGGCCTCTTCCAAATATCTGAGCTTTTTCATCATGGTGATTTACCTTGCTTTTCGCCTTCCCGGTGACAAATGCTTCGCCCGGCGATGCGACGAGCGTGGAGCGCGACCCGCATGGCGGTCGAAATTTGGATGCCTCCTTCTTGGCCTTCCTCGCCTCCTGCGACGATCCAATCGGCACATCAAATTCAGAGGCAACTGACAAAGGAATCAAGAATTGCAAGATGCAGAAGAATACGGGTGGAGAATCATCGTAGTACCTGCTTGCGGGAGTAGCGAGAGGTCTCGCCGTTCGCGGGAGTGGCCTTCGCGGTGAGGTGAAGAACGTGCAACACGGCACGGCGATGACCCGGAATGGATGGAGGAGCGAGAGGTCTCACCGGCGGTGACCAAGGCATAGGTCTTGACAACCTTCTACGGCGGCTCAATGGCCTGCTGTGGCAGGTCCCACTGCCGCAGGCTCCCGTGGAACGTGCTCATGATGCCTTGTTGTTGCCGCGGCCTCTTCTTCCTACCGCCGCCAGACTTGCGCACGAGCGGCGCCAAAGTCTTTGATGCCGAGAAGACAAGCAGCGGGGATGTCGGAGAACGTGTTGGGCAATTGTTGGAGAGGGGTGCGAGGAGGTGATGGTTTGGGGCGGGGAAGGTTTGGGTGTTGGTGGAATGCAGGTGGGCTGGTGTTGGCGGAGGAATGGATGGGACGGCGGCTGAGTGAACGAGGCGCGGGGTGGAGGGGGAACGCCATGGCCGCTCCTGGGCTGGTGGATCTGATGGGTGAAGGCGAGGGGGGTGTGGGTGGTGGAGACGAGGTCGGGTTTTGGGTGGAGGTGGCAGCGTTGGGTCGTGTGGCGGCGGTGGAGCTTTCCACGGGTGGGAGGCAGATGAGGCGGGCGACTGTGCCTAGATCTGGATCTAGGAGAGGGAGGCCAGCCGGGAGGGAGAGGGAGTGAGGAGCATAGCGTGGGGATCTTGCGGAGGGAGGGAGGAGGAGCAGAGCAGTGATCTGGATCGAGGAGAGCGAGGGGAGGGGATCGAGAGGAGCTCGGCGAATATGGAAGAGGAGAGGAGGAGAAGAGAGCGAGGGAAAGAAAGGAGGCGGGGGTTGGATGCAAAATGACCACAGGGTAGAGCTAGGGTTTCGGGGATGGTGTGGAAGGGCTGAGGACTGCCGTTGGATCCACCAACATCCGACGGTGTTCAATGCATGATCCGCGTGAGACGGCCACGGACCAATCGAATCTGATCTGACGTTATGACCATCTAAATTGGTCAAAAAAATTGTTTTCTATTTTTCAAGTCCCTAAATTGAGTTTTTTTTTGTAAATGGCCTACCATATATCTATTGCAAAATGGGACCAGATCATTTTTTATAATATATTAGGCCATATTTAATGTACAATTGACAAAATGGTTGGTTGTCAAAAGTTTTTATACACCTATGGTGAAAAAGACAAAATTTCGTCGTTTCAGCACGAAGCGGGTCAAATTTGAACTACAACTGCCTCATAGTTTGCTCTTAATTTTTTCCAAAAATCATTTCTAGGTACATAAGTATCTATTTAATCAAAGAAACACCAAAAAAATCCAAGATTCAACCATTAGCTAGGAACGGTCATTCACGTCGTTTTGACCGCATTTTGAAATGGGCATAAAAAATTTAGAAAAAATTAAAACAATTTGCAAAACCTTCGCATTGTGTCATTATATGTGGCCCAAGTTACCAGGAAAAATAATAAACTTGTACTATGATAATTCTTTTTAAAAAGTGTTCTCAGAAACGAGCTATCATGTGTAGAGATCAATGGCATTCAAGCCAAATGATCAATCTTATGGCCACATTCATGACATAGTTTGTTAACATGATCTCATATCGTGCACAAGGGTGCATATTGGAATGACAAACAATGTTGCCTAAGGAAGTTTTCATTTTCTTTGAACGAAAAAATCATTTTCCATTTTCGAGAGCCTAAAATGAGGTTTTTTGTGAAGGACCTACCATATATTTGTTGCAAAATGGGACCAAATCAATTTTATAAAATATTAGGTCATATTTAATGCACAAATTACCAAATGGTTGAGTGTCAAAAGATTTGATCCACCTCTAGTGAAAAAGACAAACTTGTGTCGATTTAGTAGGAAGCGGGTCAAATTTGAACTACAGCTGCCTCATAGTTTGCTCTTTATTTTTTCCAACAATCATTTCTAGGTACATAAGTATCTATTTAACCAGAGAAACACCAAAAAAATCCAAGATTCAACCATTAGCTAGGAACGGTCATTCCTAGTTTTGACCGCATTTTGAAACGGGCATAAAAAATTCAAAAATAATCAAAAATTACAAAACCTTCGCATTGTGTCATTATATGTGGCCAAGTTATCAGGAAAAATAATTAACTTGTAATACGATAATTCTTTTAAAAAAGAGTTCTCAGAAACGAGCTGTCATATGTGGAGATCAATGGCATTCAAGCCAAATGATCAATCTTATGGCCACATTCATGACATAGTTTCTTAAAATGATCTAATATCATGCACAAGGGTGCATATAGGAATGGCAAACAATGTTGTCTAAGGAAGTTTTCATTTTCTTTGAATGAAAAAATCATTTTCTATTTTTCGAGAGCCCAAAATGAGGTTTTTTTGTGAAGGACCTACCATATATTTGTTGCAAAATGGGACCAAATCAATTTTATAAAATATTAGGTCATATTTAATGCACAAATGACCAAATGGTTGAGTGTCAAAAGATTTGATCCACCTCTGGTGAAAAAGACAAACTTGTGTCGATTTAGTAGGAAGCGGGTCAAATTTGAACTACAGCTGCCTCATAGTTTGCTCTTTATTTTTTCCAACAATCATTTCTAGGTACATAAGTATCTATTTAATCAGAGAAACACCAAAAAAAATCTAAGATTCAACCATTAGTTAGGAACGGTCATTCCATTGTTTTGACCGCATTTTTAAACGGTCATAAAAAATTCAAAAATAATCAAAAATTGCAAAACCTTCGCATTGTGTCATTATATGTGGCCAAGTTACCAGGAAAAATAATGAAATTGTAATACGATAATTCTTTTTAAAAAGTGTTCTCAGAAACGAGCTGTCATGTGTGGAGATCAATGGCATTCAAGCCAAATGATCAATCTTATGGCCACATTCATGACATAGTTTGTTAAAATGATCTAATATCGTGCACAAGGGTGCATATAGGAATGGCAAACAATGTTGTCTAAGGAAGTTTTCATTTTCTTTGAACGAAAAAATCATTTTCTATTTTTTGAGAGCCCAAAATGAGGTTTTTTGTGAAGGACCTACCATATATTTGTTGCAAAATGGGACCAAATCAATTTTATAAAATATTAGGTCATATTTAATGCACAAATGACCAAATGGTTGAGTGTCAAAAGATTTGATCCACCTACGGTGAAAAATACAAACTTGTGTCGATTCAAGAGGGAAGCGGGTCAAATTTGAACTACAACTGCCTCATAGTTTGCTCTTTATTTTTTCCAACAATCATTTCTAGGTACATAAGTATCTATTTAATCAGAGAAACACCAAAAAAATATAAGATTTAATCATTAGTTAGGAACGGTCATTCCCGCCGTTTTGACCGCATTTTTAAACGGTCATAAAAAATTCAAAAATAATAAAAAATTGAAAAACCTTCGCATTGTGTCATTATATGTGGCCAAGTTACCAGGAAAAATAATAAACTTGTAATACGATAATTATTTTTAAAAAGTGTTCTCAGAAACGAGCTGTCATGTGTGAAGATCAATGGCATTCAAGCCAAATGATCAATCTTATGGCCACATTCATGACATAGTTTGTTAAAATGATCTCATATCGTGCACAAGGGTGCATATAGGAATGGCAAACAATGTTGCGTAAGGAAGTTTTCATTTTATTTGAACTAAAAAATCATTTTCTATTTTTCGAGAGCCCAAAATGAGGTTTTTTTGTGAAGGACCTACCATATATTTGTTGCAAAATGGGACCAAATCAATTTTATAAAATATTAGGCCATATTTAATGCACAAATGACCAAATGGTTGGGTATCAAAATATTTGATCCACCTCTGGTGAAAAAGACAAACCTGTGTCGATTTAGTAGGAAGCGGGTAAAATTTGAACTACAGCTGCCTCATAGTTTGCTCTTTATTTTTTCCAAAAATCATTTCTAGGTACATAAGTATCTATTTAATCAGAGAAACACCAAAACAAATCTAAGATTCAACTATTAGCTAGGAACGGTCATTCCCGCCGTTTTGACCACATATTGAAACGGGCATAAAATTTTTAAAAAATCAAAAAATTGCCAAACCTTCGCATTGTGTCATTATATGTGGACAAGTAACCAGGAAAAATAATAAACTTGTAATATGATAATTATTTTAAAAATTGTTCTCGAAGCGAGTCATCATGTGTGGAGATCAATGGCATTCAAGCCAAATGATCAATCTTATGGCCACATTCATGACATAGTTTGTTAAAATGATCTCATATCGTGCATAAGGGTGCATATAGGAATGGCAAACAATGTTGCCTAAGGAAGTTTTCATTTTCTTTGAACGAAAAAATCATTTTCCATTTTTCGAGAGCCCAAAATGAGGTTTTTTGTGAAGGGCCTACCATATATTTGTTGCAAAATGGGACAAAATCAATTTTATAAAATATTAGGCCATATTTAATGCATAAATGACTGAATGGTTGGGTGCCAAAAGATTTGATCCACCTACGGTGAAAAAGACAAACTTGTGTCGATTTAGTAGGAAGCGGGTCAAATTTGAACTACAGCTGCCTCATAGTTTGCTCTTTATTTTTTCTAAAAATCATTTCTACGTACATAAGTATCTATTTAATCAAAGAAACACCAAAAAAATCTAAGATTCAACCATTAGCTAGGAACGGTCATTCCGTACGTTTTGACCGCATTTTGAAATGGGCATAAAAAATTTTAAAAAATAAAAATTTGCAAAACCTTCACATTGTGTCATTATATGTGGCCAAGTTACCAGGAAAAATAATAAACTTGTAATACGATAATCTTTTAAAAAAGTGTTCTCAGAAACGAGCTGTCATGTGTGGACATCAATGGCCTTCAAGCCAAATGATCAATCTTATGGCCACATTCATGACATAGTTTGTTAAAATGATCTCATATCGTGCACAAGGGTGCATATAGGAATGGCAAACAATGTTGCCTAAGGAAGTTTTCATTTTCTTTGAACAAAAATAATCATTTTCCATTTTTTGAGAGCCCAAGATGAGGTTTTTTTGTGAAGGACCTACCATATATTTGTTGCAAAATGGGACCAAATCAATTTTATGAAATATTAGGCTATATTTAATGCACAAATTACTAAATGGTTGGGTGTCAAAAGATTTGATCCACCTCTCGTGAAAAAGACAAACTTCCGCCAATTCAGTAGGAAGCGGGTCAAATTTGAACTGTAGCTGCCTCGTAGTTTGCTCTTTATTTTTTCCAAAAATCATTTCTGGGTACATAAGTACCTATTTAATCAGAAATACATGGTTTGGTGGCGATACGTCGAGGTTTGGACGGTGGCCGAGGGCCCCAACTCTAGAGCGCGTAAACTCGCATGCCCGCCGCGTGGTCACCGCGTGACCGTTTGTAAGTGCATCTAGTGCCCCTTAGTGATTTTGGTGTATTGAAGACTTATAGGTTAAGGGACTAATGTGTTTATGAGTGTACACACGTCTATAAGTCTATGAGGAGTTTGATATTTACGGTGAAAGTCGACCCCTAAAAATGAAGTTCTTCGACTGAAGACTTTGATATTCTGAAGACTTTCTGAAGACTTTGAAAGTGAAGAAATTGGTGTGACCTGGAAGACTTGGTATTCATTTGAGGAACATGAAGCGTGAAAACTTTTGTTTTTCGTAGTTTCGCTTTTCTCTTTCTTGAGTCATAGGAAACACCGTCTTTGTTAAAGGGGGTCGAGGAAATACTAAGGAAAAATTTCCATGTGATGCTCAACTCAAAATCCTACACCTACCAATCCCTTGAGTGAAGCCTTTGGAAATCTCATCTGATTCAGTCAAATTTCTTGATGTGAGAGATGAAGTTCTTACGGTCATTTGAGGAATTTGTTCTGACCGAGGAGTTAGAAATTACTTTGCTTGGATTGCCTACACAATGAGGAACATGATAGCCACGAGGAATTTGAGATTCAAATTTCCGGCCCGTTCTTTGTCTTCTTGGCCTTGCCACTGTCCCAAAATATCGTATCCACATAACGGTCATATCATTGAAGGGCATTTATGTCTTATCATGTCGGGCTGCTCCCTAGGCTATAAATAGCCGCCCCTACAACCACTAGCTGGTTGGCTGCTCCGAGAGAAACTTGACACTTGTCATTTGAGAGCAACCCATCCTCCGAGGACTTTGAGCGAAAATCATCGAAAGTGAGGAAAAACCCAAACACCAAACCCCTACAAACCCAAAGTGATTGAGCATCGAAGAAATTGATCCTGCGTGGATCCGGCGCTTGTTACCTTTGAAGACTGTGCTTCTTCCAGACGGTTAGGCGTCATGGTCTAGAGCATCCAAGAGGAATTGTGGATCGCCGGTGACCAAGTCTGTGAAGGTTTGGAAGTCGCTGAAGACTTACCACAGTGAGGAGTTCGGACTAGGGGTGCCGGATAGCGAACTATCATCATCGGCGGACTCCAAGACTATGAAGATACAAGATTGAAGACTTCGTCCCGTGTCCGGATGGGACTTTCCTTGGCGTGGAAGGCAAGCTTGGCGTCTGGATATGTAGATCTCCTACCATTGTAACCGACTCTGTGTAACCCTAACCCTATCCGGTGTCTATATAAACCGGAGGATTTTAGTCCGTAGGACGAACAACAATCATACCATAGGCTAGCTTCTAGGGTTTAGCCTCTTTGATCTCGTGGTAGATCCACTATTGTAACACACATCATCAATATTAATCTAGCAGGACGTAGGGTTTTACCTCCATCAAGAGGGCCCGAACACAGGTAAAACATTGTGTCCCTTGTCTCCTATTACCATCCGCCTAGGCATACGATTCGGGACCCCTACCGAGATCCGCGGTTTGACACCGACATTGGTGCTTTCATTGAGAGTTCCTCCGTAGCCGTCACAGATAGGCCCGATGGCTCCTTTGATCATCAACAACGGCGTGGTCGGTGAGACTTTTCTCCCGGACAGATCTTCGTGTTCGGCGGCTTTACTGCTGCGGGCAATTAAGCAGCCATCTGGAGCAGATCGAAAGCTACGCCCCTGTCCGTCATGTCAGATTTGGAAGTTTAAACTATACAGCCGATATCCGCGGAGACTTGATCTTCGACGGATTCGAGCCGCAGCCAAGCGCGCCGCACTGTCTCGATGGGCATGATCTAGCTCTGCGGACGAGCGATTGCCACGGAAGCCGCACTGCATCCGCTCCCACCCTTAATCCGGGCCGGATTCCCGATCAAGGACAAGTGGTTGGACACCGCCTCGGGGCTTTAATCTCTCGGCGATCGAGCGAACTCCATCCTGTCGCTGCGAAGACCTTGGCTCTAGGAAGCCGGACTCCTCTCCGGACTCAACCCTCCGCGCCCTTGCCAATCGAATCCGATTGGGCGCCCGTTATGGAGTTCACGGCCGCGGACATCTTCGCACTTTTCGCCCTTTGGCGACATCCTGAATTCACTAAAGTCTCTCTCTTTATCCGGAGAGCCCTGGCCGGATTACGGTCAGGAAGGTTGGGATGCGGACGACGAAGAAATTCAACGCCCACCCACCACCCACTTGGTAGCCGCTGTCGATGATCTAACCGACATGCTAGACTACGACTCCGAAGACATCGACGGTATGGACGACGATGCCGGAGACGACCAAGACCCAGCGCCTTGAGGGCCTTTGGAAGGCCACCTCGTCATACGACATATATATGGTGGACATCCCAAAAAAAAGGAACCGTGATGGAACAACGGAGGATGACCCCACCAAAAAGCAGCCCAAGCGCCGGCGTCAGCGGCGCCGCTCTAAATCCCGCCACACAAGAAGAATGAAGATTCCGCACCGGAGATAACAATACACCGGACAAAGGTCAAGACAATCCACTCTAGCAAGATCCAACGCAGGAAGATGGAGACGCCACCCTCACGAGAGAGCGGCGGAAGAAGAGGTAGAGGATTATATGCCTCCTCCGGAGACGAAGCAAGCCTCGACGACGATGAATTAAATCGTGCACGAGAATCCCGTCGAACAAGAGCGTTTTAGGCGCAGGCTTATGGCCACGGTGAACAGCCTAAAGAAAAGCAGCAACAGCTTAGAGCTGATCAGGATTTGCTAGCCGGCGGATGGACCGAAGTCCTCGTGGCGAAGAGCATGAGCTCGACGCCCCTCAAAAGCTACCCTAAACGCAAGCTGCTCCCCGATTAGAGGAGGAGGCTTACGAACCCGCATCACCAGGAGACCATACGGTGACCGACCACCCGTGGTCGCGGCGAACGAGCCTCTAGGCCCTTCACTAGAACCGTACCCGGCATCGCTCAAAAAGCACCACGACCAAAGATGAACGCTCCGGATCTGCGAGATATATTGGAGGACAAGGCAAGACAATCAAGATCGATCTACGGATCGCGTGGGCGCCCCACGGTACGTGACGACAACCGTCGCGCCGGACACAGTAAGTCCGGTCGGGCCGAACAAAACAGGGTTCATTCTTTGGTGCTTTTCTCTCTGGATCGGCTGATCCATCTGCTCGTGCGCGCGTCGATTCGGATCACTCCACGAATCGCCAGACTCGTTGCGCCTGCGGCCCATCGCCCATGTCAGCAGGCCCCGCGCGCGCGACCGGTGCATCCGGCGTGCGTGCGTGCGTGCCGTGTGCATGCATGCGCGGATCCCCGGTGCGTACGAGCAGTTGCAACCGCCAAGATATGCTTACGTTACGTAGTTCTCGTACGTGGTGAGGCGCTCGTGGCAGCTTGCTGACAGCGTGTTATTAGAAAGAAAAAAAGTACAGACCACCAAAAAGTAAAAAAGGTAGTACTGTACGTGCCGCGTGTATCGGCTTTCTCTTCTTATGATAAAGCAGCAAATGATGATGGGGCTGTGTGGAGAAAGGGGCACGGACGACCGAGAATCATCCTGGTCGCCACGAACCCGTGCGGCGCGCTACACCGGCGACATGAGTTGTACCACCCGCTAGGCCGTCGCGCACGAGTTTGTCAACGCGTACACCCACCGCCGTCCTACGACAACCACCTCTCCGGAAAATGTGCTGCGGGACTGTGGGCACGGCCCGCATGCCACCCTCACAATTACTCATTTCAACCTAATCGGGTCCCAAAATATGAGATCATAGTGTCGAAAATGATCCTAAATTTTGAAATGGAAGAAGTATAATTCATTTGGATTTGTCTATATCTATTTCTAGGGAAGAATTTGACTATATGTAGACAATATCATGAGGCATCAGGGTTCTACTCCCTCGCAGAGGCAGGCAGAGGGGCACGAGCTCAATGTCAGTAGGCGTGGATGCTCGGGAATAGCGGCTCCCCCTAATGATCTCCTCTTAGGATAAAAAGAAAAACAAGGAAGAAGTCAGACGGTCTCGCGATCCTTGTTGTGTTTTTGCTTTGATATCATTATCCGTTTGATGCACGCACATTAAAGATTGGATTAGACAAACAATGTCCTTAACTAAAATATAAGAATGTCTCAAGTGCCCCTCCGCAGATGGTCTTGTGTTTTTTCTTTTTCTTTTTTGCTTTGGTATCATTTATGTTTGATGTCAAAGACTGAGATTAGACATCTGGTACTATTAACTTAAACATAAGAAAATCTCATGTGATTTATCCATGTAATTCCATACCACAATGTTGTCATATGTTTTTTGATTGCTTCAAGTGCCCTTTTGGTTCTGATTTTCACCAAAGCCCTTGATTCGTCTACTCACCTTGTCTTCCGTGTTTTTTAGTGTTTTTAGTCTCTCATCTCTACAACTTTGCAAGCTATTCTCACTGATGGTTTGGCCTTCGTTTAGTCCGTCATCTTTAAATACAAAAGCAGTATAAAAGCACTGAGTTGAAAAATGTTACATTCTACATTTAACATGAAGATGAATTTATTGTTGAGTTAGTTCTAACTAAAACCTTAAGGTGTTCTTTTATCAAACTGAAAGCGTAAGTCCCAGAGTGTAACTTCGTGGATTTGTATATTTCAAGTCTCAACAATGGGTACTACTACTAAACAACAACATGGATAATAAAAAATGTTCGTAATCCTCTGGTAGATGCCGATGGAGCATGATGTCAAGACCGCGTGGCTTAAGTGATGAGATTTTTATTATGAGCATCATCATGTAAGACCACGTGTCTTACTTGACCAGAATTTTTAATTGAGAATCACTAAGTACAACGTAGGTGTGTACATACACACCACCACCACACACATATACTCACATAATACCTACCGAGGATCAGAATTGCAGAGCTTTGATATTGATGAAGCTTGGCGCATTGGACTCAAAATTCAAATTGTGCTAGCTGACAAAGAAAAAACATAGAAATATTGGTTCTGGCTGGTTGGTAAAGGACTCTAAATCCTTTGAGTGATTCGATTCTACAATAGAACAAAGAATTAAATGAATGAATGAAAACCATGATCATGCCTCCAGTAGGAAGATCGAGGAACTGCACATTAATAGGACACACAAAAGCATCGATCTCAGGGTTTGATTTGATGGGCAGAGGGTACAAACTCCAACCTAACGTGATCGATGAGATTTTGATTCCTACCACAACCATCATTTGTAATGAATTATTCCATCCCCTATTTCGTCAGCTATCGTTTTGTCCAGGGACATAGTCAGACTTTTAAAATGTTGAAGAGTAATGTATTTCCAATTAGATTGTTTTTCTAAATGCATGCTTGTACTTTTGACGTTTGACCATCAATTATCCAGGGGGAGAATAACACGAATGTATTAGTGTGGATTTTCTGCAATTCATTTCATCTCAATTTGCTTTTTTTTTAAATCCATCGCTATCATTCCATCTCAATTGGAGTTGAGGCACTTTGAGGTAATGACAAACTAGTATAAAGGAAAATTTGTGTATGTCGATAAAATTTATGCTCTGAGACATAAAGCCTTTTAAAACTACAACTATAAATGTGTTATTACAAAAAAATAGAGGTCATGAGTACTATTGTGGTACTGGTCACTTGTCTATTGTTTTGTTTTGCCTTTTGTTTTAGACACAAATAATCAAAAATCCAGAGTGTCAAGAAATATATCAATGAAAAATATGCTTCAATGACCTGTCAATATGTGAGATGTATTCAACATTTTTCCTAATGTAACCATATGATACGAGTG
Source organism: Aegilops bicornis (assembly GCA_021605145.1). NCBI lineage: Eukaryota > Viridiplantae > Streptophyta > Magnoliopsida > Poales > Poaceae > Aegilops > Aegilops bicornis. The sequence goes on from CM038673.1 coordinate 529,357,562, forward strand.
CCATCTTTAAACCTTGAGTAACGCATGAATTTATTTGCAAAAAAAAAGAGAGATAAGACTGTCATCTAAAACATGATATTAAGTACGGGAAATGAGTAGGTTTCAGATGGATATGTATGTGGTTTCGAAATTTTCACCTAGAGGCTTCAGAGAGAATGTGTAACTATTTGGAAACAAGACTTGTGATTATTAAAGTGATCCTTAAAAATCAAGGGGGAGTAAATAACTCTTGGCAGCAATCATCGTATATACAGGAGCAAATTGGTCGTGATCATCAACAGGCCCGTGCCAACCCAGGCCAGCTTCACGAGGCCGATGGGCCAGGCGGCGCCGCGCACTGAATGCCACGCGGGGCCACCGGCGACGGGGCCCTCGACGGCCCACGCCATGCATCGTCAGTTCGTCACACCGCCGACGCGGAGGGCCCGGCGCCCTGATCGCCGACCGCCAGACGGGGTCGACCTCGCCGTCGGCCGCGGCGGCGAGCCAGGCGTCGACGTCATCGAAGAGCGCGCGCTGCTTGCTGGGCGGCGGCGGCGAGACGAGGCGGTCGCCCGGCACGCCGATGGCCGCGGCGCCGCCGTCGACGAGGGAGTGGAAGAAGACGTCCGCAGCTCCCAGCCGCCGCCGCCGGCCACGCCGAGCCCGCCGCGGCACTTCTGCCAGGGAACTGGAACACGCCCGGCGGCCTCCGCCACGCCTCCCCGGCGTCGGCCGCGGCCGCCGCCTCGTCGAAGGGAAGTCCGCCGCCTGGTCCGGCTCCTCCCGCGCGCGCTTCCTCGCCCTGCCGCCCTCCGGCCGCCGATCCATGCAGGCTGAGGGCGCTGCATCGGGAGAACGGACATGCATGTCGACATTGATCAATCCGCCCCCTCGACCTGACCTTCAAATCATATTATATCATACGCATGGCGGCGACGGCATGCACGCGACGCACCTGAGACGAGAGGCCGGCTTGATCGAGACGACGAAGGAGAGCGCCCGTACGTCGACGTCGCGATGTCGAGCTCCTGGGAAGGGGGTGGTGGGAGTATATAACGGGGAGATAGGTGGAGAGGGTGGGGGAGCATGCATTGTGTTCATGCAGAACGTACCGATGGAGACGTGCACGGCAGGCCCAGGCGGCCCGTGCAGCTAGGCCTGGCATTGCCAGCCGGTGCATGCTCCGCTGAAGGAAAAAAAAAATGCCAACGAATGCATTTTTTGTTTGAAACTCTAACGAATGCATGCTAGTAACTCGTGCTCGTTTAACAAACGTTCGTTTTTGCCTGGATCCATTGGCGAGATGGGCGGGGTGTTCAGTTTCTTGTCGTTGGAACAAGGTGTGGTCGTTGATATGCTGATCGTGATCGTAGTAGCACCAACGAGATGGCATTGATGCCTTTTTCTTTACGCAATAGCTAAGCGTTAGTCGCCTGAAAATCCAACTTGGGCCGGTCGGTTTTCGCTAGAAGGAAACAGGCGCGGAGGGAAGGAAGAAGACGCCCGAGTGAAGGAAGTGGTGCATTGGGATGGAGGAAGAAGAAGGGTCGCGGATCGTTGGATCTGCATCCGATGTCCCAAACTAATCGACTGGCCCTAATTGGATACTCAGTCGACTTACCTATAGCCATGCCCTTTTACACAATAGCAAAAACAAAAATGAAGATGGATTACGTAAAACCTCCCCAATATCATTATAATCAGGATCTTTTTTTCCAGGTAAAACACTTGTATTACTCAACCAAAAGAGGATTACAATCAACATTGTTCAACTCAATCGCCTCACGAGGAGGGCCAGACCCTAGCCAAATCATAGTTCTGCCTTCCACACGAGCAAAGATAGCCAAACAATTGCTAACCTTATGTTGTGAGCCTCTAACGTCAGTAATACTAGTTCTACGTAGGTTTAGGAGCAGCTTTATCTCCTCAACCAATGAAGAGTAAACCGATCTGTCATTGTCGCCAGACTGAAGCTTGTAGAGAATACAATTCTACCGTCACTGGCAGATTACTTCTCATCAAGGCCTGAGAAAGGCCCTCCATACACGCACCAAGTTCAGCTTCCAAAGAGTCCGAAGAGTACAGTAGGCCCTCCACTATGATCAGTTGATCACGATCAACATACCAACAACACCCACACACTTGTGTGGACTGTGGAGCATATAATTTTGCGGAGTACGCAGTATATATTTCTGCACAAGTCATGGCTGGAACATAAGTGCATCCTTTTGTTGGACAATCACCTCCAGTAGCCGAGCAGAACAACCACGCATATTCCCAGTGGCTTCTGGCAGTTCCAAAAGGGACATATTTTGTGGAGTAGTGCACGAGGAGCATGGACCCAAAGTACAAAAGAGCCATCATCAGTCCCAGAGGGCAATGGTTAGCAAAATCACCGTGCATTGCGCTTCGTGAGCTCTGAGCTGAACCCGATATACCCTGAAATGCACACCGTGCATATGTAGCAAAATCACCCAGCCTTACACTTGTAGAATTACGGATATCTAAATTGTTCTCTCTATGGAATTTATCCGGTGTGGAAATTAGGTCCCCAGCAGACTATCATTCATTTGCACGTATGAGCAAGATAGGTTGTTGGGAATGTTTACCTGAAAAATAAAGCCATCTGAAGTGTGTTTCCAGTCTGAGATTGTGCCTCCAAATGGAGGTCTACTTTTCTCCCAGGAATCATGCAGACAATGATGCTGTTTTAGCAACCTGCGAAATTTTAGTGATTGCGTTATAAGAATGAAAGCGCATGTCTTCTGGAGTCCATCCCTCATGAAGGATGTCAAATGATCTTGAGGGCCGCAGCGTGCTGTTTGCTCTGTCGACAGAGAGAATCAAGCAGAAATAGTTTGCCCTTTATCAGGCCATAAAAAGGTTCCTGTTGGCTGTTACTGAATCAACCCATGGCCTTGTAGATTCATAAACAGACAATCAAGCAGAAATAGTTTGCCCTTTATCAGTCCATAAAAAGGTTCCTGTTGTCTGTTACTGAATCAAACCATGGCCTTGTAGATTTATAAACGCACTACATCTTGGCAGAATCACCAGTAATCTCCACAGGAACAAGATCCACTACTGAAATGATGAAATCTATTTGTGTCCCTCACAACAATCTCCCTTCCAAAAACTTTGGAGATGTATTTGAATGCAGAGTGGCAATCCCCACATATCCTAATATTCTTCATGATCCGAATTGTTGCCCCTGCAGGCATTTTCGATCAAGCGCAAATGCAAGCCTTGAGCTTCTCGCTGTGGTACTGCAGGTTTGCCTCCCTCTCTCGATCATCTACACGCAGAAGCACATAATCCATATCAGGAACATATCCTTCTTTCCTAATCTTCTTGCTTATCTCACCCCACATCTTATATATCTCAGCCGCTCGTGGATGTGTATCATCATTTGCCACAAACATGTGCACAGAATTCTCCATCTCAACCCAGCTGCATGCAGGTTCCTTCTTCACGCCAGTTGTCTTCATCATCTTCCTCACTCTAGCAGCAGCATCCCATTGACCCGTGGAAGCATATATGTTATACAACAAGACAGGTGGACCACTATCATCTGGGTCAAGTTCAAAGACATGATCAGCTGCGAATTGTCCAACTTTTGCATTCTTATGCATTCTACAAGCTGCAAGCAAGGCTCCCCAAACTGCAGCACTTGGTTCAATGGGCATTTTAAATATAAAGACCAGAGCATAATTTAATAAACCAGCTCGGCCGAGAAGAGCAACAACCGTAACATAATGATCAATCTCGGTTCTAAATCATACTCCTTCATCATTTCAAAGTAGCGCTTGCCCTCCTTCACCAGTCCTCCATGGCTACAGGCAGTCAAAATGCAAAGGAAGCTGATCTGATTCAGGTAAACGCCAGATTTCCTCATCTCCTCAAAATGGGAGACTGCTTCCTTCTCCAGTCCATATTGTGCAAATGCTGTGAGCATTGTGTTCCAAGTAACTAGATCCTTATTATCCACACGGTCAAACACCTTTCTCGCGTCGATCATGCTCCCTGATTTTGCATACATGTCAAGCAATGTATTTCCAACAAATGCAGTCAGTTTCTGCTGAGATTTAATCACATGTGCATGCACCCACTTCCCCTGCTCAAGAGCACCTAAACGAGCGATAGAACTGAAGACACTGGAGTATGTAAAATGTGTCGCTTCAAACCCATTTCTCAGCATCTCTGCAAAGGTCATCAGAGCAGTCTCTCCATCACCCTTCCTCGCGAACCCGGAAATCAATGCGTTCCATGAAACACCATTCTTGAGTCAAGTTTGTCAAACACTGCGGTGGCCATGTCCATGTTCCCACACCGCGCATACATGTCGAGAAGTGCGCTCCCAACATAGACGTCCTCATGCCAACCACACTTCACAGCGAGAGCATGGATCTGCGTCCCGGTGCTGCTGTCAGCATGAGCACCGGCAGCCTTGAGGAGGCTGGCGAACGTGAACCCGTTCGGCTTGAAGCGCCCCTTCAGCATGCCAGGGAGCAGCCCGATGGCCTCTGCCGGCATGTCGTTCTGCGCGTACCCGGCAATGAGCGAGGTCCAGGAGACCATGTCTTTCCTCCGCATTTCGTCGAACACCTTCCGCGCTTCCAGCACGCTACCGCACTTGCAGTAGAGGTGGATGAGCGAGTTGTCGAGGAAGGCGTCGCCGGCGAACCGGGAGCTGGCCAGGTGCACGTGGATCTTCCTGGCATCCTCGAGGTTCTTGGATTGCGCGCAGGCGGTTATGAACGAGAGGTAAACGCGCGGGGTCGGGGCGAGCTCGCCGGCGTCCAGGAGATCGAGGTTACAGAGGACGGCGGAGGCTGCCGGGACGGGGTTGGCCGCGGTTGAGGTGTAGGGTCTGGTGTGTCGGTAGAGGAGAAGGTAGTTGGGCAGAAGCTTGTGGGGCTTTCTCATGGAGGTGGCAAAGGAGGCGGCCGGTGTCCGACGTTTTGCTCCCGAGAAGGCGAGAAGGAACGAGGGGTCCGTATGACAAGAACAGCGAGAAGATATATTTTTGGTTGATTCTCAGTTTCTTTTTTACTACTCCATATCCGTTCACAAATACTACAAGATGTTTAAAAAATAATACTTCCTCCGTTCCAAAATAGATGATCCAATTTTGTAGTATAAAGTTGGGTTATCTATTTTGGAATAGAGGGAGTATATATTGGTGTGTTTGTTCATTTATTTTAGTACTAGTTCATATGTAGTTTTTTTTTGGACGATAGTTTATATGTAGTTTAGAGTATTAAGAGCATCTCCAACAATGGCTATAGCGCCATAAAAAACCTTTTAGGCAGCTATGAGTTTTCTGTACGCCGCTTATTTGGCTCCACCAGCGCCATGTCTGTGTAGCAGCCGTTCAATGAGGCGCAAAAAATACACGCGATTCGCGGGCATTTTGCATATATGGATATTTTGGACAAAAATGAACATGTAAAATTTGACACAAACAAGTTGATGAATAAAAGTTCATGCCCACAAGTTCATCAAAATCATGCCCACAAGTTCATCCAACCAAGTTCAAATGCAAACTAAAAGTTCAAGACATGAAAGACACATCAAGCTTCATCTTCATCTTCCTCTTCTTCGTCTTCGTCCTCATCTTCCGAAGACGACTCTTCCGCCTCCGAAGATGAACCTTCCTCCTGTTGGGGAACGTAGTAATTTCAAAATTTTTCCTACGATCACGCAAGACCATGGTGATGGCATAGCAACGAGAGGGAAGAGTGTCCGTCCACGTACCCTCGTAGACCGAAAGCGGAAGCGTTATAACAACGCGGTTGATGTAGTCGTACGTCTTCACGATCCGACCGATCCAAGCACCGAGCGTCACGGCACCTCCGAGTTACGCACCGTTCACTCGATGGCGATCCGGACTCCGATCCGGCAAAGTGTCGAGGATGAGTTCCGTCGGCCTGACGGCGTGATGGCGATGTTGATGCTCCACCGGCGGGGCTTCGCCTAAGCACTGCTGACGATATGACTTCTCCGCGAGGCTTCGCTAAGCTCTCTGACGATATGACCGAAGTGGAATATGGTGGAAGGGGCACCGCACACGGCTAAGGAAAGATCCGTAGATCAACTTGTGTGTATTGGGGTGCCCCCTTTATATATAAAGGAGACAAGGGGAGGTGGCGGCCCTAGAGGAGGCGCCAAGGAGGAGTCCTACTCCCACCGGGAGTAGGACTCCCCCTTCTCCTAGTTGGAGTAGGATTGGGGAGGGAAAGGGGAAGGCGCCCCTCTCCTTGTCCTATTCGATTTGGAAGGGGAGGGCGCGCAGCCCACCTGGCCGGCCCTTCTCCTTCTCCCTCAAGGCCCATGAGGGCCCATATACCCCGGGGTTCCGGTAACCCCGGTGTTCCTGAACATCTGTTTTCACTCGGAACCATTCAAGTCCAAACATAGGCTTCCAATATATCAATATTTATGTCTCGACCATTTCGAGACTCCTCGTCATGTCCGTGATCACATCCGGGACTCGAACAACCTTGATTGCATCAATACTTATAAACTCATTATGAACTGTCATCGAAGCGTTAAGCGTCACGGACCCTACGGGTTCGAGAACTATGTAGACATGACCTAGAACCATTCTCGGTCAATAACCAATAGCGGAACACGGATGCCCATATTGGTTCCTACATATTCTCACGAAGATCTTTATCGGTCAAACCGCATAACGACATACGTTGTTCCCTTTGTCATCGGTATGTTACTTACGAGATTCGATCGTCGGTATCCAATACCTAGTTCAATCTCAATTCTTGGTAAGTCTCTTTACTCGCTCCGTAATACATCATCTCACAACTAACTCATTAGTTGTAATGCTTGCAAGGCTTAAGTGATGTGCATTACCGAGAAGGCACGGAGATACCTCTCCAGGCAATCGGAGTGACAAAACCTAATCTCGAAATACGCCAACCCAACAAGTACCTTTGGAGACACCTGTAGTACTCCTTTATAATCACCCGATTCGTTGTGACGTTTGGTAGTACCAAAGTGTTCCTCCGGTAAACGGGAGTTGCATAATCTCATAGTTATAGGAACATGTATGGGTCATGAAGAAAGCATTAACATACTAAGCGATCAAGCTGTTAAGCTAACGGAATGGGTCATGTCAATCAGATCATTCAACTAATGATGTGACCTTGTTAATCAAATAACAACTCCTTGTTCATGGTTAGGAAACATAACCATCTTTGATTAACAAGCTAGTCAAATAGAGGCATACTAGTGACATCTTGTTTGTCTATATATTCACACATGCATTATGTTTCCGGTTAATACAATTCTAGCATGAATAATAAACATTTATCATGATATAAGGAAATAAATAATAACTTTTATTATTGCCTCTAGGGCATATTTCCTTGATCTCCCACTTGCACTAGAGTCAATAATCTAGATTACAAAGTAATGATCCTAACACCCATGGAGTCTTGGTGCTGATCATGTTTTGCTCGTGGAAGAGGCTTAGTCAGCTGGTCCGCAACATTCAGATCCGTATGTATTTTGCAAATCTCTATGTCTCCCACTTGGACTTGGTCCGAATGGAATTGAAGCGTCTCTTGATGTGCTTGGTCCTCTTGTGAAACCTGGATTCCTTTGCCAAGGCAATTGCACGATATTGTCACGGAAGATCTTCATCGGTCCCGATGCACTAGGTATGACACCTAGATCGGAAATGAACTCTTTCATCCAGACTCCTTCATTCGCTGCTTCGAAGCAGCTATGTACTCCGCTTCACATGTAGATCCCATACGACGCTTTGTTTAGAACTGCACCAACCGGCGGCTCCACCGTTTAATAAAAACACGTATCCGGTTTGCGATTTAGAATCGTCGGATCAGTGTCAAAGCTTACATCGGCGTAACCATTTACGACTAGCTCTTTGTCACCTCCATATACGAGAAACATATCCTTAGTCCTTTTCGGTATTTCAGGATGTTCTTGACCGCTGTCCGATGATCCATTCTGGATTACTTTGGTACCTTCCTGCCAAGCTTACAGACTAAGCATACGTCGGTCTGGTACACAGCATTGCATACATGATAGAGCCTATGGCTGAAGCATAGGGAACATCTTTCATTTTCTCTCTATCTTCTGCTTGTGGTCGGGCATTGAGTCGACTCAATCTTACACCTTGCAACACGGGCAAAAACCTTTCTTTGCACGATCCATTTTGAACTTTTTCAAAATTTTATCAAGGTATGTGCTTTGTGAAAGTCCAATTAAGCGTCTTGATCTATCTCTATAGATCTTGATGCCCAATAATAGCAGCTTCACCGAGGTCTTTCATTGAAAACTTTTATTCAAGTATCCTTTTATGCTATCCAGAAATTCTATATCATTTCCAATTAATAATATGTCGTCCACATATAATATCGGAAATGCTCTGAGCTCCCACTCACTTTCTTGTAAATACAGGCTTCTCCAAAAGTGCATGTAAACCCATATGCTTTGATCACACTATCAAAGCGTTTTTTCCAACTCCGAGAGGCTTGCACGAGTCCATAAATTGATCGTTGGAGCTTGCACACTTTGTTAGCACCTTTTGGATCGACAAAACCTTCTGGTTGCATCATATACAACTCTTCTTCTAGAAATCCATTCAAGAATGCAGTTTTTACATCCATTTGCCAAATTTCATAATCATAAAATGCGGCAATTGCTAACATGATTCGGACAGACTTAAGCATCGCCACTGGTGAGAAAGTCTCATCGTAGTCAACCCTTGAACTTGTCGAAAACCTTTCGCAACAAGTCGAGCTTTGTAGATGGTTACATTACCATCGGCGTCAGTCTTCTTCTTAAAGATCCATTTATTTTCAATGGCTTGCCGATCATCGGGCAAGTCAACCAAAGTCCATACTTTGTTCTCATACATGGATCCCATCTCAGATTTCATGGCTTCCAGCCATTTCGCGGAATCTGGGCTCACCATCGCTTCTTCATAGTTTGTAGGTTCGCCATGGTCAAGTAACATGACTTCGAATAGGATTACCGTACCACTCAGTGCGTATTTTATTCTGGTTGACCCACGAGGTTCGATAATAACTTGATCTGAAGCTTCATGATCATCATCATTAGTTTCTTCACTAATTGGTGTAGTTGTCACGGGAACCATTTCTTGTGATGAACTACTTTCCAATAAGGGAGCAGAATCTGATTATCTCATCAAGTTCTACTTTCCTCCCACTCACTTCTTTCGAGAGAAACTCTTTCTCTAGAAAGGATCCGAATTTAGCAACGAAAATCTTGCCTTCAGATCTGTGATAGAAGGTGTACCCATGATCTCCTTTGGGTATCCTATGAAGACACATTTTTCGATTTGGGTTCGAGCTTATCTGGTTGAAGTTTCTTTACATAAGCATCGCAGCCCCAAACTTTAAGAAACGACAACTTTGGTTTCTTGCCAAACCACAGTTCATAAGGCGTCGTCTCAACGGAGTTTTTGACGGTGTCCTATTTAACGTGAATGCGGCCTTCTCTAAAGCATAACCCCAAAATGATAGCGGTAAATCGGAAATAGACATCATTGATCGCACCATATCTAGTAAAATCACGATTCTGACGTTCGGACACACCATTTCTGTGGTGTTCCGGGTGGCGTGAGTTGCGAAAACTATTCCACATTGTTTCAAATGTAAACCAAACTCGTAACTCAAATATTCTCCTCCACGATCAGATCGTAGAAATTTTATTTTCTTGTTACGATGATTTTCCACTTCACTCTGAAATTCTTTGAACTTTTCAAATGTTTCAGATTTGTGTTTCATTAAGTAGATATACCCATATCTGCTCAAATCATCTGTGAAGGTGAGAAAATAACGATACCAAGGCGTGCCTCAACATTCATTGGACCACAAACATCGGTATGTATGATTTCCAATAAATCGGTTGCTCGCTCCATAGTTCAGTACGGCGTTTTGGTCATCTTGCCCATGAGGCACGGTTCGCAAGTACCAAGTGATTCATAATCAAGTGATTCGAAGCCCATCGGTATGGAGTTTCTTCATGCGTTTTACACCGATATGACCTAAGCGGCGGTGCCACAAATAAGTTGCACTATCATTATCAACTCTGCATCTTTTGGCTTCAACATTATGAATATGTGTATCACTCGCCGAGATTCAACAAGAATAGACCATTCTTCAAGGGTGCATGACCATAAAAGATATTACTCATATAAATAGAACAACCATTATTCTCTGATTTAAATGAATAACCGTCTACGCATTAAACAAGATCCGGATATAATGTTCATGCTCAACGCTGGCACCAAATAACAATTATTTAGGTCTAAAACTAATCCCGAAGGTAGATGTAGAGGTAGCGTGCCGACCGCGATCACATTGACTTTGGAACCATTTCCCACGCGCGCATCGTCACCTCGTCCTTTGCGGTTGCTCGTCTATTCCGTAGTCCTGTTTCGAGTTGCAAATATTAGCAACAGAACCAGTATCAAATACCCAAAAAGTGCTACTACGAGCTCTAGTAAGGTACACATCAATAACATGTATATCACATATACCTTTGTTCACCTTGCCATCCTTTTTATCCGCCAAATACTTGGGGCAGTTCCGCTTCGGTGTCCGATTACCTTGCGGTAAAAACACTTTCGATTTAGGGCTTAGGTCCAGACTTGGGTTTCTTCTCTTGATCAGCAACTTTCTTGCTGTTCTTTTGAAGTTTCCTTCTTCTTCCCTTTGCCCTTTTCTTGAAACTAGTGGTCTTGTTGACCATCAACACTTGATGCTCTTTCTTGATTTCTACCTCCATGACTTTTAGCATCGCGAAGAGCTCGAAATTGTCTTAGTCATCCCTTGCATATTATAGTTCATCACGAAGCTCTTGTAGCTTGGTGGCGATGATTGGAGAATTACATCAATGACACTATCATCCGGAAGATTAACTCCCAGCTGAATTAAGTGATTGTTATACCCGGACATTTTGAGTATGTGCTCCTTGTGAACTATTCTCCTCCATCTTGCAGCTATAGAACTTATTGGAGACTTCATATCTCTCAATCCGGGCATTTGCTTGAAATATTAACTTCAACTCTGGAACATCTCATATGCTCCATGACGTTCAAAACGTCGTTGAAGACCAGTTCTAAGCCGTAAAGCATGGCACACTGAACTATAGAGTAGTCATCGGCTACGCTTTGCAGACGTTCATAACCACGGCTCGGCATACTGCAGCGAACTGTCACCCAGCGGTGCTTCGGGGCGTAATTTTTACGTGCAGCAATGAGGATAATCCTCAAATTACGGACCCGATCCGTGTAATTGCTACCATCATCTTTCAACTTTGCTTTCTCAAGGAACGCATTAAAATTCAACGGAACAACAAGACGAGCCATCTATCTACGATGAAACATAGACAAGCAAAATACTATCGGTACTAAGTTCATGATAAATTTAAGTTCAATTAATCATATTAAAAAACTCCCACTTAGGCAGACATCTCTCTAGTCATCTAAGTGATCACGTGATCCATATCAACTAAACCGTGTCCGATCATCACGTGAGGCGGAGTAGTTTCAACGGTGAACATCACTATGTTGATCATATCTACTATATGATTCACGTTCGACCTTTCGGTCTCCGTGTTCGAGGCCATATCTGTTATATGCTAGGCTCGTCAAGTTTAACCCGAGTATTCCGCGTGTGCAACTGTTTTGCACCCGTTGTAGATGGACGTAGAACTTATCACACCCGATCATCACGTGGTGTCCGGGCACTCTGAACTTTGGCAACGGTGCATACTCGGGGAGAACACTTCTTGATAATTTTTAGTGAGAGATCATCTTATAATGCTACCGTCAATCAAAGCAAGATAAGATGCATAAAGGATAAACATCACATGCAATCAATATAAGTGATATGATATGGTCATCATCATCTTGTGCTTGTGATCTCCATCGCGAAGCACCGTCATGATCACCATCGTCACCGTGCGACACCTTGATCTCCATCGTAGCATCGTTGTCGTCTTGCCAATCTTATGCTTCCACGACTATCACTACCGCTTAGTAATAAAGTAAAGCATTACATCGCGATTGCATTGCATACAATAAGCGACAACCATATGGCTCCTGCCCGATTGCCGATAACTTCGGTTTACAAAACATGATCATCTCATACAATAAAATATAGCATCACGTCTTGACCATATCACATCACAACATGCCCTGCAAAAACAAGTTAGGCGTCCTCTACTTTGTTGTTGCAAGTTTTACGTGGCTGCTACGGGCTGAGCAAGAACCGTTCTTACCTACGCATCAAAACCACAGCGATACTTCGTCAAATAGACTCCGTTTTAACCTTCTCAAGGACCGGGCGTAAGCCACTTTTCAGTTCAACTAAAGTTGGAGAGACAGGTCTTCCGCAAGCCATCTATGTGCAAAGCACGTCGAGGAACCGGTCTCGGCGTGGAAGAGTACGCGTAAGGTTGGTCCGGATCGTCTCGTCCAACAATACCGCTGAACCAAAGTATGACATGCTGGTAGGCAGTATGACTTGTATCGTCCACAACTCACTTGTGTTCTACTGCGTGCATATGACATCAACGCATAAAACCAGGCTCGGATGCCTTTGTTGGGGAGCGTAGTAATTTCAAAAATTTTCCTACGATCACGCAAGACCATGGTGATGGCATAGCAGCGAGAGGAAGAGTGTCCGTCCACGTACCCTCGTAGACCCGGCCAGGCGTTATAACAACGCGGTTGATGTAGTCGTGCGTCTTCACGATCCGACCGATCCAAGCACCGAGCGTGCGACACCTCCGAGTTACGCACACGTTCATTTCGATGGCGATCCCGGACTCCGATCCGGCAAAGTGTCGGGGATGAGTTCCGTCGACGACGGCGTGATGGCGATGTTGATGCTCCACCGGCGCAGGCTTCGCCTAAGCACTGCTGACGATATGACTTCTCGGCGCGAGGCTTCGCCTAAGCTCTCTGACGATATGACCGAAGTGGAATATGGTGGAAGGGGCACCGCTGCACGGCTAAGGAAAGATCCGTAGATCAACTTGTGTGTATTGGGGTGCCCCTGCCCCCATATATAAAGGAGACAAGGGGAGGTGGCCGGCCCTAGAGGAGGCGCGCAGGAGGAGTCCTACTCCCAGGAGTAGGACTCCCCCTTCTCCTAGTTGGAGTAAGATTGGGGAGGGAAAGGAGGAAGGCGCGCCCCCTCTCCTTGTCCTATTGATTTGGAAGGGGGAGGCGCGCAGCCCACCTGGCGGCCCTTCTCCTTCTCCCTCAAGGCCCATGAGGGCCCATATACCCCAGGGGTTCCGGTAACCCCGGTGTTAAATAACATCCTGTTTTCACTCGGAACCATTCGAAGTCAAACATAGGCTTCCAATATATCAATCTTTATGTCTCGACCATTTGAGACTCCTCGTCATGTCCGTGATCACATCCGGGACTCGAACAACCTTCGGTGCATCAATACTTATAAACTCATTATGAGCTGTCATCGAAGCGTTAAGCGTGCGGACCCTACGGGTTCGAGAACTATGTAGACATGACCTAGAACCATTCTCGGTCAATAACCAATAGCGGAACCTGGATGCCCATATTGGTTCCTACATATTCTACGAAGATCTTTATCGGTCAAACCGCATAACGACATCGTTGTTCCCTTTGTCATCGGTATGTTACTTACCCGAGATTCGATCGTCGGTATCCAATACCTAGTTCAATCTAAATTCTTGGTAAGTCTCTTTACTCGTTCCGTAATACATCATCTCACAACTAACTCATTAGTTGTAATGCTTGCAAGGCTTAAGTGATGTGCATTACCGAGAAGGCACGGAGATACCTCTCCGACAATCGGAGTGACAAAACCTAATCTCGAAATCGCCAACCCAACAAGTACCTTTGGAGACACCTGTAGTACTCCTTTATAATCACCCGATTCGTTGTGACGTTTGGTAGTACCAAAGTGTTCCTCCGGTAAGCAGGAGTTGCATAATCTCATAGTTATAGGAACATGTATGGGTCATGAAGAAAGCATTAACATACTAAGCGATCAAGCTGTTAAGCTAACGGAATGGGTCATGTCAATCGAGATCATTCAACTAATGATGTGACCTTGTTAATCAAATAACAACTCCTTGTTCATGGTTAGGAAACATAACCATCTTTGATTAACAAGCTAGTCAAGTAGAGGCATACTAGTGACATACTTTGTTTGTCTATATATTCACACATGCATTATGTTTCCGGTTAATACAATTCTAGCATGAATAATAAACATTTATCATGATATAAGGAAATAAATAATAACTTTTATTATTGCCTCTAGGGCATATTTCCTTCACCTCCCTATCCTCATCACGCACCGCATCATGTGAAGCTCCGACGGTGTTGGCAAGATCTTCAACGACATCTTCATGGAAATGTGTGTGAGAAGCCATGGCGGCCGGAGGTGCACCCATGGCGGCCGGAGGTGCACCCATGCCTCCCATAAGAGAAGCAAAACTCATGCCTCCCATGGCGGCCATAGCGTCGGAGGGTGCTCCAAAGCCACCCATGCCTCCCATGGCGGCGGAGGTGCACCCATGCCTCCCATGGCGGCCATAAGCGTCGGAGGGTGCTCCAAAGCCACCCATGCCTCCCATGGCGGCCGGAGGTGCACCCATGCCTCCCATGCCTCCAAAGCCACCAATGCCTCCCATGGCGCCGAGGCCACCGCCTCCCATGGCGCCGAGGCCACCCATGCCTCGCATGGCGCCGAGGCCACCGCCTCGCATGGCGCCGAAGCCACCCATGCCTCCCATTTACTCGATCATAATGGGATGCCATTTACTCGATCATCCTCATTTGTGTCACTTGGGTTAATCTTGTCCACCGACTTTTCTTGGCCCGCCCACTTTTGACAATCCGAGTTGATTGTCGACCATCGGGACCGAAGTGATCTCTCGGGCGGTAAATTCCACTCTTGTTGTGAGCATTAAAGTGTTACGTCATTACGCCCCCAATACGCGTCTCTACTTTGATCACCTCCAATGGATGGATCCTTCGACACATGCAAATAAGTGTAGCATAGTAACTTGTCATCGGTGGTGGAGTAATTGCCCGCTCTTCCTCTCGGCGCCTCGACAATTCCCTCACCCTCCTCGTCCACCTCAAACTCATGGTCTTCGAAATGGATGTCATTGGTTTGAGACCAATGCGAATTGTTGGACCCAACACCCATAGTGGACATGTATGCATCATCGTTGAGACTACAATTTTTTTTGAACAATGCAAATAAGTTATCTATATGTAAAATGATGATGCATTGAACAAATAAGAAGAAAAAATACTTGGAAATTTTTTCACCTTCGGGGCATTTAAATCCGAACACGTGGTGCGGCGTCGTGGCCGGCTCAACGAGTGAGCTTCGCGGCACTTCGGTAGCCACCGGCCGTCGAGCATACGCAAGCTTTTCCCCCTCGCCATCTGGAGCCGTCCGCCGCCTTGTTCTTCTTCGCGGATGTTTGCCCTTCTTCGCCAGCGCCGCATTGGGTACCTTCTTGACGTTCTTGGCGGCGGCGGCAGGATAAGCGCCGGCAGCGCCACCCGGCGCCCGGCGCTGTAGTCATCCATGGCTGACAAGAAGAGGCTGCTTGAGGCCGACGCTTCGGCGGAGCTCCGGCCGGTGGCGACGCCCGGTGCTTTCGCCAGCGCTAGGGTTTCAATGGCGGTTGAAGGAAATATGCCCTAGAGGCAATAATAAAGTTATTATTTATTTCCTTATATCATGATAAATGTTTATTATTCATGCTAGAATTGTATTAACCGGAAACATAATACATGTGTGAATATATAGACAAACAGTATGTCACTAGTATGCCTCTACTTGACTAGCTTGTTAATCAAAGATGGTTAAGTTTCCTAACCATGAACAAGGAGTTGTTATTTGATTAACAAGGTCACATCATTAGTTGAATGATCTGATTGACATGACCCATTCCGTTAGCTTAACAGTTGATCGTTTAGTATGTTAATGCTTTCTTCATGACCCATACATGTTCCTATAACTATGAGATTATGCAACTCCGTTTACGGAGGAACACTTTGGGTACTACCAAACGTCACAACGAATCGGGTGATTATAAAGGAGTACTACAGGTGTCTCCAAAGGTACTTGTTGGGTTGGCGTATTTGAGATTAGGTTTTTCACTCCGATTGTCGGAGAGGTATCTCGAGCCTTCTCGGTAATGCACATCACTTAAGCCTTGCAAGCATTACAACTAATGAGTTAGTTGTGAGATGATGTATTACGAACGAGTAAAGAGACTTACGGTAGCGAGATTGAACTAGGTATTGGATACCGACGATCGAATCTCGGGTAAGTAACATACCGATGACAAAGGGAACAACGTATGTCGTTATGCGGTTTGACCGATAAAGATCTTCGTAGAATATGTAGGAACCAATATGGGCATCCAGGTTCCGCTATTGGTTATTGACCGAGAATGGTTCTAGGTCATGTCTACATAGTTCTCGAACCCGTAGGGTCCGCACGCTTAACGCTTCGATGGCCAGTTCATAATGAGTTTATAAGTTTTGATGCACCGAAGGTTGTTCGAGTCCCGGATGTGATCACGGACATGACGAGGAGTCTCGAAATGGTCGAGACATAAAGATTGATATATTGGAAGCCTATGTTTGGACTTGAATGGTTCCGAGTGAAAGCAGGAAGTTCTGGAACAGGGGGTTACGGAACCCCGGGGTATATGGGCCCTCATGGGCCTTGAGGAGAAGGAGAAGGGCCGGCCAGGTGGGCTGCGCGCCCCCTCCCCTTCCAGTCCGAATAGGACAGGAGAGGCGGCGCCCTTCCCCTTTCCCCTCCCAATCCTAATCCAACTAGGAGAAGGGGGGTCCTACTCCGGTGGGAGTAGGACTCCTCCTTAGTGCGCCTCCTATAGGGCCGGCCACCTCCCCTTGTCTCCTTTATATCTGAGGGCAGGGGCACCCCATGACACACAAGTTGATCTACGGATCTTTCCTTAGCCGTGTGCGGTGCCCCTTCCACCATATTCCACCTCGGTCATATCGTCGTAGAGCTTGAAAGCGAAGCCTGCGCCGGAGAAGTCATATCGTCAGCGGAGCTTAGGCGAAGCCCTGCGTCGGTGGAGCATCAACATCGTCATCACGCCGTCGTCTTGTGGAACTCATCCTCGACACTTTCTGGATCGGAGTCCGGGATCGTCATCGAGTGAGCGATATGCGTAACTTCCGGAGGTGCCGTCGTTCGGTGCTTGGATCGGTCGGATCGTGAAGACGTCTGACTACATCAACCGCGTTGTTATAACGCCTTCCGCTTTCGGTCTCACGAGGGTACGTGGACGGACACTCTCCCTCTCGTTGCTATGCCATCACCATGGTCCTGTGTGTGCGTAGGAAAATTTTGAAATTACTACGTTCCCTAACAGTGGCATCCGAGCCTGGTTTTATGCGTTGATGTCATATGCACGAGTAGAACACAAGTGAGTTGTAGGCGATACAAGTCATACTGCCTACTAGCATGTCATACTTTGGTTCAGCGGTATTGTTGGGCCGAGGCGATCCGGACCAACATTACGCGTACTCTTCTGCGAGACCGGTTCCTCGGCGTGCTTTGCACATAGATGGCTTGCGGAAGACTGTCTCTCAACTTTAGTTGAACCGAGTGTGCTACGCCCGGTCCTTGAGAAGGTTAAAACGAGTCTATTTGACAAACTATCGTTGTGGTTTTGATGCGTAGGTAAGAACGGTTCTTGCTTCAGCCCGTAGCAGCCACGTAAAACTTGCAACAACAAAGTAGAGGACGTCTAACTTGTTTTTGCAGGGCATGTTGTGATGTGATATGGTCAAGACGTGATGCTATATTTTATTGTATGAGATGATCATGTTTTGTAAACGAGTTATCGGCAACTGGCAGGAGCCATATGGTTGTCGCTTTATTGGATGCAATGCAATCGCGATGTAATGCTTTACTTTATTACTAAGCGGTAGTGATAGTCGTGGAAGCATAAGATTGGCGAGACGACAACGATGCTACGATGGAGATCAAGGTGTCGGCCGGTGGCGATGGTGATCATGGCGGTGCCGGAGATGAAGATCACAAGCACAAGATGATGATGACCATATCATATCACTTATATTGATTGCATGTGATGTTTATCCTTTATGCATCTTATCTTGCTTTGATTGACGGTAGCATTATAAGATGATCTCTCACTAAAAATATCAAGTAGTGTTCTCCACAGTATGCACCGTTGCGAAAGTTCTTCGTCTTTGAGACACCACGTGATGATCGGGTGTGATAGGCTCTACGTTCAAATACAGCAGGTGCAAAACAGTTGCACACGCAGAATACTCGAGTTAAACTTGACGAGCCTAGCATATAACAGATATGGCCTCGGAACACGGAGACCGAAGGTCGAGCGTGAATCATATAGTAGATATGATCAACATAGTGATGTTCACCATTGAAACTACTCCGTCTCACGTGATGATCGGACACGGTTTAGTTGATATGGATCACGTGATCACTTAGATGACTAGAGAGATGTCTGTCTAAGTGGGAGGTTTTTAATATGATTAATCAAACTTAAATTTATCATGAAACTTAGTACCTGATAGTATTTTGCTTGTCTATGTTTGATGTAGATAGATGGCTCGTCTTTGTTGTTCCGTTGAATTTTAATGCGTTCCTTGAGAAAGCAAAGTTGAAAGATGATGGTAGCAATTACGGACTGGGTCCGTAACGAGGATTATCCTCATTGCTGCACAGAAAAATTACGTCTGGAAGCACCGCTGGGTAGCGAACTGCTGCGGATCTTGAGCGAAGTTGTGAGCGTCGGCAAAGCAGAGCCGATGACTACTCTATAGTTCGATGTGCCATGCTTTACGGCTTAGAACCGGGTCTTCAACGGCGTTTTGAGCGTCATGGAGCATATGAGATGTTCCAGAGTTGAAGTTAATATTTCAAGCAAATGCCGGATTGAGAGATATGAAGTCTCCAATAAGTTCTATAGCTGCAAGATGGAGGAGAATAGTTACGTCGGTGAGCACATACTCAAAATGTCCGGGTATAACAATCACTTAATTCAATTTGGGAGTTAATCTTCCGGATGATAGTGTCATTGACAGAATTCTCCAATCATCGCCACCAAGCTACAAGAGCTTCGTGATGAACTATAATATGCAAGGGATGACTAAGACAATTCACGAGCTCTTGGCGATGCTAAAAGCTGCGGAGGTAGAAATCAAGAAAGAACATCAAGTGTTGATGATCAACAAGACCACTAGTTTCAAGAAAAGGGCAAAGGGAAAAGAAGGAAACTTCAAAAGAACAGCAAGAAAGTTGCTGATCAAGAGAAGAAACCCAAGTCTGGACCTAAGCCTGAAATCGAGTGTTTTACCGCAAGCAAACTGGACCTTTGGAAGCGGAACTGCCCCAAGTATTTGGCGGATAAAAAGGATGGCAAGGTGAACAAGGTATATATGATATACATGTTATTGATGTGTACCTTACTAATACTATGATAGTACACAGGTATTTGATACTGGTTACATTGCTAATATTTGCAACTCGAAGCAGGGAACTACGGATTAAGCGAAGATTGGCTAAGGGCGAGGTGACGATCTTGGCGTTGGAAATGGTTCCAAAGTCGATGTGATCGCGATCGCACGCTACCTCTACATCTACCTTCGGGATTAGTTTTAGACCTAAATAATTGTTATTTGGTGCCGCGTTGAGCATGAACATTATATCTGGATCTTGTTTAATGCGAGACGGTTATTCATTTAAATCAGAGAATAATGGTTGTTCTATTTATATGAGTAATATCTTTTATGGTCATGCACCCTTGAAGAATGGTCTATTCTTGTTGAATCTCGGCGGTAGTGATACACATATTCATAATGTTGAAGCCAAAAGATGCAGAGTTGATAATGATAGTGCAACTTATTTGTGGCACCGCCGTTTAGGTCATATCGGTATAAAACGCATGAAGAAACTCCATCTTGATGGGCTTCGGAATCACTTGATTATGAATCACTTGGTACTTGCGAACCGTGCCTCATGGGCAAGATGACAAAACGCCGTTCTCCGGAACTATGGAGCGAGCAACTGATTTGTTGGAAATCATACATACCGATGTTTGTGGTCCAATGAATGTTGAGGCACGCTTGGCGGGTATCGTTATTTTCTCACCTTCACAGATGATTTGAGCAGATATGGGTATATCTACTTAATGAAACACAAATCTGAAACATTTGAAAAGTTCAAAGAATTTCAGAGTGAAGTGGAAAATCATCGTAACAAGAAAATAAAGTTTCTACGATCTGATCGTGGAGGAGAATATTTGAGTTACGAGTTAGGCTTACATTTGAAACAAAGTGGAATAGTTTCGCAAATCACGCCAACCGTAACACCACAAAGAAATGGTGTGTACGAACGTCGTAATCGTACTTTACTAGATATGGTGCGATCTATGATGTCTATTTCCGATTTACCGTTATCGTTTTGGGGTTATGCTTTAGAGACGGCCGCATTCACGTTAAATAGGACACCGTCAAAATCCGTTGAGACGACGCCTTATGAACTGTGGTTTGGCAAGAAACCAAAGTTGTCGTTTCTTAAAGTTTGGGGCTGCGATGCTTATGTAAAGAAACTTCAACCAGATAAGCTCGAACCCAAATCGGAAAAATGTGTCTTCATAGGATACACAAAGGAGACTGTTGGGTACACCTTCTATCACAGATCTGAAGGCAAGATTTTCGTTGCTAAATTCGGATCCTTTCTAGAGAAAGAGTTTCTCTCGAAAGAAGTGAGTGGGAGGAAAGTAGAACTTGATGAGATAATCAGATCTCGCTCCCTTATTGGAAAGTAGTTCATCACAAGAAATGGTTCTGTGACAACTACACCAATTAGTGAGGAAACTAATGATGATGATCATGAAATTTCAGATCAAGTTACTCTTGAACCTCAGAGGTCAACCAGAATAAAATACGCACCAGAGTGGTACGGTAATCCTATTACGAAGTCATGTTACTTGACCATGACGAACCTACAAACTATGAAGAAGCGATGGTGAGCCCAGATTCCGCAAAATGGCTAGAAGCCATGAAATCTGAGAGGGGATCCATGTATGAGAACAAAGTATGGACTTTGGTTGACTTGCCCGATGATCGACAAGCCATTGAAAATAAATGGATCTTTAAGAAGAAGACTGACGCCGATGGAAATGTAACCGTCTACAAAGCTCGACTTGTTGCGAAAGGTTTTCGACAAGTTCAAGGGGTTGACTACGATGAGACTTTCTCACCCGTAGCGATGCTTAAGTCTGTCCAGAATCATGTTAGCAATTGCCGCATTTTATGATTATGAAATTTGGCAAATGGATGTAAAAACTGCATTCTTGAATGGATTTCTAGAAGAAGAGTTGTATATGATGCAACCAGAAGGTTTTGTCGATCCAAAAGGTGCTAACAAAGTGTGCAAGCTCCAACGATCAATTTATGGTCTGGTGCAAGCCTCTCGGAGTTGGAATAAACGTTTTGATAGTGTGATCAAAGCATATGGATTTATAAACAAAATTGGAGAATCCTGTATTTACAAGAAAGTGAGAGGGAGCTCAGTAGCATTTACGATATTATATGTGGGCGACATATTATTAATTGGAAATGATATAGAATTTCTGGATGGCATAAAAGGATACTTGAATAAAAGTTTTTCAATGAAAGACCTCGGTGAAGCTGCTTACATATTGGGCATCAAGATCTATAGAGATAGATCAAGACGCTTAATTGGACTTTCACAAAGCACATACCTTGATAAAATTTTGAAAAAGTTCAAAATGGATCGAGCAAAGAAAGGTTTTTACTGTGTTGCAAGGTGTAAGATTGAGTAAGACTCAATGCCCGACCACAGCAGAAGATAGAGAGAAAATGAAAGATGTTCCTATGCATCAGCCATAGGCTCTATCATGTATGCAATGCTGTGTACCGATCTGACGTATGCTTAGCTATAAGCTTGGCGGGAAGGTACCAAAGTAATCCAGGAATGGATCATCGACAGCGGTCAAGAACATCCTGAAATACGAAAAGGACTAAGGATATGTTTCTCATATGGAGGTGACAAAGAGCTAGTCGTAAATGGTTACGTCGATGTAAGCTTTGACATCGATCCGGACGATTCTAAATCGCAAACCCGGATCGTGTTTTTATTAAACGGTGGAGCTGTCGGTTGGTGCAGTTCTAAACAAAGCGTCGTGGCGGGATCTACATGTGAAGCGGAGTACATAGCTGCCCGGAAGCGAATGAAGGAGTCCGGATGAAAGAGTTCATTTCCGATCTAGGTGTCATACCTAGTGCATCGGGACCGATGAAGATCTTCTGTGACAATCTTGGTGCAATTGCCTTGGCAAAGGAATCCAGATTTCACAAGAGGACCAAACATATCAAAAGACGCCTTCAATTCCATTCGGGACCAAGTCCAAGTGGGAGACATAGAGATTTGCAAAATACATACGGATCTGAATGTTGCGGACCGTTGACTAAGCCTCTTCCACGAGCAAAACATGATCAGCACCAAGACTCCATGGGTGTTAGGATCATTACTTTGTAATCTAGATTATTGACTCTAGTGCAAGTGGGAGGCTGAAGGAAATATGCCCTAGAGGCAATAATAAAGTTATTATTTATTTCCTTATATCATGATAAATGTTTATTATTCATGCTAGAATTGTATTAACGGAAACATAATACATGTGTGAATATATAGACAAACGGTATGTCACTAGTATGCCTCTACTTGACTAGCTTGTTAATCAAAGATGGTTAAGTTTCCTAACCATGAACAAGGAGTTGTTATTTGATTAACAAGGTCACATCATTAGTTGAATGATCTGATTGACATGACCCATTCCGTTAGCTTAACAGTTGATCGCTTAGTATGTTAATGCTTTCTTCATGACCCATACATGTTCCTATAACTATGAGATTATGCAACTCCCGTTCTGGGAGGAACACTTTGGTACTACCAAACGTCACAACGAATCGGGTGATTATAAAGGAGTACTACAGGTGTCTCCAAAGGTACTTGTTGGGTTGGCGTATTTCGAGATTAGGTTTTTCACTCCGATTGTCGGAGAGGTATCTCTGTGCCTTCTCGGTAATGCACATCACTTAAGCCTTGCAAGCATTACAACTAATGAGTTAGTTGTGAGATGATGTATTACTTAACGAGTAAAGAGACTTACTGCAACGAGATTGAACTAGGTATTGGATACCGACGATCGAATCTCGGGTAAGTAACATACCGATGACAAAGGGAACAACGTATGTCGTTATGCGGTTTGACCGATAAAGATCTTCGTAGAATATGTAGGAACCAATATGGGCATCCAGGTTCCGCTATTGGTTATTGACCGAGAATGGTTCTAGGTCATGTCTACATAGTTCTCGAACCCGTAGGGTCCGCACGCTTAACGCTTCGATGACAGTTCATAATGAGTTTATAAGTTTTGATGCACGAAGGTTGTTCGAGTCCGGATGTGATCACGGACATGACGAGGAGTCTCGAAATGGTCGAGACATAAAGATTGATATATTGGAAGCCTATGTTTGGACTTCGGAATGGTTCCAGTGAAAACAGGAAGTTACCGAACACCGGGGTTACTGAACCCCGGGGTATATGGGCCCTCATGGGCCTTGAGGGAGAAGGAGAAGGGCCGGCCAGGTGGGCTGCGCCCCTCCCCTTCCAGTCCGAATAGGACAAGGAGAGGCGGCGCCTTCCCCTTTCCCCTCCCCAATCCTAATCCAACTAGGAGAGGGGGAGTCCTACTCCGGTGGGAGTAGGACTCCTCCTTGTCGCGCCTCCTATAGGGCCGGCCACCTCCCCTTGTCTCCTTTATATACGGGGCAGGGGCACCCATGACACACAAGTTGATCTACGGATCTTTCCTTAGCCGTGCGGTGCCCCCTTCCACCATATTCCACCTCGGTCATATCGTCAGAGCTTAGGCGAAGCCTGCGCCGGAGAAGTCATATCGTCGCGGAGCTTAGGCGAAGCCCTGCGTCGGTGGAGCATCAACATCGCCATCACGCCGTCGTCTTGACGGAACTCATCCGACACTTTCTTTGGATCGAGTCCGGGATCGCCATCGAAGTGAACGTGTGCGTAACTTCGGAGGTGCCGTGACGTTCGGTGCTTGGATCGGTCGGATCGTGAAGACGCACGACTACATCAACCGCGTTGTTATAACGCCTTCGCTTCGGTCTCACGAGTGCGTGGACGGACACTCTTCCCTCTCGTTGCTATGCCATCACCATGGTCTTGCGTGATCGTAGGAAAATTTTGAAATTACTACGTTCCCTAACAGCGGCGGCGGCGGCTGCAGCGGCGGCGGCGGCGGGGGGTCGCGGATGTACAGCGGGGTGAGCGGGGCGCCGGTGTGCGCGTCCATGGCGGGGGGCAGGGCGCCGACGCCGGCGCGCATAGAGCGTAGGACGAGGAGAGGCGAGGAGAGGGAGAGAGTGCGGGCGGCGCTTCGAAAGTGTGCCGTAGCGTTATGGCCGACGCTCTAAATACACCGCAGCGGATAAGCGTTTTGACCGCGACGCCTAACCCGTTATCGGCACAGCGCGCCGTTTTTGCGCGCTGGAGCGAAGCCGCCACGTTCTTGGCGCGCTAAAAGGCCTATTTTGGCGGCGCGCTAGTTTAGCGCGCTGTTGGAGATGCTCTAAGTAATCGAAATATGTATCCGCACACGGAAGTTTTCTGTAAAACTACCTATCGCATCCGGCCTTTGCATCAAGGCATCAACGCTTCTTTCCATAAGCGCCATGGCGTGGGCTGCGCTCCTCCTTCCCTTCCGCGCAAGACGCACGTGGACTTTTCTGCTGCTGCTCCATGTGCAG
Organism: Aegilops bicornis; assembly: GCA_021605145.1. Classification (NCBI taxonomy): domain Eukaryota; kingdom Viridiplantae; phylum Streptophyta; class Magnoliopsida; order Poales; family Poaceae; genus Aegilops; species Aegilops bicornis. Next base: position 529,382,472 of record CM038673.1, read on the forward strand.
CTCCTCCCGTGCGGGCTCCATGGGCTTGGCTTTTTTTAGGGTGCTCCACTGTTCCATATGCGATCTGCTGCTGTTTACTAGCTAGGTTAGGCAAGCTAGGCTAGCTGCTGTCTGCTAATTAGGCTAGTTACTAGCTACTACAAGTGCATCGGCTACGTATAAGCGAGTGCTGCTGCTATTTCATGCTAGTACGTAGCCGATGCATTCTACTGGCATCTATGCACTTTTCTTTCATTTTTTTATGGTAAATTAAAGGAAAAAAAAGCTACAAAAGAATGATGTTTTTGTCAGATACACATATCTCTTGCAGTAAACTGTCTTTTGACTATGTTTTCTACTTTGATCCTGACAACTTTGATACCATCACGGTATTAATTTTGACCCAGAAAAAAGGTTGTTTGACCTAGAGGAAAAATGTCTTTGAAACATACTTGATAAATTTAGTGTAAACAACATGGTATTTTAAGCAATCATGGACCTGATAACTTACCTACAAACACACATATTAAGTTTCTCAAAAAGATACCCCGATAACTTTATGTGAAAATAACATAATATATACAAAAGCATATCTGATAATTTACATACAAACATTGCGGTACCGGGGAGGGGGCTGTTCAAACATACCCCCGATAATTCTATTTAAATAACATGGTAATAAGCACCATACAAACACCATGGCAACTTTTGCAGCGGAAACAAAAGTTATTGAAAATATATCATCGATATATTATGTGAAAATAGCACGGTAATATATGAACCACATACCCGATAATTTCTGTACAAACACTATGGTAACTTTAACCAAGGGGGCAATTTGTTGAAAAACATACCCCCTCGGTAATTTATGTGAAAATAACATGGTAATATATGTATCACATACCCGATAATTTACCTTCAAATAACGCGATAACTTTTGACTAAGGGGGAAAAGTTGTTGAAGAACATACCCCGGTAACTTATGTGAAAATAGCACGGTCATATGTGAACCGCATACCCGATAATTTATGTACAAACGCTGCGATAACTTTCACCAAAGAGGGGACAAAGTTATTGAAAAATATACCCTCGATAACTTATGTGAAAATAGCACAGTAATATACAAATCACATACCCGATAACTTACGTACAAACACCGCGATAACTTTGACAAGGCAGAAAAAATATTGAAAACTATACCACCGGTAACTTATGTGAAACCACTAATGTATGGGCACACCAAATGGATTTTGCAAAATGACAGAATGCATTGGCTGCCGTCTAATTGACGATTGTACATACAACAATCCCCGTCGCTAATTTCAATGGCTCGCCCTCACGAATCCATAAATATGGCAAAAACAAGCAAAGCAGAGTCAAACCCGCACTCACAGGTTGTGGGCTAGCTGAGACAACCATCTAGGCATGCACTATGTTGTGATTGGGTATTGTTTTATGTAGTTTTGTAAGTAAGGACTGAGAGCCTGAGATGGAAATAGAACGCGGTAAAAGGCATTTATTTTTCTTTCCAATTTTGAGCTTTGACGATTTATCTCCTAGTCCCATCGTTTTTCCCATGTAGAGAATACATAACTAGGCTATACCTTGTTTTGTTGTTGTGTTCTATAAGTAAGGTCAAGCCATAAACCTCATAGCATGGTAACTTCTATGAAAATAACATGGTAATGTACGCATTGTGGACCTAATAACTAACGTACAAACACCGCGGCAAATTTGGCTCAGGGAAAATTGTTTCAAAGCATGCGTGCGGTAACTTCTATGGAAATAATATGATAATTTACGCATCAGGGAGCTGATAACTCAAATACATACATCATGATAACTTTTTGACCCGGGAATAAAGTTGTTGGAAACATACCTCCCGATAACTTTTGTGTGAATATGCGGTAATATAGGCATCAAGGACATGATGACTTACATACAGTAACTTCTATTCAAATAGAAATGATAATGCGACCAATAATTTCTGTGTAAATAGCATGATAATTTTTGATAAATTGCGTAGAAACATGATGATAACTTTCACCCGGGGAGAAAAGTTGTTGATAACATAACGTTGTAACTCTTTTTGTACATTCCATGGTGATTTATGCACTACAGACATGATAACTTAGATATATACACCCTCCGTCCCAAAATTCTTGTCTTAGATTTGTCTAGATACGGATGTATATTACATCCGTATCTAGACAAATCTAAGACAAGAATTTTACATCTGTATCTAGACAAATCTAAGACAAGAATTTTGGGACGGAGGGAGTATAAGACACCATGGTAACTTTGACCGAGGAAAAAAGTTGTTGAAATAACCCCGATAACTTATGTGTAAATAGTATGGTACTATACACATCGCACACATGATAACTTAGGTACAAAACATGTGGTAACATTTGACCCTGGGGAAAACAATTGTTGAAAATATTCATTGGTTACTTTTGTATAGATGACATGATAATATATGGACCGGAGACCTGATAATTTACACGTGGTAACTTTTCAACATAGGAAAAAACTTGTTGAAAGCAAACCCTTGAATAACTACTGTGCAAATGTCATGATAATAATATGCACCGACGGTGAAGTAGTATAATTCTTTAGATTGTGAACAGAAAGTGTGTGTTGGCTAGCTGGTTATTGGGCTTTGTGTAAGCCCTGCAGCATCAAACAAGGAGGGCTTGAGTACGAACCTCATCAGCAGCCTTTTCCCTCATTTTTTTACCCTACTTTACAAAAAAAATTGGGAACGCGAAAAAATGGTGAAAAAAAATACTGGCCGAGAGAACGTGGGAGGTGCGAGGGCAACGGGGATGAGAGAAAATTTTGGATCGAACACACTCGGACCTCCTTAGACGGATCGAGCGACCTGGGCCTCGCTGGCAGGATCGGTTGGTATTTTTACAATCTGTTACACGGTTGACAAATATCACAAATATCACAGTTCTTAAGTAATATATCTAAAACAAATTTTATTTTGAGCGGAGGTAGCACCTTTTAAGGGAATGGCTAGTTCGATCGATCTAGAAAATCGTTAAGAGAGTTGCAAGGGCCTCTCTATAGCCCATTCCACATAAGTCAAATTTAGTCTATTTCCTTTTTATATTCTGAAGAATTAAGCACCTTCTAGTCCACCCCCATTGCATTATTTTTTTTTAAATGTGAACTTTTCAATCCCGACATCTCACCCCTCGGGTCCATGCTCTAGCAACACAACATCTCAACAAATTTGGTCTGCCGCACTTGCCCGCGTCGGAGTCATCGTTTCCACTACCCCGTGGCCGCTGACGATGACATGTATCTAGGGTAGGGTAATAGGCCTGACCTAGACACCCTTCCCAAGAACACTGTCCTACAGTCAAAGGCATTCAAAGTACAACAACATCTACCGACTGAAATCATCTCAGAGTGCAACCCACTCGACTAACAATTCTACTCGGATAACCCAATTCCATTCCACCAGGATATACCCATTCGACTACATCAGAAATCACTCGAAGTACAGAAGATCTAAAGTCTCTCAGGATGGCAACGGTCAGGCGTTCATTCCGTAGTCTTAATGATCATTTATATGCCTTTATTGTTGACGTTGCCAGTAACGTCTCACCTTTATGTACATTGAACCCCTTGTAATGTGGGTTGGCAGGGGTCCTGGCACACTCTATATAAGCCACCCTCCTCCACTGACACAAGGGTTCGCACCCCCTGTAACTTCACGCATAATCCAATTGACCAAGCCTCCGGGCACCGAGACGTATGGCTGTTACTTCCTTCGCGAAGGGCCTGAACCTGTAAACCTTGCGTGCACAACCTCATCGTAGCTAGGATCTTGCCTCTTCATACATACCCCCTATTCTATTGTCAGACTTACTCCCACGACAGTTATTGAGGATTCTACTGGCCGCGAGCAAATGAAATGGCAAAAGACATAGTCGACAAGTGTGAGGGCTGTCAGTTCTATTCCAACATGTCCCACAAGCCAGCATCAGCCTTGAAGACCATTCCACTCGTCTGGCCATTTGCTGTTTGGGGATTGGATATGGTTGGACCGCTGAGGACCGATAGAAGCGGCTTCATCCATCTGCTTGTAGCAGTCGACAAGTTCACTAAGTGGATTGAAGCCAAACCCATCAAAAATCTCGACTCAAGTACCGTCGTCAGCTTCATCAGGGAGTTAACATTCATATATGGGGTTCCGCACAGCATCATCACAGACAATGGTTCAAACTTCGATACAGATGAGTTCAAACTTTCTGTACTTCCCAAGGCACTCGGGTCGACTACGCTTTAGTCGCCCACCCGCGGTCGAATGGGTAAGCCGAAAGAGCGAACGGTTTGATCCTCCAAGGGTTGAAACCCCGATTGATGCGTGACCTCAAACATGCAGCAGGTGCTTGGGTGGACGAGTTACCATCAGTCCTTTGGGGATTGAGAACAACACCAAATCACTCGACTGGACGGACTCCCTTCTTCATGGTCTATGGGGTTGAAGCCGTGCTGCCGAGTGATTTGCTTCACAATGCACCCCGAGTGGAGCTCTTCTCAGTAGCTGAAGCAGAACAAGCTCGACAAGATGCTGTTGATCTTCTAGAAGAAGAAAGAGAGATAGCCTTGATCCGGTCGACCATTTATCAGCAAGACCTCCGTCGATTCCATGCCAGAAACGTGAGAGGTTGAGCATTTCAGGAAGGAGACCTTGTGCTCCGAGTGGATCAACAACGGCCTCACAAGCTTTCTCCTGCTTGGGAAGGTCCCTTCATCATCACCAAAGTGCTCCACAACGCAACATATCATCTTTACAATGTGGAACACAAGAAAGACGAGCCACGCGCTTGAACGCTGGAGCTGCTCCGCCATTTTTATACTTAAACATTTGGACTGATGAGATGTAATAAGAAGTACCTTTCAGTTTGTTTATCAAAGACACAATTTTACAGTCTCCTAAATGATTGTTGTTACATATGCATGTGTTTAAAAAAACCAGTGGGTGGCTTAGCCGCGAATCCGATTCGCCTAAGTTTCAAAAACGAACTCCGAGTGAAGAGCAACCCTCTCACTCGGGGGCTTAGCCGCGAACCTGATTTGCCTAAGTTTAAAAATCCTACAGAGTGAAGAGCAATTCTCTCACTCGGGGGCTTAGCTGCAGTCTCGTACTCGCCTAAGTTTAAAAAATCCTACCGAGTGAAGAGCAATCCTCTCACTTGGAGGCTTAGCTGCAGTTCCGTACTCGCCTAAGTTTAAAAATTCTACCGAGTGGAGAGAAACTCTCTCACTCGGGGGCATAGTTGCAGTTCCATACTCGCCTAAGTTTAAAAAATCCTACCGAGTGAAGAGCAACCCTCTTACTCGGAGGCCTCTTCACTCGGAGGCTTAGCTGCAGATTCGTACTCACCTAAGTTTAAAAACCCTACCGAGTGAAGAGCAATCCTCTCACTCGGGGGCTTAGCTGCAGTCTCATACTCACCTAAGTTTAAAAAATCCTACCAAGTGAAGAGCAATCCTCTCACTCGGGGGCTTAGCTGGAGTCCCGTACTCACCTAAGTTTAAAAAATTCTACCGAGTGAAGAGCAATCCTCTCACTTGGAGGCTTAGCTGCAGTTTCGTACTCGCCTAAGTTTAAAAATCCTATCAGTGAAGAGCAATCCTCTCACTCAGGGGCTTAGCTGCAGTCTCATACTCGCTTAAGTTTAAAAATCCTACCGAGTGAAGAGCAATCCTCTCACTCGGGGGCTTAGCTGCAGCCTCGTACTCGCCTAAGTTTAAAAAATCCTATCGAGTGAAGAGCAATCCTCTAACTCGGGGGCTTAGCTGCAGTCTCGTACTCGCCTAAGTTTAAAAAATCCTACCGAGTGAAGAGCAATCCTCTCACTCGGAGGCTTAAGCTTGATCTCGTACTCGCCTAAGTTTAAAAAATCCTACCAAGTGAAGAGCAATCCTCTCACTCGGGGGCTTAACTGCAGTCCTCTACTCGCCCAAGTTTAAAACACACTCCAAGTAAAGAGCAATCCTCTCACTCGGGGACTTGGCCACATGCTCCGAGTTGCGCCACAAGTACAACGTACGCTCCATCCCGATCTGCAAGGATGACGAGGTGCGGGTCGTCTGCGACCCTCTCCTTAGAGCTGCGTCATAAGTACAATGTACGCTCCATCCTGGTCCGCAAGGACGATGAGGTGCAGGTCATCAGCAAACCTCTCCTCAAAGCTGCATCACAAGTACAAATATCTGTTCCGAGTGAGGAGACGAATTCCACTCAGAGTCAAAAGATTCGGAAGCAGTAAAGCCAAAGCAACCATGTTCAAAGGAGAACCAAGTTTAGATAAATCTAGCAAGGTCCAGAACCGCAAATAAAAGTGCATGGGCATCAAGCTCGAAGGAGTTTAACGGTTACAAAATCACTCGACATTCCGAGGAAAATTTAATCAAGACTTAAAGATTGTTCACTCCTCCGGAGGAGGGTTTGGCAGGTGCTCGATTTAACTCGTCCCAAATCGATCCCGTCTGCAATACGGGTGGCTGCTTCAATGAAGGTCTCCATGAAGGACTGGAAGTCAAGCTTCTTGGTATTGGCCACCTTGAGCGCCGCTAGTTTCTCTTCCTTGGCCTCCTTGCAATGGACGCGAACCAGAGACAGGGCCACATCAGCACCATGCTACCTCTTGAGCACTGTGTTGGTTTTCCCTTGAAGAGGAAAGGGTGATGCAGTAAAGCAGCGTAAGTATTTCCCTCAGTTTTTGAGAACCAAGGTATCAATCCAGTAGGAGCCCACGCACGAGTCCCTCGCACCTACACAAACAAATAAAATCCTCGCAACCAACGCAATAAAGAGGTTGTCAATCCCTTCACGGTCACTTACGAAAGTGAGATCTGATAGATATGATAAGATAATATTTTTGGTATTTTTATGATAAAGATGCAAAGTAAAATAAAAAGGCAATAAAAATAACTAAGTGTTGGAAGATTAATATGATGGAAAATAGACCCGGGGGCCATAGGTTTCACTAGTGGCTTCTCTCGAAAGTATAAGTATTACGATGGGTAAACAAATTACTGTTGAGAAATTGACAGAATTGAGCATAGTTATGAGAATATCTAGGTATGATCATGTATATAGGCATCACATCCGAGACAAGTAGACCGACTCTTTTGCATCTACTACTATTACTCCACACATCGACCGCTATACATCATGCATCTAGAGTATTAAGTTCAAAAGAACAGAGTAACACTTTAAGTAAGATGACATGATGTACAGGGATAAACTCATGCAATATGATATAAACCCCATCTTGTTATCCTCGATGCCAACAATACAATACGTGCATTGCTGCCCCTCCTGTCACTGGGAAAGGACACCGCAAGATTGAACCCAAAGCTAAGCACTTCTCCCATTGCAAGAAAGATCAATCTAGTAGGCCAAACCAAACTGGTAATTCGAAGAGACTTGCAAAGATAACCAATCATACATAAAAGAATTCAGAGAAGATTCAAATATTGTTCATAGATAAACTTGATCATAAACCCACAATTCATCGGTCTCAACAAACACACCACAAAAGAAGATTACATCGAATACATCTCCACAAGAGAGGGGGAGAACATTGTATTGAGATCCAACGAGAGAGAAGAAGCCATCTAGCTAATAACTATCACTACAAAAAATACACTTCCGTGATGATACGTGTTTGTCACAGTAGGTCGCGTTTTTTGTCATGCATGTACATCCATGACAAATTTATGACAGAATCAAGATAGTCATACCTGTGTTGTCGTAGAAGTGTTCCATGACATTACCAAAATTATCATCATGGAAGTGTCCACTTCCATGACGATAAATCGCGCATCACAAAAGTGCTTTCGTCAAGGGTGACCGACACATGGCATCCACCGTAACGGAACGCCGTTAAGCTATCGGGTCGGGTTTTGGATCCGATAACCCGTTAACAGCCCCAACCAATGGGGATTTTCCACGTGTAAAATCATCATTGGCTGGAGGAAACACATGTCGGCTCATCATTGGGATAGATGTCATCCACTCCTCGGATGAAGGCGCCTATGATACGTCGACCGTGTACGCACCAATAGTGGCCCATTCCTCGTGAAAAAGCCGCCCGTTTGACTTGGTCAAAAGCTGGCGGGCGACCCATGGAAAGCTCGTTAACGGCCCGTTAGCATATAGCCCATTTACTGACCCGCTAACCCAAGGCCCGTTCGCCCTATGCGAATTAGGCTCGATGGCGTCATCTAGGCCATCCAATATGATTCCACCCATTTTCACCGGCCCATGTATGACCCATGACGTCTTCGGCCCATATGAGGCCCTTTGTAACTCTTGGCCCATTAGCGGCCCATGTCAAATCGCCCGTAATGAATAAAGTGTATTACTTTACACCCATTAACGGCCCGCGGTGAAATCGGCCCGTAATGAATAAAGGTAACACTTTATACCCATTAACGACGTTATTCCGTTGGGCGTTTCCATTAAGTTAACTTTCGCCTTCGAGGGCCCATTTATTCTTAGGCTCATTTGCGGCATTCGGTTACTTACGGCGATTCTGTCATTTTTGCTTGTGGGCCAAATTCAGCCCGTCGTTCTGATCGGCCCGTTTGTGGTCCGTTAGTCTGTTGGGCCATTTTCATAGCATCACCAACACGGCCTATTAACGACCCGTTATGGTCAGCCCATAAAACGCATTTATTTCCATTATAGGTCTGCTTCACGGCCCATTAAAGGCCAAAGACAAGACCCATAAATGAGTCGGCGGCCCATGGATCCTACGTGACGTAGAAGGCCCATGGATCCTCACGAGACGTAGAAGGCCCATGGACACCGCGAGACGTGAAGGCCCATGGATCCTGCTGGGCGTAGAAGGCACATGGATCCCGCGAGACATAGAAGGCCCATGGATCCTATGAGATTTAGAAGGCCCATGGATCCTACGAGGCGTAGAAGACCCATGGTCGGGCGAAGTTGGCCCCTCGTTTGAACGATATAGCATATTCAAAGAATTATCCTACTCAATACTATCACCTCTAAAAAGCATACACTATACAACAAAGAGATCAATACATAGAAAGATAGAATAATCCTACAATATACAATAAAGAAATTACAGCCGATTATACCCACTGGGCATTATGGTACGGCACAGGTGATAATAAAGCATACACAAATAGCAAATTGCATACACTGGGCAAATACGGCTCATACATCATGGACGCACATTAACTTAACTCCATTTGAACTATAATCTCTTCAGAAAATAGGATTGGCCGGATTCAGATAGCACAAATTTCAGTCTGCAAAATCTCCAATTCCTTCATGGTTACCTCGGTGTCTTGTTTCATTTTTTTGACTCCTGCATCTAATACATGCATGTCCAGTCTCAACTTGTTGATTATACGTTGACAATCATGTACACGTTGTCTTGCCACCTCTAGTTGATGCTCGAGAACATCCGCACATTCCAATTCCAATCCATAATCATTCGGTAACAGCCATGCCGCCTTTGCTTTCATGATTTTTGTGTTGATGTCACTTCATCACGAAATGTTTACGTAAGTACACATGACTAGGGCAAAAATATAGTTACAACGATGAAAGCAAACAAGACACTATTTTGTACTACATGGCAAAACAGGACTAACAATAATGTTACACGTCACTTTCACACAAAAAATGTTACACGTCATGAAGCATAAGCGGTGATATTTTAAAAATTATAAAAAGATAGTGCATGCAGCCTGCATACAGAAATCCTCTTAGCTCACAGGAGGAGCATGATGTTGGGGCCCAATCGAAAACATGCATAAGTTACAAATTTAGACAACATGTTGCGTATGAGTAAGCAAGCGGTTGGCCATTACGTACCTCAATTAAAGTCTTAGGGAGCATAATGAACAGCAGAGGGTTTCATACAAACATACTACAAAGAGGCAAAACTATGCAATCATTAGCGTAGTATAAACTAGATTGTGAGCCTCATGCAATAATAGTTGGTTAATAGACTTCAAAGCTTGAGGCACACTTGGCAGAGTAATTAAATGGTAAGGCCTTTAATTATGTCAACTAATAGTGATACAAGTACCGAACATCGAGGCATAATTATTTGGGCATCTCATTAAGTGAGGACAAATAAAGCAATTGAAAAGAAAATTAACTATGCAGAAACAAACAAGGAATTGAACTGTTGAGTTGCATACGGTGACTTACCTTAGTAGGTTGAAGAGGCTCAGTAAGTAACTCCTACTTCTCTTGCAAGGCTCCTTCCTAACATCTTGTACTTGGAAATCCTCAATCTTATCTTCATTGCACCCCCTCGCAAGGTGACATAAACTAGTTACTCGTCTCCTTGGAAGATAAATATGCATATTTCGATGCAGTGAACACAAAAGGATGAGATTATAACAAAACAACACCACATAATGAAACATGTCGCATCTCTTGCACTTGCACACAATGAAATGAGCATTTACTATATACGCACTATGTAAAAACTAGGCATACCTTGAACTGGATCTCCGGTACTCTTGGAGAGCCCTCTTGTAGTGTACAACCAAACCTTTATGTCACCTATGAGTTAGACAAGGCCCCACTACAACAGCCCTTAGTGTTTAAATCGTTGACAAGCTCTGTTAGAGTGTTAGGTCAAGAACAACAAGTAATCAAACCAAACAGTCCTAGTATGGCTGGCTGATGCAAACAAGCAATTGAACAGATGTGAGAGCAAATCTTACATATCAAGAAAAGAAGCAAAGAAGGAGGCTTAAAGACCCTCACTTGGTGACCAGATTTAAGGGCATTTAAACATCATGTGCAACGTATGAACTAACATAAACATTGCATATTCCAGATTCTACACACATGTATTAGGTTATGCCATGTATGATGATGCCTAAATGTACGGATAAGCGAGGCATGAGTGATTCATCATTGCACGCACAATTGAATTGCAGGTTAAGGGCCGATTCGATTCCGCCTTTTGAGGCATATTGTCAAAATAAGCCATAAAAGATGTAAAGAAGTCATTTTGAGTTATGGGCTTGGGCTTAACTAATTTCGCTTTGAGGGGGGGGTGTTTGGGTAGAACCTCACTAAAAATTGAAGGAAGGGAATAGTGAAATGACTCATTGTGCGCCTATATTACACTCAAAATGCAAGCTGTCGACGCCTCGTGTCATACCGACCCTCAAGTAAAACAAACACGCAAGCATTCATTGCCTGCCGCTTGCATCTCCTCTCCCTTTCTCTCTACCTCGATCCCACACTGCGGCACTAGGGTTCCTCCAGTGAGCCGTCGCCCTGGTCCCATCTGGACTGGTCCTCGGCGATGCTATGTCCAGCTAGGCTACATGGCCGGCGGGTAGGGAAAATCTCCTGGCTGCTCCTCCCTCTGGCGCCGCCCTCATTCTCATGGTCTCCAAAGTTTGCTCACTGTGGTTCGTCCAACGCACTACTCCGTGAGCGCAGCACAACTACGGCCGATGCCACATCGCGGCAGAAGGCACCTTGTTCCCCTCCTCCTCCCGTGCCATGGCCACGAGGTCTTTGTTGAAGGATGAGCTCATCCAACAAAGTGAGGATCTCCTCTGATTTTTTTTGCCAAATTTTCATTCTGATCCACTATACGATGAATTGCTATGAGTTGCCTCTACTGCTGCTATATGATGCATTGCTATGAGCTGCTCCTGCTGCTGCTATATGATGAATTGCTATGAGCTGCTGCTGCTGTATGATGAGTTGCTATGAGCTGCTGCTGCTGCTATATGATGAATTGCTATGAGCTGTTGCTGCTGCTGCTATATGATGAGTTGCTACAAGCTGCTCCTGCTGCTGCTATATGATGAATTGCTATGAGCTGCTCTTGCTGCTGCTATATGATGAATTGCTATGAGACGTTCCTGCTACTGCTATATGATGAATTGCTATGAGCTGCTGCTGGTATATGATGAATTGCGCATCTGGTCTTTGTATGATGAGTTGCTATGAGTGCTGCTGCTGCTATATGATGCTTTCAGTGCTTTGCTATATGATAATAACCAGCCACTTGGACCATCGAATTTCAATAAATAATTGTTCTTCATTTAAATGTGGGTCATGCGTTCTTCGTTTAAATTAGGCAATGGGATCTCTATGGAAAACATTGACCAAAGTAGATTGTGCCAAGTAGATGGTATCTTTGTATTTGCATTTTGAGCAAATAGTGATGGTCATTTTCCTATCATATTAATTACTGACCGGGTTCAATTTGTGATGTTTGCAAGTCAAATTAATTTCCATATGGGCAGCAAAATGAAAAATATATATAATGCAATCTAGACTTTCCACTGATCATACCAAAGATAAGCTGAAAACGCAATGAAAATAACTGGTTGGCGTATTACATGGAGCTTATATTCGCAGGTGCTTATTTTCTTAGGATAACTCGTAATAACTGTCCCTAAGAAACTTGGCTAATAGAACTAGCATACAAATGACATGTCACGATGATTGCAATGGAGGAGTGACGTACCATAGCACACTGTATAGGCTCACCGATGCCTCTCCTTTTTTTGCGATGTTCCATGAAATTGGCACATACATCTTGTACTTTTTCATTGTGTAACCCTATCTGCGAGTTGACACGGCTAATTTCAAACATCTCTACATGACACTACATTGCATATCCCTTGCGCATATTTAAACCACCAATTAATGATTGTGTGCGTACCATAAACAAGCCATGACTCTGTATGCTGGACTGGCAGGCACTCTAAGGGAGCCTAATGTAATGCACTGGAATTCCTACATGCCACCTACGATTTTGTGTAATGTACTGCCCCTATTCCTAAATATATGTCTTTGTAGAGATTCCAGTATGGACCACATACAGATGTATATAGATGCATTTTTCGAGTGTAGATTCACTCATTTTGCTCCGTATGTAGCCTATAGTGGAATCTCTAGAAAGACTTATATTTAGGAGCAGGTACGAGGTAGTATCATGTATGACATCTACACATCTAATTTAGCAGCCAGTAGTAGAAATCATTGTCTCGCACAAAGGGATTCTTGGTCGAAAATCCTAGCAAAGCATTTGGCGAGCCTGAGAACAATACAAGAGATAGAGACGCGCTTACAAGATCATAGCAATGCCTCGATCCAGGATCTTGGTTGGCCAAGCTGTTAGATTCGGAAGAAACATCGTCCTTGTAGTTTTTGCCGGCTGCATAACAGTAACAGTGACTGGTTAGTATATTTGAAGTACATCGGGCAGGTGATGCTGGACGGGTTTAAAGGTGACAAGTACCTAGGCCGTGGCGGGTGCTTGGCATCTCTCCAGACGGTGGGAATCAGGTTAGAAACATCAAGGGTGATGACGCTGCGCTGGCTGTCGGGGTCCGGTAAGGAGATCTAGAACCGTCGAGTAGGGTGTTTGTGGAGCGGCTCCGGTAGGGTGGACTATGGTGTGGGCGAAGCGGATCTATGGCCGTGGACGAGGGCGTAGGTGAAGCTGCTCCAGTGGTTGGGTTAAGGATGGTGTCGACGACGCTGATCTGCGGCCGTGGGCGGGGCGTTAGAAGCTGCTCTGGTGGTTGGGTTAAGGATGGTGTCGACGATGCGGATCTGCGGCCGTGGACGGGGCGTCAGAAGCTGCTCAGGTGGTTGGGTTAAGGGTGGTGTCGACGATGTGGATCTGCGGCCGTGGACGGGGCGTCATAAGCTGCTCCGGTAGGTTGGATGAGGGTGCGAGGAAGCGGATCTGAGGCCGTGGACTAGTGAGATGGCAGCGGCCTGGTAGGGTTGAGAATGGTATAGGCGAAGCTACTCCGGTGGGGTTGACGCTGGTGTCGTGACGGCGCCGGTAGGGTTGAGGAAGGTGTCGACCAGCGGCTCGGTAGGGTTGAGGAAGGTGTCGGCAAAGAGGATCGAGAGGTCGTCGACGGGCGTCGGTGGGCGGCTCGGGGGTGTGGACGAAGCGTCTCGGTGGGGAATGCGAATGAGCCGCTGCAGATGCGCCGGCGGTTGACGAGTACCGGGCGAAGCGAATCCGGCGCCGTGGACAAGGCCGACCTTGAATAGGCTGTGGTACGATGGTGGATGAGCAGTCTACTTGTTTCTAGGGAGGTGGGAGGGGTAGATGCGGCCTCGAAGCAGATCCGCCGAGGTGGACGCCTTGTTGGCGATGAATGGGATATGGTACGGGGTGGATGAGCGATCTAGGGTTTCGAGAGGGAGGGAGAAAGAGGCGATGAAGGCCGGACGGCGTGATGTGAGTTGCTCTGGTGCTGTGGAGTTAGTCGTTTTTGTGGGAGGGGGAGAGGAAATGGGGGTGCCGTGTAGTGGGGGAACCGGAAGTTACCAAAGCAGCCCCGACCTATCATGTAGATGAGGGCGGTATTGTAACTGTTGGTCTCTGTGCACCAAGGACAAAAGGTGGATTTCGCATGCGGAAATTTTAGAAGGAGGCGGGAGATTTTGCCGTCCGCGGGATCGTTCTTATCCAGTTTCAACTAATTTTGGACCGTGCTAGCGGGAAGGTCATGCTAAACTGTGTACACGGGCGCGTGTCGTGATTAATAATCGGTGTGAAGTCCACCCCGTAAAAAAGACTAACTTCGGGATGATGCGTTGATAACTTGGGCGTTCACACGGGCGGCCAATCGTGACGGGTGTAGTGGCGCGTTCACAAAAAGGGATCAAACGCTCAGCCTATGTATTTCTCGTAAATAGATAATTTAGTGCCATTGGTTATTTACTTTAAACATAATGCATTGACATGTTAGTGTAGAGGCGCACAAAAGAAATGGACATTGTAGTTAGCTACTTAAAAGTGTTACCTCATATGATTACATAGCCTCCATTTCATAAATTGCGTACCTGTTGAATTCATATATGAATATTACATATATTACTTCAAAATAGAAACTTAAATCATCCAAGACTAATGAATTTGAATGCAAGAGTAACAATGGTGCATGTGCATGATAGCTTCATTGGTTGTTTGAAGAAACATCACTGTAACTTTGGCATGCACTACTGAAAAGGTTTATTTAAATAGAAAAAAATGTGATATGTGAGTGTCCAATCTTTATAGCGTTGAATCGATATTGTACCTTTGGCCACGATACGAAGTAGACATTGACTTATGTTCAAGCGATGCACGTCCATGATCGCTAGATAGTGATACGTGAATGAATTGTGCAATCTCTCTCACACGCATACATATCTCATTTCCCTGTGGGCATCGGAATCACAAACGGGCACTTTGTGTATTTCTCTCCCTCCGTCAGGGTTAAATTCGTCTTTCTACCCCGTCCTACAAGTCTCTCACACAGAAACACACACGCTCTCTATGTCTAACAGCCCACCCCTTTAAGTCCGTCCACCCACAGCCACTAATGTCTCAAAGTATAATAATGTCTCTCACACATATGCTATCTACCTATCCATCCCTTAATATAGCTAGATATGTGTCACACAAACTCCTTCTCCCTACTAGCATGATGCCCATGTATGCTGTAACGGAACATCAAGATGCATTTGTATGAGAAGTTTATCTTGTGGGAGAAAAGGATGAACGAGGGAATGCCTTATTTGCAAATGCGGAGAGGGGTGTGGGTATCTTTTTTGCAAAATTGCCATATTTTCCTTCCTGTCCATCGGATATAAATCGGATGGCCTATATTGCAGGATGGCAGGAACACCATCATCACCAAATCTGTTTTTTATAAGAGTAGAGATATGTGAGTGTCACTGCCCCCCCCCACACCCACACTTCCCAACACCGAAGGAGTAGGGTGACACCTCGATCTTGATACTAATCTATCGACTGGCTTCTCTCTCAAACATACACACACACACACTACCCGACACCGAAGGAGTAGGGTGACACCTCGATCTTGATACTAATCTATCGACTGGATTCTGTCTCAAACATACACACACACACACACACTACCCGGCACCGAAGGAGTAGGGTGGCACATCGATCTTGATAATAATCTATCGACTCCTCTTTCAAACACACACACACACACTCGCTAGTTGTGCCTCTGTGCCTACCGCGCACACTCTCGATACGTCTTTCTCTCCCCCCAACAATGACAGCAGAAGGGTGACAACTCGATCGATCATAATCATCAATTGGTTTCTCTCTCAAACATTGTGTCTCGGTGCCTCGCTTCGGTAGCCCCCTCGATATGTAGACTTCTCACAGCACAAGCTGTAGTGATGATGACGCTCAACCAAGTGTGCCCTGTTTTTACCGGCCTCATGTGATAGTTTTCACCCTGTTTTCTATTAATTAACAAGGAAACCTTTTCTTTGTTACTACTAGTGAATCTGAAATCATTCGGGGCAGATATAAAATATATCACTTCAACCCAATTATCGCAACAACTATTTTAAAAGAAATTAGCTAGCTGCCCGTGCGTTGCACGGAACATCAAGATGCATTTGTATGAGTAGTTTATCTTGTGAGAGAAAAGGCTGAATGAAGGAAGGCCTTATTTGCGAACATGGAGAGACGTGTGGGTATATTTTTGCAAAATTGCCAGAGTTTCTTTCCTATCCGTTAGATATAAATCTGACGGCCTATATTGCAGGATGGCACACACACCATCATCACCAACTCTGTTTTCTACTCCCTCCGTCCAAAAATACTTGTCATCAAAATGGATAAAAATAGATGTATCTAAAACTAAAATACGTCTAGATACATTTCCTTTTATCCATTTTGATGAAAAGTATTTCCGTACGGAGGGTGTCGGTGTCAAAACCGGCGGATCTCGGGTAGGGGGTCCCGAACTGTAAGGCCTAGGCGGATGGTAACAGGAGACAAGGGACACGATGTTTTTACCCAGGTTCGGGCCCTCTCGATGGAGGTAAAACCCTACTCCTGCTTGATTACTATTGATGATATGGGTAGTACAAGAGTAGATCTACCACGATATCAGAGAGGCTAAACTCTAAAAGCTAGCCTATGGTATGATTGTTGTTCGTCCTACGGACTAAAACCCTCCGGTTTATATAGGCACCGAATAGGGTTAGGGTTACACAGAGTCGGTTACAATGGTAGGAGATCTACATATCCGTATCGCCAAGCTTGCCTTCCACACCAAGGAAAGTCCCATTCGGACACGGGACACAGTCTTCAATCTTGTATCTTCATAGTCCAGGAGTCCGGCCGAAGGCTATAGTCCGGCTATCCGGACACCCCCTAATCCAGGACTCCCTCAGTAGCCCCTGAACCAGGCTTCAATGACGACGAGTCCGGCGCGCATATTGTCTTCGGCATTGCAAGGCGGGTTCCTCCTCCGAATACTTCATAGAAGATTTTGAACACAAGGATAGTGTCCGGCTCTGCAAAACAAGTTCCACATACGACCGTAGAGAGAATAGTATTTACACAAGTTCAATCTGCTGACGTATTCCATGGCGTGACATCACACCACGGCCAAGCCTTTATTCGAATCGTTTTCACTGTCCCACCTCAGCACGTTTAGCGAGGCGGTTTCCTTGGCACGTCTTGTCAAAGCAGAGATCGTGTCCCCTTATTCCGGGATTCTCATCAATACGGGCGTGGGTAACCCAATCGTGCCCGTTGGCACGCCTCCTCTATCGAAGGCGAGTCCCGAACGGTCACGGGGAGGGCTCCTGGTATTCAACCTCTTTATAAAGAGACCAAGGCCCCGCTCCTTTTTCTCAATCTCCATCGAATCCGCCCCTTGCTTCGAGTTCCAACACCCAAAGCTCCAGATTCAGGCGCTTCGGACCTTCGATGATGTCCGGCTCCGACCTCCAAGGTCGGTGGATGCCTTCCTCCATCACGGAAGAAGACGTCCTAAAGCTAAGAGATGCCAGGTATCTAACCGGCGAAATCTCGCATAGGCTGCCTGCTCAACGGCAGGTTATTCCCACTCCCAAGCCCGGTGAAAGCATGGTGTTCATGTCTCACTTCCTTCGGGGACTAAGTTTCCCGATGGACCCTTTCGTGAGGGGGCTCATGTTTTATTATGGGCTGGAATTTCACGACTTGGATCCGGAGTCCATCCTCCACATCTCATCGTTCATCGTCGTGTGTGAAGCCTTCCTCCGCATTACCCCTCACTTCGGATTATGGCTCAAGACTTTCAAGGTGGAGCCGAAGATGATCAAGGGGCAACAGGCAGAGTGCGGAGGGGCTGTTATAAGCAAGAATGCTGACGCTCCATGGCCCGAGGGCTCCTTTCAAGAGGAGCTCGGCCTATGGCAACAAGAGTGGTTTTATATCACAGCTCCCAGGGGCACCAAATGGGTGGCGCCTCCTGCCTTTCGCTCGGGTCCTCCACCGCGGCTGGCGTCATGGGTCAATAAAGGGCTTGACTGGGGGCCGTCCAAAGACGTGCCCCTGTTGCAGGGCCGTATTCGAGACCTCCTGGAGAGAGAGAGATCAATATGGTTGTAGTAGCACAGGTCATGCTGATTAAATGCATCCTGCCTCAAGAACGTCGCCCCCTCCGCCTATGGGAGTTCAATCCGGAGGGACCACGAGCTCTTCAACATTTTATGGGCGCAACGCCCGTGGAGATGTACAAACTGTTCTTCGGATCACAAGCAATGTGTCCGGACTTGACCGAGGACGCAGGTCTGAGCTGCAATCGCCCGGATGCTCAAGTAAGTAGTCCCGTACCTGGACACGCTATCCGTACATTTATCATAAACTTTCCCTTAAAAGAGCTGTCCCTTACACAGGAGTGGATAGCAAAAGCAAAACTGATCAGGTGTCCGGCCCCCCTCCCTGAGACCACGCCGGATCCCGTGTTAACCAAGATCTTTGGAGGCTGTGCCTTTACAAGAAGGCGAAGGGGAACAAGGAAGCTCTTGTCTCCGTGAAGGAGGTTATCAAGCAAGGAGGGATCAAGAATCCCTCCATCCAAGGGAGAAGAGGACCGCCTCTGAAGATCCAGGAGACCAAGGCCTCAAAGCGCGGGAAGAAATCCTCGCCAGAGGGTCCTGCGCCAGAAGATGCTCCGGCCGCATTATTTCCCCAAGGAGATCAGCCCTCCAGCGAGCCGTAAGTAGAGAGGGGAGTTTTTCCTAAACTAAGAGACATCCCTGTTTTATCTCTGAAGATGACCGAAATTTTACCTTGTAGTTCGGATCTCAGCCCTTCTCAGCAGAGCTCGTCTTCGGGCAATCTTCGTCCGGAGATGATGGAGAGCGGAACGCCTCCCCCTGCCGTGCCGCATAACGAGGCGGACGATCCTGAGGTGTCGTCGCGGAGGGTTTCCCCGAATCCGGCAGGGGTGGAGGGCGGTCGTAGGACCCCCCAGAGCCCTCCATGTCCGGCCTTCGAAAAAGGCCATCAGACGAGTCCGGCACCTCCTGGTGCACGGTCGGAGGAGTTGAAGGGTCTGCTCGGGCGAGTGTCTATGTCAGAGGATCACCGTGCATTGATGGGTACGGTGATTGACAAGATTTCGTCCATGAAGCGGGTTGTCTGAGGCCGCCAGGAGTTTATCGACGGGTTTTGAGGTGCGATGCAATGATGTACCTATTGACGGTTCCGCATATATAAGATGCATACGTGTATATAGTAGCCCACGAGACTCGGTGCGTTGTCAAAAATGACAACGTGTCGAGGATCATATTCCCAGATATAATATGTCGCCCTTCCTATGTAGGTGGCGGGCGTTGGTGGCTAGCCGGACTGATGAATTTGCCGAACTAAAGCGGCAACTTGACGTGGCGGATGCCGACATCGCGCTTGTCAACAAGCGGCTGGACGAGTCACAAGGTATACAATTTCTCCGCGGACACCTAGTAAGGGAGCTTGATGCCCGTGCGTTACGACATGAATGCTTGATGCAGATGGTGCCGCTGACATGGAGAATCTTCAGGCAGAGCTTGCCCGAGCCAAGGAGCAGGCTAGGAAAAGTGATGCGGCTGCCTTAAAGGCGGCCGAAGAGCTAAAAGCCGAACAGGCTGCTCACTGCTGAAGCAAGAAGGAAATGGCTGAGATGGCCGTGAAGTTGAAGGATGCTACCGACCGCTGCGAGCTTCTTGAAAAAGAAGGTCGAGCGGAGCAAGAGGACTTGAAGAAGGCCACCACCGAGGCCAAGGATGCTCGCTTTGCGATGAGAGCTATGAAGGAGGAGCTACGTCAGGCCGGAGATATCGCAGCTGGAAAGCCCTTTCTGCTGCGTAGGAAGTTCACGGATCCTAAATATGCTCAGTTGGACCGGCTGTGGAGTAGTGCGGATGCTTATCTGGACTTGGCGGCGAAAGTGCCGTGACGCGGCGAACACTTCCGAGATCAAAGGATCACGAAGTGGAAAAGCTTTGGTCGCATTCCACAATCCAGGCGCCCACTTCCATTAACCGATCGTTTGGCCGCATGGGCGGAGCTGAATAGGTTATCCGGACTCGCCATGAAGTATGTCGTGAGTCATCTGTGGTCGGAAAGGCCCAAGACGAAGAGTTATTTTAGCTTGGTGCAGCAGTTCCTTGGTGCGGTGCCGCATATTAATGCAATGAAGAGGTCAGCGTGCATAGAGGGTGCGCGGATGGCACTTGCCCATGTCAAGACATCTTGGCGGAGATGAAGGCCACCGATGTTGCATCCCAAGATTCGGACGGAAGCCGAGTACCGCCGAGCACTATTTTCGGGAAGTTCTTGAGCGCTCGTTTAATAGAGAGACACGATGCTCGAAGGATATTATGTTCGAATAACATGTATTATTGTGAAACAATGTTTTGATGGAACATAAAAGCTTTTTATACTTGTCCTTTCAAGAATTAAAAATACCTCCTGCGGCCCGTTAATGTATATGTGTATATAACACGAAAGATGGCAGTCTTTGGCTTTCAAATTTCCCCACGCATATAATGCGGGGGTGTTTGCAGAAAACGCATTTTCACACTTGATACAACGTCTTGGTCCTACAAAGGAGTTGATAGCGCAGCAAACTAGGCAACCGGACTATAATGCTTTATCACTTTCACTTAGCCATAGGAGTTCGACAGTGGAGCTACTATATAGCCCCTAGGGGCACCACGATCACCAATTGGGCGGCGTATGTGCTGGCCGGAAACGGCCCTTCGTCAATGCGGAGGAATTCTAAAGATTCCAGCGGGTCATCGAAAGTGGTTGACCAGTCTCACGCTATATCATGACGATCGGTTTTCGGCTTTCTCTCTTGAGGTGCTCCCTTGGCGAACCGGGGCACAATCGCAGTAGTTCTCCACAGTGCCGCGTTAGCCGATAGAACGGAACGTAAGGTAGCAAAATACAGGAGCCGGGCAAACCCAACATTTGACCAAAGACATGATTCGGAGCTGATGCATATAAGGCCTAACTCGAGACGCCGAACACTCCCTAAGGTATTCGGTCTTTATAAAAAACGGGTTGAACAATCGCCCTTGGTAAAAAGCCCACGTGTCCAGTGCACGCGAAATTCCGACGTGGCCTATGCCAAAACGCCAGCCTCCACCTTGGTTATAGCAAGAAACCGGGGGATGTGTATCAACAAGAGACAGTAAAAAAAGGTTTACGCAGGGTCTTAATCTGAAAAGAATCCTTGCAACGGGTCCCTACTGCACGTCTGCGCCTGTGTCTCCGTTGTGCCGTATCCTGGACGGGTGTAGCACGGTGTTCATCTATAAAAGAGAGGAACTTAGTTGAAAAAGATCGTGCAAAAATGTACGTTATATTATATAAACAAAGTACAATTCAGAGAATGAACAAAATTGAGCTTTATTGTCTCTTGTTGTGGAAGCGTGGAGCCCCTCGTATGTTTACGCCGGACTCGTCCAGCCGTGTCCGGGGTCTGGACGACCTGTCTAAGAGTTTGTATTGTTGAAGCCGGTTTATTGTGGGGCTGTCAAGGCATCCACACAATTTTCCGGACTCGAGGGACCCTCGATGTTTCCCTTTAATGAGATGATGCCGCGTGGACCGGACATTTTAAGTGTAAGAGATGCATAATGCGGTATTGTGTTAAAGTGGGCTTAAAGCTTGGCGTCCCAATAGTGCTTGATAGCTACTTGTAAATGGGGCGAGGTGGAAGGCTAAATTTTTGGCGGAAGTTGTCGGGTGAGCGAACACAACTTCTAGCGATGAGAGCCCGTCTGATGGGCATATGGGCTGGCATTACCCCTTGAAAAGAAGTATTGCTATGGCGAAATTTGGTTGGGTCTATCCCCATTTTATGGATTGTGTCACGATATAGCAGGTTTAGATCACCGCCTGGCCCATTAAGACTTGTGAAAATTGGAGTCTGTCAATTATTGGATCTAATATCAAGGTAGTCCAACCTGCATTCCGTATACTTCTAGAGTAATCCCGATGGTCGAAGGTGATTGGTTTTAACAACCAGTGGCAGGACTCCTCCGGGATAGGCTGTCTGGCGCGTTTCTCTATGGGCGCCGCTCTATTTTTCCCTTTTGTCACGTGAAGTGAGTTCACTGTTTTGTTTTCTTGTGGGAAATTCTTTTGTTTTCCGGTGCTCTACTTTTGGGGTTCGTCATCGTCCTCGCTTGGTGTGTCGAGCCCCTTGTGTTCGGCGTTGAGTTTGCCGGACTGCTTGAAGACCCAACAATCTCTGTGGGTGTGGTTTGCGAGCTTCCAGAATCTTGTGGATTTGGCATATCTTGTCCAAGATTTTGTTTAAGTTAGATAGCTCGTCCCTGTTATCCTTGAGGGGCAGCTTTTTATGGTTCTGCCGAGAGATTTTGAATCCGGCGTGGACTGCCGTGCTCTTCGGCCTGTTTCCCTTGGTCCGTATTTGGTCCTTGCTGCGTCGTGGTTTCCGTTCCATCCACGACTTGGATGTACTTGGGTCGCTGGTACGCATCTTGCTAGCCAGCTATCCTCTCAGCATAAAAGCCAGTCATGAGGCTTGTTAATGCGGCCATTGTTCTTGGCTTTTCTTGGCCGAGGTGTCTGGTGAGCCATTCGTCTCGGACGTTGTGTTTGAAAGCTGCTAAGGCTTCGGCGTCCGGACAGTCGACTATTTGATTCTTTTTAGTAAGGAATATGTTCCAAAATTTCCGGGCTGACTCTCCGGGTTGTTGAGCTATGTGACTTAAATCGTCGGCATCCGGAGGTCGGACACAGGTCCCTTGAAAATTTGCTCGAAAAGCATCCTCGAGCTCCTCCCAACATCCAATGGTGTTTTCGGGAAGGCTTTTAAGCCAATGTCGGGCTGGCCCTTTGAGCTTGAGGGGTAAGTATTTTATGGCATGGAGATCATCTCCTCTAGCCATGTGTATATGGAGGATGTAATCCTCAATCCAGACTCCAGGGTCTGTTGTTCCGTTGTATGCCTCTATGTTTACGGGCTTGAATCCTTTGAAATTCATGATCCAAAGCACCTCATCGGTGAAACATAGGGGGTGTGCGGCACCCCTATATTTAGGTGTACCATGATGTTCGGATACTTGATGTGTTGCCTTGCTTACTAGAGCTTGCTTTCTTGGCCCGTAGATAGATCTAACTGGGCCATCTGTTTGATGCGAATCCTTGTGCGGATCGCGTGCCGGCTTGTGTGCGGTGCCGTTTGCCGCTCTCTGTTTGCCATGGGGTCGTCCATCCGACCGGGTGGCCTTCTTGTTTTTTGATTGTGGGGGCTCTACGGCCTCCTCATCAAATTCGGGCAATAGTTTTCGCTTTGGGTAGCTCTTTGTTCGGCGACTGTCGCCGTATTTGTCTGCGGTGTTGAGTACTTTGCTCCATCTGATTACGAGTGCATCTTCCGCTGTTTTGAGCTTCGCTTCGCTTTTTTAGGCTGCGTCTTTGTGGCGACAAGCCTTTTGTGGAGGTTCTTCTGCTCCAGCAACTTGTCCGGCGTGAGATCGTTCGGATTTATTATCTTCGCCGAGGGACGGGTTGTTTATCCAGATTGTCTGTTCGGACGGTTGCTCGATAGCATGTTAAATGCGTCCACGGTTCACCCTATTCTATAGCTGGGTCTGTATGGTTATTGTCTTTCTCGAGGTGGGACTTTGAGCGCGCTTACGTCGCCGTTTGACCGCCGAGGGAGCGATCTTTAAGAGCGTCCCGTTGTTCCTCGTCGTCGCTTCCTTTAGGTGTGTCCACCATGTATACATCATGAGATGAGGTGGTTCTCCGATTGCCCTATAGGCGCTTGTTCATGCTCATCCTCTACATCGTCGTCCATACCGTCGATGTCTTGGTCGAAGTTGAGCATGTCGGTTAAATCATCGGCAGTGGCTCTGAAGTGGGTGGTGGGGGGGATTTGAATTTCTTCGTCGTCCGGATCCCAACCTTCCTGACCATAATGCGGCCAGGGCTCTCCTGATAAAGTGTGAGACTTTAGTGAATTCAGAATGTCGCTAAAGGGCGAGTGCTTGAAAGATGTCCGCGGCATGAATTCCATGATCGGCGCCCAATCGGATTCGATTAGCGGTATGAAGGCTCGGAGTCCGGAGAGGAGTCCGACACCTTGGAGTCACGGGCTTCGCAAAGGACGGGGTAGGTGTACGGCTCAATCGCCGTAGAGATCGCGGCCCCCGAGGCAGTGTCCAGCCACCCATCCTCGATCGGCGCGGTCGGCTCCGAGCTAAAGGTCGGAGCGGACTCAGTGCTGACCTCGAGGACCTTTGTCCAGCGAGCTAGATCATGCCCCTCGTGACAGTGCGGCGCGCTTGGCTGTGGCTCGAACCCGTCGAAGATCAAGTCTCCGCGGGTGTCAGCCGTGTAGTTCAAACTTCCAAATCTGAGCTGATGGCCAGGGGCATAGCTTTCAATCTGCTCCAGACGGCCAAACGAATTGGCCTGCAGTGCAAAGCCGCCGAATACGAAGATCTGTCCGGGGAGAAAATCTCACCCTGGAGCGCATCGTTGTTGATGATCGGAGGAGCCATCGGGCCTAAAGATGACGACACAGAGGAACTCCCATTGAAAGCACCAATGTCGGTGTCAAAACCGGCGGATCTCGGGTAGGGGGTCCCAAACTGTGCGTCTAGGCGGATGGTAACAGGAGACAAGGGACACAATGTTTTTACCAGGTTCGGGCCCTCTCGATGGAGGTAAAACCCTACTCCTGCTTGATTAATATTGATGATATGGGTAGTACAAGAGTAGATCTACCACGAGATCAGAGAGGCTAAACCCTAAAACCTAGCCTATGGTATGATTGTTGTTCGTACTACGGACTAAAACCCTCCGGTTTATATAGGCACCGAATAGGGTTAGGGTTACAGAGAGTCGGTTACAATGGTAGGAGATCTACATATCCGTAT
Source organism: Aegilops bicornis (assembly GCA_021605145.1). Lineage (NCBI taxonomy): Eukaryota > Viridiplantae > Streptophyta > Magnoliopsida > Poales > Poaceae > Aegilops > Aegilops bicornis. Next base: position 529,407,694 of record CM038673.1, read on the forward strand.
CGCCAAGCTTGCCTTCCAAGCCAAGGAAAGTCTCATCCTGACATGGGACGAAGTCTTCAATCTTGTATCTTCATAGTCCAGGAGTCCGGCCGAAGGCTATAGTCCGGCTATCCGGACACCCCCTAATCCAGGACTCCCTCGGAGGGAGTATTTGTCTTTTTAGAGATTTCAACAAGTGACTATGACCAGACCTTACCAACATACTCAAAAAGGTAGTCCATAATTTTGATGTTACCCTCTTTTCTTGGCGGTGCGGTGCCATCTGGATACCTCATAAATAAATCAAGGACAAATCTGACCCCTTCCTGAAAAGACATACGTAGCAAAATGAGTGAATCTACACTCTAAAATATGTCTACATACACATCCGTATGTGGTAGTCCATTTGAAATCTGAAAAAGGCAAATATTTAGGAGCGAATGGAGTATATATAAGAGTAGACATGGAGATATATCTCCAAAGATGGTCTACAACAAAAATGTCTTTGGGCTGGTTAGCGCCGGGATGCTACTTAGCAGCGATGACATGAGTTTGAATTCTGTCTTTTAAGTTTAGATTTGTATATTATATATTACTCTAGTTATTTAATATATACTTATTTCACTACTGTACTGACAGTGGAACCCACAAAGTACTTAGAATATTAAGGATGGACTTGTTTCTTTTTAACTTTCTGTACGAAGTTGTAGCCACCCTGCAAGTCACGTGTACACTGTACATGCAATTAACTTTTTATAGAGGGACAATCATACAGGAAATTAACTCAAATGGATTGGATGTCACTCTATTATTTCCAGCATAAAGAGCATCTCCAACGGCAGCCAAGCAAATTTCCTCCCGCTTCCTTCCGTGGAGGACGACATCAAACGCCAACGGCAGACATTTTTACAACTCTAACCAACCAGATGAAATTCGTGCAAACACGGACTGATTTCATATAAGCATGAAGGATTTCGTATAAAAAAGCCGGATCTTCATATAAACATATGGATTTCATTACATTTACATGAACTAAGAGGTGCCAATCCGGCTCTCTTGTATAATTAATACTCCCTCCGTCCGGAAATACTTGTCCTAGAAATGGATATACCTAGACATATTTTAGTTCTAAATGGCCGCCCGCGGATCCCTTTGTCTTCATCATGTCCGTCAGACACTTGCGGGGTCGACAAAGGTCCTCGGAAGAGACGAAGCAGCAAAGAAACCACCTGAATCCGCGGTAAATGCGCCTCGGCGGTGGCCTTCATGGGTCCCAAGTGGCGGCGGTCTCCGTGTTCTACTTCTCCTCGATGATGGCGGCGGACACGGAGAAGCTGGACACCGACTTCGTCGCTCTCCATGCACCCGGCTTACATCTCTGCACGCATGGCGCTACGCAGCACGGGAGGCGCCCACAGACACGGAGGCGCGGCCACCGTAGACACCGGTGGCACGCAGATGCGATGCGGTAGCGACGGCGCCCGTCTGCGGCATGCTCGCCGCCGTGCGGCGTGGAGCAACTTCGCCACTCCTCATCGAGCTGAACTGGGCGGCTAGTTGCTGAACCACGCTACCGCTTGGGGTGGCAAGCGGCTCCGTCCGGGCCAAGCGAGGTTGGTGAAGCACCAGCGGCCTCGCCCGTATCCGGAGGGCTCGGCGGGCCACCGGCGGGTAATATGCCGAAGAATGGCTCATCGGAAGCCATCGGAAGGGTGGAGAAAATGATGAAGGAGGAGATGGGGAGCGGCGGAGGGTGCGATTCTTGCCCATTGTCTGCGGCCTCGTGTAAATAGAGGGCGGATAGTAGGAGCTTGGCGGCGTCCGCCTCGTTTAAACTGAGGGCGGACGGTAGGAGCTTGGCCGGCGTCTGGCCTCATTTAAACCGAGGGCGGACGGGAGGAGCTCGGCCGGTGTTGCATTTAATTTCGGCCCGATCATGAACGGACGTGTGGCCGGAGTATGATTCTCGGTTTGCATGCGGGTTTAACAGAGGGGTTTAATGGAGGCGCCGGGCGTGCAGCGGGCGGTGCAGTACTATTCGATTTGACAGCATTAATGAACCGTCAAATCACAAAGGCCCTCGCCTCTCGTGAAACCGACCGAGCTAGACTGCCCCGCCCTCTAGCCTTTTGAAAAATGTATATACTCCACTTTTGTACAGTAGTAGTATCAATGGATTGCGGCGCGGAGCAAAACTTGAAATTAAAAAAAGGTGGTACATATAGAGAGCGCTCGTGAACTATGTGTCATGCATGGCAATAAATAAAGTACTACATGATACTTATATGATACATGGCGCAGGAGTATTAAGTATTATTAATACAGTTTGCTAGAACTCATCTAGATGAGATATAATTTGGTCGCATTCATCTTTTATAGCCATTGGATGTAATGGTATAAGATGTGTGTGTGCTGACGTGGGTTGTATTTGTTCTTGTGCAACGAACTGACCACTGCATGTCATGTTTGATAGTCTCAAGTCATTAAAAGCATACATGCCCCACATCTCTTCTTGGTTGATTCCTCTATTTATGTCAAAAAATAAGAAACAACATGAGAATTAATGCACCACACCTATGTGTTTACTAGTATTTGGTTTTCGTAAGATGACTTAATACTCACCTAGACAGAGGGAGTATTCGATTTGACAGCGGGCGGCGCAGTTCCCGATACGCCTTTAATGCAGACGAGGGAGGGAGTAGCGGTTCCCGATATGTTGAAAGGCCAATGCATCCTCCTTCAATTAATGCATGAGGGAAGTAATGGGAGGAGGTCCGGGAAAAGAGGCTGCACAATGTGAATGCAACGCAGTTTGCCCTCATTGCCCTCATATAAAGGCGCCCTCCATTCCAATGCATCTACCACATAAATGCGCACCTAAGCACTTGCCTAAGCACCTACACTAAGCGCCAAAAGAGCTTGCTCCAGACCCATGGCGGTGATGCGCGTGGCGGCCAGCGGCTGCGCCAGATGGTCCTGACGCCGACTGCGGCATGGCGCCGAGGATAAATCTCGAGCAGTGTTGGAGACCGGCTGGTGGATGGCCGCCGTCGATGCCAACTACGACTCTCAGTTGGACTAGATGATCGTTGCCACCAGCAACAAGTTCACCGTCCTCTATAAGCTCGCGGACGACATCGCCGTACTCCTCCAGCCCGCGCGCCCGGGCTCCTCATTGCCTGCCACCCTAATCGGCCTCCATGGCCGGAACCTCTTTCAAGCACTGGTGGCCCTGCGACTGCCGGTCGACGCCACGAAGAATGTCCACCTGGAGGTCGCGCTGCGCCACAGGCTCTCGCCCTGCAAGAATTCGTCGACCTACACATCCACGCTGCACGAGCAAATCGTGTACATAGGTATCTACAAGGCCGGTGAGGACGCCACGACATTGGCCTTCCTCAACCGGTGGAAGCCTTGCATGCCTTTGTTGAGAAGCACCTCGACCTCGCCACAAAGCCGCCGCTCCTTAGCCGCGGTCGGTGGCGGCGCACTAAGTTGAGGAGGAGGAGGTCGTACGTTCGTGGATCCATCTTTCTTCTTGCCTTCTGTAACCACCACTGCGATCGCATCATCGTGGCCTTAATTCTTATTGTGCTATTGCATTCTCGTTCCGGTCAATACCGACATGTGCGATCCCTTTGCTTAATTATATGCATCACTGTAGCTAGTACTCCATCCGTCAATTTATAAGTTGTGCTTACCTTTTCCATCAACTTCGGTACAGCAGCGGGCATCTTACTAGAAACACTAGAATATGTCTATATAATCCGTATGTGATAGTCCATTTGAAATCTCAAAAGACAAATATTTAGGTACGGAGGGAGTAATATATTAGGAGTATATCAAAACAATAGTGATTTCTTTCAAGTTTGTGAACAAATACTACTATTCTACTACTTTGGATCCGTCGCAACGCACGGGCACATTGCTAGTAAAAGGAAAAGGCCTGCCATGTTCGCGTCGCACCCCCACACGCCCGGGAATCGGGAGTACAACACGGCCCGTCCGGCACGACACATAGCTTAGGGAAGGCGTGTTGCCTAGTAGTGGCGGAGCTTGAAGCAAAACGTTGGGCGTGCCAGTCTAGCCAGGCTGTAGAAATTACCCTTGCATTGATGTTCCATGCCTCAAAACTGGATGTACATCTACGAAAATCCTGCTAGGTTGGGAGGGCCAGGGCACGTGTTGGCCCTCACATAGCTCCGCCCCTGTGCCTAGTATTTTCACTTTCATGTGGGACCGCCCGTTGAGCAAACCGACACCCCGCCCTCCGGGTTGGAAAATAGAAACAAGGGAAGATCTAGCTGTAGCATGGAAGCCAAGAAATTTTGTGTCAGAGGGGCTCGTTGATAGAGTAGGAGCATTCCGTACTAGTACTACTCCTACTAGTACTTACCAAGTTTGTACTCCTAATACTATATTACTAGTACTACCACTATACAACTAGTAGACACGTGCACGACACAACATCGTAGGAACAAAAAACGGGAAGATCTTGTTTTGGGTGATTTATCTTTTTTTCAATCAACGTAGTATGAATAATATGATGTGGGGGGCACCCATGAAGCTTATGTGGCTTGGTTGCACGGCTATGGAAGGGTAGAGAAAAATAAATAGATAATGTGTTTAGAGTGCACTCCACTAAATATATATACTTTGGATCCATTGCAACGGACCGACACATCTATATCTATACCCCCTATATAGTGTGTGAAATTTTTTGAAAGTTGGTCGTTGAATGAAGCCAATCTGACGGTACAAAGATGGCAAATCCGAGCACTACTGGCCATTGGATATCATCCACCAGATTCTGCCACATGTATAATCTAGGAGACTCCATGGTTGAACTTAATTCATGACTAACTTTGCCACAACTAAGCTCAGGCAAAGTTACTAATAAGTTCTTCAAAATGAGAGCCACAAGTTGGCAAGCCTAAGGGAATCTTGCCACATTTTTTATGTGTATGTCATGTGGGGCCAGTGTGGCTTGCCTAAGGTGTGGCTTGAACCAAACACTCACCTGAGTTAATCAAACTTGCCTAACCTTACATTCCACCAGATTTTGCCACATGTTAGAATCCAGAAAACTCCACATGTAGAAGCATAATGCACAAACCACCAGAATCTCATGCGTGCAATGCACGTGTACCTTACTAGTACTAGTTGGTAGTAGTAACAAACAAATTCCAGTTTTGGCACGAGCTCGTACCGCGGGAGCACCACAAGGCCTGCCGCAGAGTTACATTTCCTCTCGGGGCCACGGACTGAACTTCAGTGGCTTAGTGCCCGGCCTATGAGTCAATGACATGCGGGCCTTAAATGCGGCTGGCCCACATGTCATTCTCATGGTGGTGGCGTGGTTCGCGACTCACTCATTTGAGATGAACCGGCCGGTCTTTGGCGTGGCCGTGGCGAGGTACCACAGCTGATGGTCGTTGGGCGTTACGAGGTGTAGATGGCCACCTGGCGGGTACTACCTGTAGTACATAAGTACTCCAAGCGAGGATTGATGCTCGGGACAAAATGTGTCACGATCGCTGGATGAAAATTCGGTGCGAGAGTGCGGATCGAACAGCAGCGGAGCGAGCAAACCGCGTCAATCGGGTGTTTACGTGGTAGAAATTTGATGGTCGCCGCAGTTCATTTGGCCGCATGTCATGCACACAAAGGCGGAGGAGCGGTGGGGCGAGATGGATGAGGGCACGAACAATCCTACCATTACATCAGCGACATGTGGGACCCATAAGCACGGGTCCCACCTGTCGGCGAAGGAAAAAGCGAGCAAAGCGTTGATAGCCACGTCAGAGGATCCATGTCCACGTCGGGGGACGTCGTGCCGTGGGTTGGAGCGGCGTCGTGGGAATCGCGCGTGGGTGTGGCAGTGGTAGAAACATGAAACGTGATGGTCGCCGTGGTTCAACTTCCATGGACAAGCTGTCGTGTTTGCTGACACATGTATATCAAAACTAGAGTTTTTATATTTCAAGCACGTGAACAAGTATTATTCTACTAGTTTGGATCCATTGCAACGCACGGGCCAACACATTGGTAGTACTAGTGTCCATATCTATCTCTAGAGGCCTTCCCTCGTTCATCCTTTTCTCTCACAAGATAAACTACTCATACAAATGCATCTTGATGTTCCGTGGAATGCACGAGGATGTTTCCTTGGTGGTCTCTCCGGTAGCGGCGTGGCCGTAGTTGCAAGTTAGCGCCCTTGAGATGCCGACGTTGAGGGGCACTCAGTTTCCTCCGATGAGCAGGTAAGATGAGTTTGATCACGTAGTAAATGCATTCTAAAGACTACTTCCTTGTGCGAGGGAGTCTGGACTAGGGGTGTCCGGATAGCGAACTATCTTTGGCGGACTCCTAGACTATGAAGATACAAGATTGAAGACTTCGTCCAGGTATGCGGATGGGACTTTCCTTGGCGTGGAAGGCAAGCTTGGCGATACGGATATGTAGATCTCCTACCATTGTAACCGACTTTGTGTAACCCTAACCCTACTCGGTGTCTATATAAACCGAAGGGTTTTAGTCCGTAGGACAAACAACAATCATACCATAGGCTAGCTTCTAGGGTTTAGCCTCTCTGATCTCGTGGTAGATCTACTCTTGTACTACCCATATCATCAATATTAATCAAGCACGCAGTAGGGTATTACCTCCATCGAGAGGGCCCGAACCTGGGTAAAAACATCGTGTTCCTTGTCTCATGTTACCATCCGCCTAGATGCACAGTTCGGGACCCCCTACCCGAGATCCGCCAGTTTTGACACCGACATTGGTGCTTTCATTGAGAGTTCCTCTGTGTCGTCACCGATAGGCCCGATGGCTCCTTCGATCATCAACAACGACGTAGTCCAGGGTGAGACTTTTCTTCCCGGACAGATCTTCGTATTCGGCGGCTTTGCACTGCGGGCCGATTAAGCTAGGCCATCTGGAGCAGATCGAAAGCTACGCCCCTGGCCGTCAGGTCAGATTTGGAAGTTTAAACTACACGGCCGACATCCGCGGAGACTTGATCTTCGACGGATTCAAGCCGCAGCCAAGCGCGCCGCACTATCTCGATGGGCATGATCTAACTCTGCCGCCGAACAGTGTCCTGGAGGCCGCACTAGTGTCCGCTCCGAACATTGATTCGGAGCCGATCTCGCCGATCGAGGATGGTTGGTTGGACACCACCTCGGGGGCTGAAATCTCTACGGCGATTGAGCCGAACACCATCCCTGTCGCTGCGAAGACCATGACTCCAAGGTGCGAACTCCTCTCCGGACTCCGAACCCTCCGCCCTGCCAATTGAATCCGATTGGGCGCCGGTGATGGAGTTCACTGCCACAGACATCTTTCAGCACTCGCCCTTTGGCGACATCCTGAATTCACTAAAGTCTCTCTCTTTATCCGGAGAGCCCTGGCAAGGACTACGGTCAGGAAGGTTGGGATGCGGACGACGAAGAAATTCAACGCCCGGAGTAACCTACAACAAGACCGCCTGGCACGATCCAAGCACGCTTAGCAATCCGGCCCCAACCCCAGCCCTCGCGAAATTGCGAAGCCAGTACTACGCGTACATAACTACGATCTGTAGATACCATGGGCATAAGGGGAGGGGCACGCCCACGGCACGCCCAGAATGCGGCTCAACCGCACCAAGGGCTCCCGATTGTGTCATTCTTTTCCTTTTTTCTTTTTTCTTACTTTCAGGACTCTGTTCTCCAGAAGCCCTGTCCGGCATTCGCGCCGAACTCACGATGCAACAGCCAGGGAAGCAGAAAGCTACGTCGAGTGTCCAGGTGGTCTCTACTACGAGCATTATACCTGTTTTACATACCATCCCGCAGCTTACCCCTGGAGGGGGACATGTTAAATAGTCCCATCCCTTGCTTATCGCACAATTTGTATCGTTCTGCTTTTATTTGCAGTTTCTTTTTAATAACAAATATATAGCTTTTGCCTATTATTGCACTCCTTTCTTTATCTATATATATGTTCATTTCATGACATGTTGCACCATACACTTTGGTGCGGCCAATACACCAGGGGCTTAAGTACCCCAAAAACATGGTGTGACAAGTCCGAACACTTTCACAAGTGCGGCACCCGAACTTATAGCATTATATGCATCGGCTCGAATCATGTCTTGGGTCAATAGTTGGGTTTGCGGCTCCGTGTTTTGGTACCTTACGTTCCGTTATATCGGCTAAGGTAGCACCGGAGAACCAACTGCGATTGTGCCCGGTTGAGCTGGGTTGAGCACCTCAGTGGAGAAAGCTAAAACTGACCGTCATGATAGGGTGAGAGCCGGTCGCTGTTCGAGAGGTTTTTTCGGGTCCCTAAAGACTTATGCCGCTTAGAGCGAGGAACCGGTATTGTCCGGCCAAGGCGTGGATAGCACCCCGAACTCGGTCTTCCGAATACTAGGGGCTTCGCCGAAATTTAAAATTATAGAATTCTATGGCTAAGTGAGAGTGTTCAGGCATTATAAGTCCGGTTTCCTTGTTCGTTGCGTTGATCGCCTCCCTCGATGGACCCAAGAATGGGAACAAGATCGCTCAAGTTTATCCCGAACACCCCAAAGCACTTTCGTGGCATGAAATTTGAAGCCAACGACTTGCCATCTCTCAAATTTGATAAACGGCCGCCTGAAGGTAATATTTTAAATTAACAAGCGTTTCTTAGCGCATATGAACAAGTTTTCAGCGTCTGAGGATAACAAATGCGAGTCTATTCAAAATTACATCTTTGGAGCACTCATCCGCTATACGGCGGGCACCCTTCAGGACGCCCTCATAGTACATTTCGGGCGTGCGATGCTCCTTGCCCTTTGGTGGCCCGTCCGTCACAAGCTTCTCCGCATCCAGCTTACCCCAGTGCACTTTAGCATGGGCAAGGGCCCGACGGGCACCTTCAATGCAGACGGAGCGCTTGATGACTTCAATCCATGGACAGGCGTCCACCAGCCGCCGTACTAACCCGAAGTAGCTCCCAGGCATGGCTTCCAATGGCCACAGCCGAACTATGAGGCCCTTCATGGCCTGTTCGGCGACCTTGTGAGCTCGACCAGGCTGCTTGACTGGTCGCTCGAGCTGCCGGATGTCCGGCCTCGACATCTTGAGACTATAACACCTTCTCCGTCGAGCTCCCCTCCTTGGCGCGGTAGAGCAGCGGCGACGTGGACACACTACGGGGCAGATCTGCGAATGCTCTGGAGAGCTCGAATCCGGGTAAGTAATAGGTAATTCACTTTCACATGCTTGCTTTGCATAAAGAATGCCTTACCCACCGCTATCTTCTTTAATGATTCAATTTCTTGGAGGGCTTTTTGGGCTTGACCTTAGCGGCTTTGGCACTCTCAAGAGCCGAGGCGAGCTCGGACTCTCGAGTCTTCGAGTCATGCTCCAAACTCTCATGTTTTTCCACGAGAGCCTGGAGCTCTTGCAGCACCTCCGCCACCTGCCCCTCCTGCTTCTCTCGCTCGGTGCGCTCCGCAGCCGCTTTGTTTTCGCTTAAGAAAAACAAAAAAAATAGTAGTAACTTTTTGTTGGTTTACTTTTCTTGTTGTAGTAGTAATAATTAAAGAGAAAATCCAAAAATATTTCCCGCTCTTCTTTTGCTTGTTGGGAGCTTTCCCGTGTAAATAGTTTTATTTCTTTTCTTACCTTTGGGGGTCGATAGGAGAAGACCATAATTAATTTCTTGAAGTGGCTCTTATATGCATTATTGTTGATTTAACCAAGAGCCCATATTTCCTTGTCTTCTCCTGTTTATTGAATGCTCACAGAGTCCAGCTTAGTCCCATGCACGTGCACTCTTATTATTATTCACTTCATTTAGTCGTGCAAGTGACAGGCAATTATGATGATATATGATGGACTGACCGAGATGAGAAAAGCTGGTATGAACTCGACCTCTCTTGTTTTTGTAAATATGATGAGTTCATCGTTCCTGATTCAGCTTATTATGAATAAACATGTTGGCAATGACAATTAGAGATCATAGTTGCTCATGCCATGCTTGATTAGCTATGAGTTATAATGGTTTACCTTGCGTGCCAACATGCTATTAAAATGGTTCTGATGTGGTATAGTGGGGTGGTATCCTCCTTTGAATGATTTAAGTGACTCGACTTGGCACATGTTCACGCGTGTAGTTGAAACAAAACCAACATAGCCTTCACGATATTTATGTTCATGGTGGATTATATCCTACTCATGCTTCCATCCAATGTTTATTAATTTTAATGCATGTTCATGACTGTTATCACAATCTAGTTGGTCGCTTCCCTGTCTTTTGCTAGCCTTCACTTGTACTAAGCGGGAATACTGCTTGTGCGTCCAATCCCTTAAACCCCAAAGTTATTCCATATGAGTCCACTATACCTTCCTATATGCGGTATCTACCTGCCGTTCCAAGTAAATTTGTATGTGCCAAACTCTAAACCTTCAAATAAACATTATGTTTTGTATGCTCGAATAGCTCATGTATCAACTAGGGCTGCCCTTATCTTCCATGTTAGGCGGGTTATTCTCAAGAGGAGTGGACTCCGCTCCTCACTCACGAGAAAATGGCTGGTCACCGAGATGCCCAGTCCCATGCTTTATGCAAAATAAATCAAAATAATTGCAAACAAAACTCCCCACAGCACTTTGTTGCTAGTTGGAGACACTCGTTGTTTCGAGCAAGTCATGGATTGATGCTTGTTGGTGGAGGGAGTATAAACTTTACCATTCTGTTTGGGAACCGCCTATAATGTGTGTAGCATGGAAGATATCGCCATCTCTTAGTTGTTATGTTTACAATGAAAGTATGCCGCTCAAAATATTATTTATCTCTATTTCAAAACCGAGCTCTGGCACCTCTACAAATCCCTGCTTCCCTCTACGAAGGGCATGTCTATTTACTTTTATGTTGAGTCATCACCTTCTTATTAAAGAAGCATTAGCTGGAGAGCGCAGCTATCATTTGCATCCATTACTATTAATTATATTGGGTATGACTATGATTGGATCTCTTTTACCATGGATTACAATGTCTAGTCAGTCCTTGATGTTTAAAGGTGTTTTGCATTTATTTTTTGCGGTCTTAGAAAGGGCTAGCGAGATACCATCTTGTTATATCATATTATGATTGTTTTGAGAAAGTGTTGTCATCCGAGATTTATTATTATTACTCGCTAGTTGATTATGCTATTGATATGAGTAAACATGAGACCTGAGAGTTATTGCAAATGTGGTTAGTCAAAATCTTTGCAAAAAATTTGAATGCTGGCTTTACATATTTACAACAACAAGAGCAAACAGAGTTTGTAAAAGTTTTTCTTTATCACTTTCAGTTTATCAACTGAATTGCTTGAGGACAAGCAAAGGTTTAAGCTTGGGGGAGTTGATACTCTCCGTCGTATCTACTTTTCCAAACACTTTTGCCCTTGTTTTCGACTCTAACTTGCATGATTTGAATGGAACTAACCCGGACTGACGCTGTTTTCAGCAGACTTTCCATGTTGTTATTTATGTGCAGAAACAAAAGTTCTCAGAATGACATGAAACTCCACGGAACGTCTATTTGGAAATAATAAAAAATCCTAGCAAAAGATGAAGACCAGGGGGCCCACACCCTGTCCACGAGGGTGGGGGCGCGCCCTCCCCCCAAGGGCGCGCCCTCCCCCCAAGGGCGCGCCCCATATCTCGTGGGCCCCCTGGAGCTCCTCCGACGCCAACTCCAACTCTATATATTTTCTTTCGGGGAGAAAAAATAGAGGAGAAGAAATCATCGCGTTTTACGATACGGAGCCGCCGCCAAGCCCTAAAACCTCTCGGGAGGGCTGATCTGGAGTCCGTTCGGGGCTCCGGAGAGGGGGATTCGTCGCCGTCGTCATTATCAACCATCCTCCATCACCAATTTCATGATGCTCACCGCCGTGTGTGAGTAATCTCATCGTAGGGTTGGATGAGATCTATCATGTAATCGAGTTAGTTTTGTTAGGGTTTGATCCCTAGTATCCACTATGTTCTAAGATTGATGTTGCTATGACTTTGCTATGCTTAATGCTTGTCACTAGGGCCCCAGTGCCACGATTTCAGATCTGAACCTATTATGTTTTCATGAATATATGTGTGTTCTTGATCTTATCTTGCAAGTCTATAGTCACCTACTATGTGTTATGATCCGGCAACCCTGAAGTGACAATAATCAGGACTGACCATAGTTTGAGGAGTTCATGTATTCACTATGTGCTAATGCTTTGTTCCGGTTCTCTATTGAAAGGAGGCCTTAATATCCATTAGTTTCCATTAGGATCCTGCTGCCACGGGAGGGTAGGACAAAAGATGTCATGCAAGTTATTTTCCATAAGCACGTATGACTATATTCAGAATACATGCCGACATTACATTGATGAATTGGTGCTAGTTCTGTGTCACCCTATGTTATGATTGTTACATGATGAACCGCATCTGGCATAATTTTCCATCACCGATCCAATGCCTATGAGCTTTTCCTATATTGTTCTCCGCTTATTTACTTTTCCGTTGCTACTGTTACAATCACTACAAAACACCAAAAATATTACTTTTGCTTTTGTTACTTTTGTTACCGTTACCACTACTATCATATTACTTTGCTACTAAATACTTTACTGCAGATACTAAGTTATCTAGGTGTGGTTGAATTGACAACTCAACTGCTAATACTTGAGAATATTCTTTGGCTCCCCTTGTGTCGAATCAATAAATTTGGGTTGAATACTCTGCCCTCGAAAACTGTTGCGATCCCCTATACTTGTGGGTTATAAATGGTGGTGTGTGTGTGTGCACTACAAAAAAATACACTTCCGTGATGATACGTGTTTGTCACAGTAGGTCACGTTTTCTGTCATGCATGTACATCCATGACAAATTGATGATAGAATCAAGATAGTCATACCTGTGCTGTCGTAGAAGTGTTCCATGACATGACCAAAATTATCATCACGGAAGTGTCCACTTCCATGACGATAAATCGTGCGTCATAGAAGTGCTTTCGTCAAGGGTGACCGACATGTGGCATCCACCACAACGGAACACTGTTAAGCGATCGGCTCCAGTTTTGGATCCAATAACACGTTAACAGCCCCGACAAATGGGGATTTTCCATGTGTAAAATCATCATTGGCTGGAGGAAACACGTGTCGGCTCACCGTTGGGATAGATGTCATCCACTCATTGGACCCAAAGCGGCCCAACAGAGGCCCATTCCTGTGAAAAGGCCGGCCTGTTTGACTTGGTCAAAAGGTGGCGGGCTGGCCCATGACAAGCTTGTTAACGGCTTGTTCGCATATAGCCCATTTACAGCCCGTTAACCCAGGGCCCATTTACGGCCTACCGAATTAGGCCCTGTAGCGTCATCTGGGCCGTCCAATATAATTCCAGCCCGTTTTAACTTCCAACCCATATATGCCTCCCATTACGTCTTTCAGCCCATATGAGGCCCTTAGTAACCCTCGGCCCATTAACGGCTCGTGGTAAAATGGGCCCGTAATGAACAGTGTATCACTTTATACCCATTAACGGCCCATTATTCCGTTGGGCCGTTTCCAGCCCATGTTATCTTTCGGCCTTCTTAGGGCCCATTTATTCTTGGGCTCATTTCGAGCATTCGTTTACTTACGGCCTGTTACTGGTATTTTCTGCTTGTGAGCCAAATTCAGCCTGTGGTTATAGTCGGCTCGTTTGTGGCCCGTCAATACGTTAGGTCATTTTCATAGCGTCATCAAATACGGCCGATTAACGATGGCCCGTTATGGTCGGCCCATGAATGGAGGATTTCAACTCTAGCCCATTTACGGCCATAATGTGGTCTGTTATTGGCCCATGTTTGGCCAACCGATCATACGGCCCGTAGAAGGCCCATTGATGATACGGCTCGTAGAAGGCCCATTGTGTCTACGGCCCGTATAAGGCCCATTGTTTCTACGCCACGTAGAAGGCCCATTGTTTCTACGGCCTTTAGAAGGCCCATTGTTTCTACGCCACGTAGAAGGCCCATTGTTTCTACGACCCTTAGAAGGCCCATTGTTTCTACGACCCGTAGGAGGCCCATTGTTAACTACAGCAGGTGGGCATCAAAGTTCGCCACCAGCGCAAATATAGGGAACACCCTACACTATATAGAAATGGCTTGCTATTTTCTTCAGCCGGTGGCTGCACGTTAAGAACAAATTTTGTATCGCACCAAAACAAATTACAACTATAAATCAAAAGGAAGGTTGGCATAAAAGTTAAAACTCTAGCAGATAAATGCACCACCAGAAGTTCAGAAGCTCAGTTCATTTGACCTGACTGTTACGTTTTCATGTTGTATTGTTCGATGGAGCACCATAACCTTCGCCTTCAGTTCTCCTAGGCTCCTGAACAACATAGCAAATGTCTGATAGTCTGGTTTCAAAACCATGCATATCTAGACAACATCAAACAATGTCTCTCCTTGTTTCACAAAGGGTCTTTGTTAGGGAATGGACTTGTGTCTGGAGCACAGATACAACATTGTTTTGAGCTTGCATATCTTGATCATGAGGCAGTTTGGACGAGATTGCCTTAACAACCAACCCAAGATTACACAGAACGTGCTTTTGGCCTTTGTTAGTGGACAGTCTTGACCCACTGCAGCAAGAGCTGACATTGCGGTTATAGTTGCCTCGCCACCTTCAGAAGGTGGCGGTTCCATCGTTTTTTTCCATAGCTTGCTGAAAAGTTGAGGTTTTACATTAGTAGTACTAGAATAGAAGATATTAAGGAGGCAGCGAAACCAAACAAAATAGCTTTGGTCTATATACAGAACTTATTCTGGTGAACCCATGTAAAATATTAGTTGTATTTTTATTGCAAAGTACATAATAAAACCAGGTTCCAAACATATGACCATGTAGCATCGCTAATGTATTGTCTATTTCTTCACATTGTATTGAGGGCTAAGGATAAAGAGACGAAGTTTATAATACGGTAAGCATAGTATGACATCATTCATATCACGAAACAACTGAGAACACACAAACAGGCAATTGTAACATTGTGTGGGCAAGTCCAGCACGGAACTAGATTACAGGTCAAGATCAAAGGAACATCACTCCTCTCTTTTAAACCTTGTAAGGTGCAATGATACGCTAAGACAATTGTGTATAAAATTGAAAAGAGTAATACACACCGGCTGCAAAACCATGTAGTTCAAGGCACAAGTCGAGTAAGTAGTAGTTAAAAGGCATGAGGATTAAGGACTTACAATGGGCTTTGACTGGTGTAGTCATGCCCTTCTTCTTGCTGGTGTGACAGTCCTTGATGATTTCCACAACATTTGGTTCATGTACTATTTGGTCCTTGCGGGCTTTCCTCTGCATTTGGAACAAGTCAATATAGATCTAATAATATGGTACAGCGAAAAGAGTGAAACAACAGCTAATTACAAGAGCCTCGAAGTGTGCAATATATCTACGAGATCCTGTCGTTTGTTCGAATTTCACTTTCGTACGGTTGGCCTTGTTCTTTGAACAGTTCACCTACAAGAAGATAGATTTGTGTGGCACATGCATAAATAGGACTTCAACATGTGATCTGATCACATATATATAATGTACACGATACTTGGATCGAGACCGGTGTTTAACGAGGCCCTCCGGTCTTCATCCGATATATTTTCCACTTTGGAGATGTTTGGGAAAGTTCACTGTTAGCCTTGCCTTCAAAGCGAAGTTTTCCTCAAGTTATACCAATCTTGTCCACAGAGCAGACTTAAAAACATGGGTGCAAGCTTTGTCAGTTTGCATCATCTTGGCTATCCAACTTGAACCTCATCTGTTGAAAATTATGGGAGTCTCATTATTAGCAACCTAGAAAGTATGGGACAGAGCAAGACGATATTACTAGTTTCCATACATAACCATACTTACAGATAAATGGTCGAGGAAGGTGTTGAACTGGGTTTCGCCTTGGTCATTCCTGTACTGAATCCATGTTGGGAGGATACGTACATGACACCTAACGGCAACCGCTGCCTCTGATACTAATTTGGCTGACTCTGTAGCATAACGTGGCCTTTTTAAACCTGCCTCAAAAAGGATCTCCATTCTTCCTCCTCTAGATTTAGTTAACCAATCGAGCATTATCCCTGATGTTTGTTTCCTCTCGCGCCTAGGTGCTAGTCCAACAACGAACATAGGAAGTGTTATTGTACATCAAACTGTGAGACTACATATAAAGAAGCATGCAACTGTAACTTGACTCCAGCAACTACCTTCTTGCTGTTGAAGCTCACAAGGTTCATCTGATCTTGCCAACTCGTCTTGTGTCAAGAGTGCTTGGGAAGTAGTGTCAGGTGGCAAGGGAGCTTGGGAACGTGCTGCTAGCTCAGTCGACGCACAAGTAACTCGTGAAGCTGGTAGTACTGTGGAAGGTGTTGCAAGAACTAGGGTTGTCTCTGCTTGTTTGGTGGCAGCTATTTGTTTCTGTTTGGCTTTTTCTGCAGCTCATGTAGCATGGGATACCCTGTTTGTAGAATTTTCCGCTGGACTTTGACCTTCTATTGAACCATCAGTACCAGCAGAATCTGCAGGATTCTTCCGGTTCCCATTCCCTGCCATTCTGTGTTTCCTCCTCTTTCTCTGTGCCATGTTAAGTCAAGCCGACAAGAAAAACGAATAACAATTTAGTTCTTCAGAACAAATTGATACGTGATACAGACGAACTGAACTTTGATGTTAGACAACCACATGATAGGATCGGAGGATGTAATATGTACGAAAAACATGACAGAAGAGATAACCAGAACTATGATGTGTAAACTAAGCAGAAGACATTTCACTAAAGTAGAAGCAATGCAATGGAAGGTAGACACCATATGAAAGATGCTACAAATATCGCTCCGCCAAGTTAACAGTGTCTCATCATAAATGGCTTTTAAACAAATGTGAAGTAGTACAAGAAATAAATCATATGCAAGATGCAAACAACATCACAGTACCAAGTTAGAGGTCTCTCGTCATTAGTGCCATTGCATATTCACAGCTTATGATGTGTAAACTAAGGAGAAGGCATTTCAACAAATTAGAAGCAATGAAAGCTAGACACCATATGAAAGATGCAATGAATATCACTCTACCAAGTCAAAATTGTCTCATCATAAGTGCCATTTCAACAAATTAGTAGTACAAGCTAGAAAAGAATGCGAGATGTGACCTATATCACACTCCAAAGTCAAACGTGTCTTATGATAAGTGATTGTTGCAGGTTACACAACAGTAGTAATTTGATGTAAGAACATGGTGGGATAGACAGATATTGTATGTCCTAGAAACAGGAACGCGTGTCTTATTCAAGTATAATGTGTAAAGTAAGTAGATGGAATTCAACAAAATTAGAAGCAATACAAGCTAGACATCACACATAACATGCAACCACACATAATAGTGCCAAGTTAGAGGGAGCACCGGTGATGGTGCACTAGGGGAGACCTGCTCATCATAAACACAGCTACGTTGAGTGTCTATGCATGTGTTGTCCTGGAAATCATCTTGGGGGGGATGGAGGAGTAGAAACTGTAGAGGCCCTCCGTTTGGAAGGAGCACCTTTATCCGCTGCCTTGCTAACTTCCTTCCGCTTTATTGATTTTGGATTGTCAAGTAAAACCAACAAGAAAAAGCAATAAAATTCTCTATTCAAAACTCATTCATGCATGATACTGACAATCACTACTTTTATGTAAGGCAAACACATGATACCAGGATGGAATATGTACGAAAAACAGGACGACATGGCATATTCACAACTGTTTGTGTAAACTAAGCAGAAACCATTCCAACAAATAAGAAGCAATGCAAGCTACACACCACATGAAAGATGCAACCAATATGACTCTGCCAAGTTAAAATCGTCCCATCATAAAAGGAATTTCAACAAATTAGAAGCAGTGCATGCTATAAATCATATGAAAGATGCAACTAATATCGCACTACATATACTAAAGGTGTCTCGTCATATTGATTGATGCGGGATACAAAAAAACAAAAGTTTTATGTAAGGACATGCTTAATAGACAGATGTACTATGTACTAAATACAGGAAGGCATGTCACATTAACAGGTATAATGTATAAGCTAAGCAGAATAGCACATGCAGTTTAACCAGATTGGAAGAATTACAATCTAGACACCATATGCAACATGCAACCACATATCACGCTTCCAAGTTAGAGCGAGCACCTGCGATGCTAGTGTAGGGGAAATGCGGTAATCAACTACAGAGCTATGTTCACTATCTTCATCTAGCCTTGTTGTTTCTTGAGAATCATGTCGGGAGGCTGACACTGCATTCTTTAAATGAGGAGTAGTCCACTTGCCTGACTGCCTCATCATAAGTGATTGATGAGGGATACACAAGAACATTAGTTTGATGTAAGAACATGGTTAATACACAGATGTACTAGTATGTACCAAAAACTGAAAGGCATGTCATATTCAAAAGTATAATGTGTAAGCTAAGCAGATGCAATTTAACCAAATTGGAAGCAATACAAGCTAGACATCTGGCTGGAGTGGTGAGCATGATCATCTAGGACCTGAGAGCCTGGTGGGAGGCGGGCTGCTTCGCCACCATCGCGGCTTTTAGTTGGCTTCGTGTGATGTCTGTCTTTCTTTGGGCTTGTCCTTTGGCTCGGCCGATTCCACGACTAGCTATTTGTCTTATGGTGCTCATGGGATGGTGGTTCATGTAAAAAATATATTTCCTTATCTTAATAAAGACCAACTTCGGCCTTTCGAATACAAGCTAGACACCATATGGAACATGCAACCACATATGAACCGCAAAGTTAAAGCAAGCACCTGGGATGGTGGTTCATTGCGAGCAAGGTCATCAACTCCAGAGCTACGTTGACCGTCTCCATCTATTGACACTGCACCCTTTATAGCGATGTAACGTGCCGTGCTTACCCACGTAGAAAGCTGGAGCAACTTCTCTCTTTTCTTTTCTGCTTCTGTCGAGGCAGACTCTAAAATACCCTTGCATAAAACACAATAGTGAGAGTATGGGTGAAGTGTGTGCAGAACTAGTGCACTGTAAAAGTAGTAGATAGCAGGTGGCTAAAAAATAAATGACAGGAGACATATGATAGCTCTACAACATTGCATGGCAAACAAAATTAGATTCTACTCTGTATGATTTTGTAATATATGAGCACATGAAATGCAGGTACTCCTCCAGCACACCACCACATGATGTCATATCAAGATAACAGTCGACTGAAAATAAATAGGCCAGTCGATTTTTTTAATGAACCATCCGATCTATAAGGAACGGGCAGATGGCCTTCGTATACCTCACGCCGATCCTTTGTTGGCGATCTTTCTCGAACCGGCGACCACGGCCCAGACCACGCCTCCGCCGCCCCCACCTCCCTCGACCTCACACCACCGCCGTGCTTGGCAGCGCCCCCAGGCCATCCCTTTAATCCCGGCAGACCTCCAGATCGGGCGCCAGTAGCTCTAGGCCCCACAGGTCCCTAAGATAAACATTGAGGCGCTTATTCCCCGGCATAATAGGTGGACTAGCGCATGTTACGCCAGGGAATGCTTCCGTTAATTGGGAATCAACTGACTAGGAATTGAAATTCAGGGGGGGCGACGGACCTCTAGCTAAGGTGAAATAGTATATGAGGAGAAACCTTGTGCATCACGAGTTACTAGGAACATCTAGTATCAAGAAGAAGCGGTCAACTAGTGTATTCTGTGGGATGAATACCGTGCAAGCAGACATGTAAGATTTGCACGAATAAGGGAAGAGGAGTACCCTTATCGGTTGCCAGTGTGGTCTCCTCCATATGTCGCGGCAATCTTCTTTTTTCTCCAAGGGGAACCGTTGTTTTGGAGAACCGTGGATCCTTGGACAAACCCATGCCAATTGTTGACTGTGTTGCCGTGGCCTTATATCGGTGGAGGGGAAGCAGATCCGAGGCGGCGAAGGACGGTGTAGCAGGAACATCTCTGGTGCGGTGGAGGGTGGCGAAGTTGGAGCGGCAGCGGTGAGGCGCAGGACAGCATTGTTGAACTGGCTCGGGTACGGACGGCTCGGCCTCGGCTTCAACTACTAGCTGTGGAGGGTGTTGCGGTTGAGGTTGTGGTGGACGACGACATCGGGGTATCGGCTCCGGCGTGATTGAGGAGGGCGGCGGTTGATGGGTCGGATGGGGTGGCGGACGGAGGACGCCGGGGTTTCGCGGCTGGTGGAGAGGTAGTTTTTGCGGCCACGGAGTACGAATGGGGAATCGGACGGGGGGGGGGGGGGATGGGGAGAACCATGTTTTGGTCTGGGACGCGCTTGTTTTTGGCTTTTTTAAACAGAAGATGGGACGCGCTTGTTTGAAATTTGGGAAAGTACAAACTTTTCCCCCCTCTTAAATTTCGGACCTACTGTGGGTCGGGGGTAGGATGGTAATCCCAAGTGTCCCAAATAGTGGGCGGTAGCGATTTCGGCCGCATGCATGTGTGCTTAGGCGGCCATTGTGTATGAATGTTTTTCAGAGGCGGTTGTGTGGCATCTAGATGAAGCTACAAACCTACCCTGGTTTAGACCTTTGGACGTCGGGCCGGTAGGTTTCACGGGTCGAAGTTATTAGAAAAGTAATTTCGTTGTACTACCAAACATTGGCCTCACGCGGTTTCGGCGCTTCGTTCTAAATTTTGAAACACAAGCATTCACCTTTGGAGTACTCTTGAACTTTGAGTATTTACCTAAATAGACAATGTTAAATTTGACCTTGTATGTTTGAAAACCTCATTAAATTATCCGCTTATTTTTGAAATTTTGACACTTGAAAATCCTATAACTACGATTATTTTGGAATGGAGGAGCTAAATTTGAATCTATTTTGTACACGACTACATATGCTATTATGTACAAAATCAGAGGAAATATTGGGGCCCCCATAATTTAGGTATGATTTACAAATGCCATGATATCAAATTCAAATAATTGAATGGACTTCATGTTGAATTCGATTTTTTAAACCACCTTAAGTTGAATTCAAATGTATGCTAGTTCATAGGTAGCTATTTATAATGTTCAATGTGTAACTTTCAGATGTATCTTGTGCTTTACATACACAACATGAACTATACTCACGTTTATATTCGATTGCTAAAGCGATGCATTGTCTGGAGTTCAAAATACTAACTATGTGGATCAATTGTGTCGAATAATAACATAGACATGCTCAAATTTGATAGAATCTAGATGTTTGATGGATCAATGACCGTTCCTTACACGAACTGCAAATATCATGATCCCATCCTAATATTTGGAAACAATTTATATCTTTAATCAATGTGTACAACAGTCTTTTACGTGTAGTTTCACTCTCCATCGGTGGTCTCTCACACATGCTCACACACTCTCTCCCGAACTGTCTTTCTCGCACACATGCTCTCGATATAACCCTCCCTCCCTCTTGTAACCATTTACGACTGTTTTCACTAACCTTTATCACAAGCACTCTTCCTCTCGCAAGCATACACATGCGCAATCCCGATCGACCCTTTCTATATACATAGACCTGCCTACGTGTCTCACAGACGCACATTATCTTTAGGCATGTCTCTCACGCATTGTCTCACACCTCTCTTCCTAATCGGCGAGTATAATTCTAGCGAGCATTCTATAGGATGCCCTTAAAGTTAGGTTGGATGAATAGTAATATCGAGAGATAAAGGGGTTACCTTAGTCCGAGAACCTAGGGTTACAAATCCTAGCCGGCTTTGTCAGTTGACACAGAGTCCTTCACAATTATGCTATCTTTGTCTTGTACGACTAGTCATCCATGGGTCTCCCTAAATGCGTCACGGGCTAACCAATGTGGCGTAGGACGGAACCGAACGAAGCGCCTCACCTCGACCCACTGGACCTCACGCAGTGACACACCCTCTGCCCCCACGTCTCGTTATCTTCACACACACCAACACAGACACCACACACACAAAAAATATTCTCCAAGTGCCTCTATCCACTCCCCCTGCATATACATACTCAAGGGAATCTCTCGCCGTGACGTCATATTCGTCTCTCTCTCTAGACCACTCTCATTTCTCGTGCTATCTCTCCCCCGCCACCCCCCTCCCCGCCGGCCCCTCTATCCATGCCTCTCTCAAATACGTAATACAGACACATACCTCTCTAGGCCCCGCCAAATGCATCAATTACACATTCACACATGTTACATCGCGTACCCCATTGATCTAAAAAGCCCTCTCTTCACATTTATTTCGCATACAACATTCCTTTTGAATAAAGTGTGGCCAAAAATTATTCTAGAATTTCTACATATATACAACATTACAAAGTTATATGGAGGAGTATGAATGCTAATTTGCATTGCATGGTGCCCACAATGATATTTATTCCAAGACCGTGAATTTGTATATTTTTATACTATATATAAAGTTAGTCATAATAAAGAGAAACGAAGAGCATCTCTCTCTCCATCGCATACCCCCCTCTACGCCCCTTTCACGTACACACACAAACTATCTCCAGGTCCTCTAAAAGTAAGCCCCCAGCACATTCACGCATGTTTCATCTTTCTCTCGCGATATATACAGTGATGATCATTGTATTTGAAGCGAAAGCACGACACGTTACATTGGACTTCAGAATCCATTCATTACGGTCACCATTTACGCTTTTGTGGTTATTATCTGATCCGCAGGCGCACCGTACAACTCTGTATTTCCTCAAGACACGACTAGTTGATCAGTTAAACGCTCCACGTGGCACCTCTAGTGTTGCATCACATTATCTCACTACCATCAGGCCCACCTGTCGGCTTGTATCTACTCTACATCTACACTCTTATAAAATATAAAATACACTCTCATAAAAACAGAGTTGGTGACGATGGTGTGCCTGCCATCCTACAATATAGGCCGCCCGATTTATATCTGATGGATACGAAATAAACTATGACAATTTTGCAAAAAGGTACCCACACACCTCTACACATTTGCAAATATGGCCTTGCCTCGTTCATCCTTTTCTCTCACAAGATAAACTAGTCATACAAATGCATCTTGATGTTACATGCAAAGCACGGGCATCTTGCTAGTAAGAATGAAAACAAACGACAAAAAATATTAGACGGTGGTTCGAAGTCACGACCGCGGGCACAGCGGACAAGGTGGCCTTGTATTGGTATGTTGATCCGTCTGTTTTAACACACATGAGCTCGTGTGGTGATTATACACACACGCGCGCATGCACACGAACTGCATGCACGCAACACTCACACGAACACATGCACCCACGCACGCACGCAACACTCACACGTACACATGCAACCACGCACGGATGCAACACTCACATGCACACACCAGTACACCACACGACCAACACACACTCTCACGCTCAAGTGGTCAACCTACACGTGCATGCGCACACATCAAGCCCTGACATACACATACACAACCAGGTGATTCCCGCGCACGGGTTGGAGTCTTGTCGCGCCTGCGTAAAGTGTGTTTATCTGACCTTTCCCCTATGCGAACTGACAGGTGGGACCCACAAGGAACATGGTCAATTTAACTAGTCAACATGGTGCCATGCAGACTATTTGGCCGGTCAACAGAGTGCAATCCGTTACTGAACCATGAGCAAGTGACCGTATAATCACCGCAAAACGTATATAGTGACCGTAATCAGCTTATTCCGAAGTTTGGTGAACGTATTACGCATTTCTCTCTATAGGCCCTCTAAACCTACATCTCTACACGTTCTCGCATGTTACATCTAACAACTATGCAATACATCACTACTACTACACTCTAACACAATAAATCATATGTGTTTTTAGTTTTACTAGATATCATATTGTTACTTAATTATTCAGATTGCATACATTAAAATTGCCATTGAAATGTATGGCCAGTATCATATACCGCGCGGGGAAAATCCTGCCCTTTCTTGTTTAATCGGGTTTGTATCGATGGATCATGTGAAAGAGCAAAACTATAGTACTATACAGTACAAGTGATAGTTCACTGGGCCGTCATGTCGTGTACTCCTTCGTCGTAAGAGTGGAGCGCTCGCTTTCATAAATCTTCTAGTCCCTTTCGCCGACATGTGGGACATCAAGCTACCGGGTCCACGTGCCATACCGGAATACAGTGCAGAGCAGCCGGGGTGAAGCACCCAATCATGGCACCGGCGTAGTAATGAGCAATGAGGCGTCAAATCACAAAGCTGCACCTTTTCCGCAATTAAGTTGGAGGGACGAGGTAATAATGCGAAAAAGAGAAGTTGGAGGGACGAAGCAACCATCATTTCACTCGTTGCTGAATCCGCTTCTCCATCATCTTCTTCAAGTTAACCACGTGTTGCTTCTGCCGTTGTTCTGCCTGATGTGGGATGCGGATCGGCTTGGTAAAGCACTGACACGTGGGACCGCATGTTAACAAACCGCCAGGACAACGTCCTCTAAAAATAAGAAACCTCCCCGCCATCCGCGCGGCAAAATCACCTCCTTTTTACTAATCTTGATTCTATATGTTTTTAGATAAATATAATTGAGATTTGTATAGATAGCACACAGGAGCAAAACCAAGTGGTACGGTTAAGGGCATCCACAATATGTAGCCAAATGTGAAAATAGCTTTTGGCATCGTGGGAACCATTGTGGACGGTGTTGCCAAAGCCAAAAGGATGGAACCGAAGCTCCCTGATTGATTGATTGAAGGAATAGAAAAATGCAACGTCTCTCCTCTTTCTCCCATGCTTCGACGCATGTACAGTATAGAGCACAGAGTCTACTCCCCTGTCCCTTCTATCACAAATCACAAAGGAGTGAGGCATCAAATCACAAAGCACGGACGAACCAACCATCATTTCACTCTTCGCTGACTCTGCTTCTCCATCGTCTTCTTCGAGAAACCATCTCACCGCACTAAGCTGGACGGATGACGCTATTGTGTACGAGTAGTACTAGTACATTCTGGCGTCCTTTGGTTCAACGGACTTCCTGGATGCAAATAACGCGGTTGTCTCAGCTTGCAGGCGGCACTTGCGAACGACTTACCGTGGTCTCCCTCAATGGTGTTCTCCGTCGAACGCACTTCACCAGACCACAACGTTCGAGATATCGTTGATGTCACTGCAATGGGGAAGGAAGTCAAATATAGTTACTACCTCCATTTTTATGTACACAAGGCCAGTATATCAAAATTACAATTTGCAAAAAGATAATAACACTAATCGAGGCAAAATTGATGGGGTTTGCCTCGTACTAGCAACCAAAGACATTAATATCCCCTGCATGCATGCGGAAGTGAGAAGGTTGGTGTCAGGACCGGTTTTTCGGGATACAATTTCCCAGAAAATGGCCCTTGTGCTCATCAGCCCCAGGATTACTGTTAGCTGATGAGGCACCAACTTGATACAGAAATTCCAAGCAAAGTACATAATATGTAGTACAAGACCATTCTGGCCTATGAGTACAACAATTGGTTTTCTAGTGGTTGATGGCGGAAGCGGTTTGCGGATCATCAGCGTCTATGGGACTCCATTTCCCACAGGAACAGCTGACCAGGACAACTCCTATCTTCGCGAGGCTGTTATCTCCATTGCGTAGGTTCCGGGGCTGTCATCACAACGCTCCTCTCCACGCAAGAAATCTGGCCAAGACAATAGCCAGGGACAAGCCAGTGAGTACTTGGAATGTACTCGCAAACATTAAGAACACAGGTATAATATAGCCACTGATAATCATGCTTTAAAATATTCTATGATCACTTCGTCTGTTATGAAATAAGGTTCATGATGCACGCAAGTAGATCATTTAAATAAAACATGAGTAAACAATCAGAGCGTAGAAATGAAAAGCACCGATCGGGTGTCTGAAGCGACGCCTCGAGAGGATAATAATATAAAGCATGCCTCAGTCGGGCGTCTGAGCGACACCACATAAAGGGCTTATATATAAAAGGAATAACAAGCATGCCACAGTCGGGCGTCTGTGCGACACCACATAACGGGCTTATAAGTAAATGAAATAACGGACATGCCACAGTCGAGTGTCTGTGCGGCACCACATAAAGGGCTTATAAGTAAATGAAATGACGGACATGCCACAGTCGGGCGTCTGTGCGACACCACATAAAGGGCTTATAAATAAATGAAATAACAAGCATGCCACAGTCGGGCGTCTGAGCGACGCCATATAAAGGGCTTATATATAAAAGTAATCACAGTGAATATCCAGGAGGTAGAACCGTCCCAGGGATACTCATTGAATTCAAATAATACAATTGATTAGTCCATAATAATAATAATCATAATCATCATATGTCATGGTCATAATCAATGTTCGGGTTTAGTAGTTTCTCCTCCGAAGACCGACACTAAGACCGACACTTGACCCATCCCAGACTGCAGTCCTTAAGCACGGACACGGCTATTCGAATAGGTTTAATATCTCTGCAGAGGGTGTACTCTTTACCCACGAGTAATGGATTTCTTTAGTCCATCAGAACTAATTTCGTCTACGGTCTTTTAGTCGAAAACACGCCTGACTTGCACACACCAGCTTTTACTCGTGTCTGGAATCACCCATGACACCTGTTAAGCAAAACTCTAAGTGGGGAGGCTACAACCTCGCGTAGCATGGGATAAAATTTCTATCGCGCGCTCTAAGGGGTGCCCCCCTCTCGGTCCTAACCGGAAACACCCATGCCCCCGGACCAGGTGGCATGCCTACCGGATGCAGCCGGTATCTTCCACCATGGCCTCTCTGTACGGTGTGTGCTAAGACAGGGGTTGACAACTTACTGAACCGTACCCTACCTACGGCAGGGACAAGTGGCAGCACGAAACAAGTATGGGGGTTACTGGAACAAGACTCAATCTATGGCCGACTCAGGAGGCTTAAGTATTTCCTGCATGATTAGCTCAAGAATAATGTTTCACATCCATCAGACACAACCACCACTCATCATACCTCCCCCTGCCCCACCGGTCATAACCGTCTCGACAAGGGACAAGCTCGTGTCTACCCAAGACAGAGACTTTCCCAGACCCTTCCCGGTAGGCATGAGAAGCATAAGAGGGTGATTGCTATCACAAGCATATCCAGTTTCAACAGCAAGAATTTTCATTATGCACTCAATGCGTATGATCATATCATTACATAATAATAATTAATGCTTCATGTCGAGGTGGTATTATAACCATATCAAACAGTCCCCAAAATATTATGCCAGGGTTCAGAATGCTTGCCTTCAAGGTGTGGAGAGGCAGGGTGCATTCCAAAACTTTGAAAGTTTTTCTTCTCTCTCCAACAAATCCTATTTTTGGAAATATTTAAATTAACACATAGTTTAAAAACAGTACAAAAAAGTTGCTTGGTAAATTTTTAAATAAATATGAAAATAAACTAGACAATATTGGAGAAACAACAGAAAAAGAATCAAGTCATTTGGATTTATATTTTAAAAGTTATAGCCAGTCAAAGTTTAGTCAAAATCTGTTTTTAAAACAAATCAGAAAAAGAAAACGTTTCGATGAGAATACACTTTCGGGGTAGGGGAGACGTACTCTAGGACTTTATGCTTTCACTTATGCCAGCATGGTCCGGCGCTGGGTCACTGGCAGAGGGTCCAGGGGGCCCACTGGTCAGGTTTGACCAGTCGCCTCTCCCTCCTTTTCCTCTGCCCGAGCGGGGGTGGGACTCCGGCGATCGTCACCGGAAAACGGAGGTTCCTCAAGGGCATCCGAGGGCAGGGATGGACACGCCACTCCTAGGCGGTCCTCCCGGTGGTCGAGGGGTCGGCGGGGGTGGAGGGAGTCGCCGGCGGCGAGCTCCGCGTCGGAGGAGGTTTCGGGTGGGTTTGGGGTTCTAGGCTGCAGTGGTTCCCGATTGCATTTGAGAGGTTGGGCAGCTCCGCAAGGTTGAGGGGAGTCGAGTGGTGTTGCTGGATGGGCGGGGGAGGGCCTGCTCGCGACGGATTGGACCGGAGCATGGCGGCGGCCGAACCGGCCGGAGTTGGGGAAGAGAGTGGCCTCTGGCCAACTGGGGAGGAGGGGAGGCTTCACACGGCTTGAATGAGCATGCTGATGAGCCTAGGCATGATCGGGAGGGCTATATATAGCCCGGCGAGGTCGGTTCCCGTGGCTGTGGATAGGAACAACGGCGAACAGCTGTTCTGTAGTGGCCAGGGCGACGTGACGGCGACGGGCGCTAGCTAACGAGTTAGTGGATGAGCTCGGGCTGTTCCACGAGTGAGTTGGCGCGCCGGTGTGCCTCGGGCGGCGCCGTCCATGGCAGAGCTGTCCGGGCGGCGGTGCTGTAGGGCGCCAGGAGGGGCCCAGGGTGGCCCTGCGGTGAGGGAGGGGTCGGGCGCGACGGTTGGGAGAGGGGAGAGGCCAGTGCGGGTCGCTTGCAGCGGACGCTGGCGACTCGGCACGACCTGCGTGCAAAACGCAAGGCCTGGGCGCGCCTAGAGCGTGCACGCCAAGCGTTCGGCGAAATGCCAGAGCATGCTAGGCGGCGAGGGTGGAGCTGGGGATTAGCAGGTCTAGGCTAGGGTCCCTTAGGAGATTAGTGGACATGCCAGTATGTATAGAGGGGCAAGATCACAGTGCAAAACAAAAATCATGCCAAAACGGGACATGCACACCAGGTGTTTGACAAAATGCTAAGGGCAACTAGGCAACTCTTGGGGTGGCCCAAATCTCCAGATCAGAGTCTCTTTGGATGAATAAGAGAGTGGTGAGGTTAGTTTGCCAAAAGCAGAAACTTGTCAGTGCAAGTTTGTGAGGAATTTGATTTTGGACAGAAAGGGAAAGGCACCATTGCATTAACTTAAAATCCTCCAATGGGTCCACTCTTCTGGACTTAAGGGTTTAGCAGGATGGGCTATAAGTAGGAAAAGGAATCATGGGTAAAAGAGCAAGATAAAAAGGGGTTGCAGTACAAACCACCAAGATGGATCAGAATGAAAAAGAGGTTGATTCACTCAAATTTTTCAAAGAACATAAAAGGGTTTTTGCATAAAGTTGAATAATATACTACTATGAACATCCCATAATTTTGGTGGAGGATAGAAAGAAATATTCTAATGGGTTGTAGTGCAAATTTGCCCAATGGACCAGAATTGAAAAATTGGTGTAGAGCTCAAAATATTAAATGAATGAAATACATTTTTGCATAAAAGTGATTTAAAAACATCACATGACATCTCCAAGTTTTGGTGAAAATATTAAATAAATTTATCAAGTGGTTGTAGTTCAAAAAAGGGCTCCAAAACAAATGGAAAATCATTTTAAGGGATAAAGCTCAGAGAGAATTAATTATGCAATTAAATTCCACTGATAATAGAAATGTTTTTCTTGAAAGGGCAAACAAGGCCAATAACATATTTGGAAAGTTTTTCATTTGAGGTAAAAAAAACTCCATAATAATAAGGAAAAGAATGGCTCTGAAATCCTCAGAAAAGTCCAGAAAATAAAAGTTTAAATTTCCTGGAAAATTTTTAATTAATAAAACAAAGGAAATTTTTTGGGGTGTCACATTTGGTTTGCATGGCGCTGCATTAATCAAGAGACAAGGAGTGAGATGGTTAGCTCTTTGGGCTTTGGAGAAAAAAATACGCATTAATTGACATGTGAAATGAGGATTTGTACGGATTAATCCCGCGAAGGAAAACCCCGCCTTTCTTTTTTAACACTAGTACTCCTAGTACGTAATACGTACTTATCATGTTTGGGTCTAGGCCTTGCATTGCCATACTTCACCACACATTTTTGCCAAGCTTGCCTAAAGTTTTCAAAATGAAAAGGAGGTACACTTGCGCATGGCTGTCGCGGTCGCACCGCACCCTCACACGGTCGCTCACACGCCAGCGGTCGCACCGCACCTCAGACGATCGCTCATGCATGCCGCAAACCCAACCAAGGGATGCACCCTCAACGACACGTGTTGTCGCATGTGAACAAACCAAACTCAGCCATCCCATCACGACACATAATTTTCGTTCATAGAGTATGTTTATCCAACCGCATATTGGGGAGTATCCGTATGGCCCGTGCGGTGGTCTGTTGGGCAAGAAGAAGAGGTGAGGACGAAGGGTTAGGAGACGTAGGATATTCATCCAACCGCCTGAGATGGTAGACTGACCCAAGTCAGGCGACTTGCATAACAATATATGTTTTTACACAACAAAAGATCCATCAAAACGACAACATAAAGAAAAACTATCACTGCTCATGGAACGAGACAGCCTCGTCGTTTTTGGCTGCCGGGGCGAACCAGCCGTAGCTGCCGACGTGTGTCTCCGCAGCATGGTTGTCCTCGGCCTCTAGCTACTCGTTCATGCGGAGCGTGCGGGCGCACTGCACGGACGAGAGCACCGCCCGGTTCAAGTCGAGGACGTCCGGTTCTACTTGCATGAGGACCTCGATGGCAGCGGCATCCGCGCGCTCCGCGTCGAGTCGAGACTCCGCCGCCCGGTTCAAGTCCAGGACGTTCGGTTCCGCCTGCAGGAGGGCCTTGATGAGAGCGGCATCCGCGCGCTCCGTGTCGAGTTGAGCCTCTGCCGTCCGGTTCAAGTCCAGGACGTCCGGTTCCGCCTACAGGAGGGCCTCGATGGCAGCGGCATCCGCGCGCTCCGCCTCAAGTTGAGCCTGCGCCGCCCGGTTCACATCCACGAGTTCTGGTTCCGCCTGCAGGAGAGCCTCGATGGCAGCGGCATGCGCGTGCTTCACGTGGATTTGAGCCTCTGCCTCCCGGTCCTCCTTTAGTATCGCCAGGTTGAACTGCTAGTCCGCCTGCACCATGGGGGACTCGGACATTGGCACGAAGTCGACGTCCATTGTCTCATACCCATCGGGGGCCTTCTGTGTCGCGACCTCCGCCATGAATAATGGATCGGCTTCCTCCTCCTCGTAGCTTGGCTCCAGAGAACTCGGGGATTGGCCCGCCGCAAAGCGAGCTTGGGAACGGAGGTCTGTAGCGCCGACCGCCGCCGCGATTTCTGCGCGGCGCTCCGGCGTCAACATCTTGTAGTACGTGATCTTGCGGTGCACCATGGCTTTCCGGCGAACTTGGGGACACTTGATGCAGGCTAGGGGATCAAAAGGTGGGGGAATGGGCTGGAGATTAGGTGCGGTTTTAGGGCGATGGTGGCGAGGGCGGCAATGAAGGTTACGGTGTGAATAGTGGTTCCGGTGACAACCGGTCAATCGGTTTTGACTGTACATCTCTCTTGTCGCGTTCGCATTGCAGCCCGGCACGCTGGACTCTCCACGTCGCTGACCGAATGGAACGCGCTTTGTCCTGTGTTTTCGCTCACTTGTGGGACCGCAGTTGAGAGCAAACTGACGTCCCTCCCCCTCCCCCGCCCACGTCATTTATACTACCACTCCCTCTGTTTTATGCGGAGTTAATAAAAAAACAGGGAGTATCTCTGATGAGGATCCTCGACGTGGTTGAACCCATTGAGTAACTATGCGGGGCCTAGCAAGCATGGGGATGCCGATAAGTGATCGAAGGGAGGGTAAGGCAGGATACCTATGTCAGAGGTTCCACTTCCACTACTACTCCCTCCTTCCATTTACTATACAGGGCCTAATGCGTTTTTCGAGGCTAACTTTGACCAAATATTAGAGTAATAATATATGACATCCAACTTACACAAAGCATACACTACTAGGGAAAAGCCTAGCAGCAGCGCGGGTTTTGGGCCTATTAGTAGCGCGGGGGCCGGCGCTACTAATAAGGCGCTTCTGACTAACGATATAGCGATAGGCGGGTGCCACCAGCGCTACTACTACGTCCGTTAGTAATGGCGTGGGTAAAACCAGCGCTACTACTAACTCATGGATTTTTTTAATTTTTGCCCAATTTTCAAATTTCTGAATTATTTTAACCTCTAATCTCTAATCACCCTCATCGCTGCTCAATTTAATCTCTAATCACCCTCATCATTCCAAATCATCTAACTTCCCGTACGGTCATCCATCCTCTCACTACTCCAGCCTGAGCATGCTTAACTTCCGGGTTCTATTCTCCCTCGATTCCAAGTCTGCACTTGTTGTTTTCCTAACAATAGTAAGATGTCAATCCTATTAACTCTCGGGAGTTTAGCTTGAGCATGAAGTCACACATTTCGCTGTTTGAGTTTAAAACTATTGTTCTAAAAAACAATAATTATTTAGTAACACTAATATTTCTTGAATAAGGAGTTTAACCACATTTTGACCAAAGTTTGACCACAGTTTGACCAGATTTAACCAAAATTCCAAAAAACTGAAATAATTATTTAGTAACACTAATATTCTTGAATAATTATTTAGTAACACTAATACTTCTTGAATAAGTAGTTTGACCATCGTATGCAAAATTTATAGCCGTTTTACATTTTCCCTACACTTTTTGCAAAACATGTCCAAATTTAAGTTTTCAAATTTTCCTAACTAGTAGATGTAGTAACATAACTACGTCTCGAAGGATTTTAATTTTTGAAACATTTTGATATATTATACATTTTTTTCTAACATCGTATGCAAAAGTTATAGCTGTTTTACATTTTCCCTACACTTTTTGCAAAACATTTCCAAATTTAAGTTTTTAAATTTTCCTAACTAGTAGATGTAGTATCATAACTACATCTCGAAGGATTTTAATTTTTGAAACATTTGGTATATTATACATTTTTTCTAACATCGTATGCAAAAGTTATAGCCGTTTTACATTTTCCCTACACTTTTTGCAAAACATGTCCAAATTTAAGTTTCTTAATTTTCCTAACTGGTAGACGTAGTAACATAACTACATCTCGAAGGATTTTAATTTTTGAAACATTTTGATATATTATACATTTTTTCTAACATCGTATGCAAAAGTTATAGCTGTTTTACATTTTCCTTACACTTTTTGCAAAACATGTCCAAATTTAAGTTTTAAATTTTCCCAACTAGTAGATGTAGTATCATAACTACATCTCGAGGATTTTAATTTTTGAAACATTTGGTATATTATACATTTTTCTAACATCGTATGCAAAAGTTATAGCCGCTTTTACATTTTCCCTACACTTTTGCAAAACATGTCTAAATTTAAGTTTTTAAATTTTCCTAACTAGTAGACATAGTAACATAACTACATCTAGAAGGATTTTAATTTTTGAAACATTTTGATATATTATACATTTTTTTCTAACATCGTATGCAAAAGTTATAGTCGTTTTACATTTTCCCTATACTTTTTGCAAAACATGTCCAAAACTAAGTTTTTAAATTTTCCTAACAACTAGATGTAGTAACATAACTACATCTCGAAGGATTTTAATTTTTGAAACATTTTGATATATTATACATTTTTCTAACATCGTATGCAAAAGTTATAGCCGCTTTTACATTTTCCCAACACTTTTTGCAAGACATGTCCAAATTTAAGTTTTTAAATTTTCCTAACTAGTAGACGTAGTAACATAACTACATCTTGAAGGATTTTCATTTTTGAAACATTTTGATATATGATAAATTTTTTCTAACATCGTATGCAAAAGTTATAGCCGCTTTTACATTTTCCCTATACTTTTTGCAAAACATGTCCAAATTTAAGTTTTTAATTATCCTAACTGGTAGATGTAGTAACATAACTACATCAAAAGGATTTTAATCTTTGAAAATTTTTGATATATTATACATTTTTTCTAACATCGTATGCAAAAGTTATAGCCGTTTTACATTTTCCCTACACTTTTTGCAAAACATGTGCAAATTTAAGTTTTTAAATTTTCCTAACTAGTAGATTTAGTAACATAACTACATCTCGAAGTATTTTAATTTTTGAAACATTTTGTTATATTATACTTTTTTTCTAACATCGTATGCAAAAGTTATAACTGCTTTTACATTTTACCTACACTTTTTTGCAAAACATGTCCAAATTTAAGATTTTAAATTTTTCTAACTAGTAGACGTAGTAACATAACGACATCTCGAAGGATTTTAATTTTTGAAACATTTTGATATATTATACATTTTTTTCTAACATCGTATGCAAAAGTTATAGCCGCTTTTTACATTTTCCCTACACTTTTTGCAAAACATGTCCAAATTTAAGTTTTCAAATTTTTCTAACTAGTAGATGTAGTAACATAACTACACCTCGAAGGATTTCAATTTTTGAAACATTTTTTATATTATACATTTTTTCTAACATCGTATGCAAAAGTTATAGCCGCTTTTACATTTTCCCTACACTTTTTGCAAAACATGTCCAAATTTAAGTTCTAAATTTTCCTAACTGGTAGACGTAGTAACATAACTAAATCTCGAAGGATTTTAATTTTTGAAACATTTTGATATATTATACATTTTTTTTCTAATATCGTATGGCAAAGTTATAGCCGTTTTACATTTTCCCTACACATTTTGCAAAACATGTGCAAATTTAAGTTTTTAAATTTTCCTAACTAGTAGATTTAGTAACATAACTACATCTCGAAGGATTTTAATTTTTGAAACATTTTGATATATTATACATTTTTTTCTAACATTGTATGCAAAAGTTATAGCCGTTTTACATTTTCCCTACACTTTTTGCAGAACATGTCCAAATTTAAGTTTTCAAATTTTCCTAACTAGTAGATGTAGTAAAATAACTACGTCTCGAAGGATTTTAATTTTTGAAATATTTTGATATATTATACATTTTTTTCTAACATCGTATGCAAAAGTTATAGCTGTTTTACATTTTCCCTACACTTTTTGCAAAACATGTCCAAATTTAAGTTTTAAATTTTCCTAACTAGTAGATGTAGTATCATAACTACATCTC
Source organism: Aegilops bicornis (assembly GCA_021605145.1). Taxonomy (NCBI): domain Eukaryota; kingdom Viridiplantae; phylum Streptophyta; class Magnoliopsida; order Poales; family Poaceae; genus Aegilops; species Aegilops bicornis. The sequence continues at coordinate 529,442,515 of CM038673.1, forward strand.
GAATAATTTGAATTTTGAAACATTTGGTATATTATACATTTTTTTTCTAACATCGTATGCAAAAGTTATAGCTGTTTTACATTTTCCTACACTTTTTTCAAAACATGTCCAAATTTAAGTTTTTAAATTTTCCTAACTGGTAGACGTAGTAACATAACGACATCTCGAAGGATTTTAATTTTTGAAACATTTTGATATATTATACATTTTTTTCTAACATCGTATGCAAAAGTTATAGCCGCTTTTACATTTTCCCTACACTTTTTGCAAAACATGTCCAAATTTAAGTTTCTTAATTTTCCTAACTGGTAGACGTAGTAACATAACTACATCTCAAGGATTTTAATTTTTGAAACATTTTGATATATTATACATTTTTTTCTAACATCGTATGCAAAAGTTATAGCTGTTTTACATTTTCCTTACACTTTTGCAAAACATGTCCAAATTTAAGTTTTAAATTTTCCCAACTAGTAGATGTAGTATCATAACTACATCTCGAGGGATTTTAATTTTTGAAACATTTGGTATATTATACATTTTTTTCTAACATCGTATGCAAAAGTTATAGCCGTTTTACATTTTCCCTACACTTTTTGCAAAACATGTCTAAATTTAAGATTTAAAATTTCCTAACTAGTAGACGTAGTAACATAACTACATCTAGAAGGATTTTAATTTTTGAAACATTTTGATATATTATACATTTTTCTAACATCGTATGCAAAAGTTATAGTCGTTTTACATTTTCCCTATACTTTTTGCAAAACATGTCCAAAACTAAGTTTTTAAATTTTCCTAACAACTAGATGTAGTAACATAACTACATCTCGAAGGATTTTAATTTTGAAACATTTTGATATATTATACATTTTTTCTAACATCGTATGCAAAAGTTATAGCCGTTTTACATTTTCCCAACACTTTTGCAAGACATGTCCAAATTTAAGTTTTTAAATTTTCCTAACTAGTAGACGTAGTAACATAACTACATCTTGAAGGATTTTCATTTTTGAAACATTTTGATATATGATAAATTTTTTTCTAACATCGTATGCAAAAGTTATAGCCGTTTTACATTTTCCCTATACTTTTTGCAAAACATGTCCAAATTTAAGTTTTTTAATTTTCCTAACTGGTAGATGTAGTAACATAACTACATCAAAAAGGATTTTAATCTTTGAAATTTTTTGATATATTATACATTTTTTTCTAACATCGTATGCAAAAGTTATAGCCGTTTTACATTTTCCCTACACTTTTTGCAAAACATGTGCAAATTTAAGTTTTTAAATTTTCCTAACTAGTAGATTTAGTAACATAACTACATCTCGAAGTATTTTAATTTTTGAAACATTTTGTTATATTATACTTTTTTTCTAACATCGTATGCAAAAGTTATAACCGTTTTACATTTTACCTACACTTTTTTGCAAAACATGTCCAAATTTAAGATTTTAAATTTTTCTAACTAGTAGACGTAGTAACATAACGACATCTCGAAGGATTTTAATTTTTGAAACATTTTGATATATTATACATTTTTTTTCTAACATCGTATGCAAAAGTTATAGCTGCTTTTACATTTTCCCTACACTTTTGCAAAACATGTCCAAATTTAAGTTTTCAAATTTTTCTAACTAGTAGATGTAGTAACATAACTACACCTCGAAGGATTTTAATTTTAGAAAAATTTTTTATATTATACATTTTTTCTAACATCGTATGCAAAAGTTATAGCCGTTTTACATTTTCCCTACACTTTTTGCAAAACATGTCCAAATTTAAGTTCTAAATTTTCCTAACTGGTAGACGTAGTAACATAACTAAATCTCGAAGGATTTTAATTTTTGAAACATTTGGTATATTATACATTTTTTCTAACATCGTATGCAAAAGTTATAGCCGTTTTACATTTTCCCTACACTTTTTGCAAAACATGTCCAAATTTAAGTTTCTTAATTTTCCTAACTGGTAGACGTAGTAACATAACTACATCTCGAAGGATTTTAATTTTTGAAACATTTTGATATATTATACATTTTTCTAACATCGTATGCAAAAGTTATAGCTGTTTTACATTTTCCTTACACTTTTTGCAAAACATGTCCAAATTTAAGTTTTTAAATTTTCCCAACTAGTAGATGTAGTATCATAACTACATCTCGAGGGATTTTAATTTTTGAAACATTTGGTATATTATACATTTTTTTCTAACATCGTATGCAAAAGTTATAGCCGTTTTACATTTTCCCTACACTTTTTGCAAAACATGTCTAAATTTAAGTTTTTAAATTTTCCTAACTAGTAGACGTAGTAACATAACTACATCTAGAAGGATTTTAATTTTTGAAACATTTTGATATATTATACATTTTTTCTAACATCGTATGCAAAAGTTATAGTCGTTTTACATTTTCCCTATACTTTTTGCAAAACATGTCCAAAACTAAGTTTTTAAATTTTCCTAACAACTAGATGTAGTAACATAACTACATCTCGAAGGATTTTAATTTTTGAAACATTTTGATATATTATACATTTTTCTAACATCGTATGCAAAAGTTATAGCCGTTTTACATTTTCCCAACACTTTTTGCAAGACATGTCCAAATTTAAGTTTTTAAATTTTCCTAACTAGTAGACGTAGTAACATAACTACATCTTGAAGGATTTTCATTTTTGAAACATTTTGATATATGATAAATTTTTTTCTAACATCGTATGCAAAAGTTATAGCCGTTTTACATTTTCCCTATACTTTTTGCAAAACATGTCCAAATTTAAGTTTTTAATTTTCCTAACTGGTAGATGTAGTAACATAACTACATCAAAAAGGATTTTAATCTTTGAAATTTTTTGATATATTATACATTTTTTTCTAACATCGTATGCAAAAGTTATAGCCGTTTTACATTTTCCCTACACTTTTTGCAAAACATGTGCAAATTTAAGTTTTTAAATTTTCCTAACTAGTAGATTTAGTAACATAACTACATCTCGAAGTATTTTAATTTTTGAAACATTTTGTTATATTATACTTTTTTCTAACATCGTATGCAAAAGTTATAACTGCTTTTACATTTTACCTACACTTTTTTGCAAAACATGTCCAAATTTAAGATTTTAAATTTTTCTAACTAGTAGACGTAGTAACATAACGACATCTCGAAGGATTTTAATTTTTGAAACATTTTGATATATTATACATTTTTTTCTAACATCGTATGCAAAAGTTATAGCCGTTTTACATTTTCCCTACACTTTTTGCAAAACATGTCCAAATTTAAGTTTTCAAATTTTTCTAACTAGTAGATGTAGTAACATAACTACACCTCGAAGGATTTCAATTTTTGAAACATTTTTTTATATTATACATTTTTTCTAACATCGTATGCAAAAGTTATAGCCGTTTTACATTTTCCCTACACTTTTTGCAAAACATGTCCAAATTTAAGTTCTAAATTTTCCTAACTGGTAGACGTAGTAACATAACTAAATCTCGAAGGATTTTAATTTTTGAAACATTTGGTATATTATACATTTTTTTCTAACATCGTATGCAAAAGTTATAGCCGTTTTACATTTTCCCTACACTTTTTGCAAAACATGTCCAAATTTAAGTTTCTTAATTTTCCTAACTGGTAGACGTAGTAACATAACTACATCTCGAAGGATTTTAATTTTTGAAACATTTTGATATATTATACATTTTTTTCTAACATCGTATGCAAAAGTTATAGCTGTTTTACATTTTCCTTACACTTTTTGCAAAACATGTCCAAATTTAAGTTTTTAAATTTTCACAACTAGTAGATGTAGTATCATAACTACATCTCGAGGGATTTTAATTTTTGAAACATTTGGTATATTATACATTTTTCTAACATCGTATGCAAAAGTTATAGCCGTTTTACATTTTCCCTACACTTTTGCAAAACATGTCTAAATTTAAGTTTTTAAATTTTCCTAACTAGTAGACGTAGTAACATAACTACATCTAGAAGGATTTTAATTTTTGAAACATTTTGATATATTATACATATTTTCTAACATCGTATGCAAAAGTTATAGTCGTTTTACATTTTCCCTATACTTTTGCAAAACATGTCCAAAACTAAGTTTTAAATTTTCCTAACAACTAGATGTAGTAACATAACTACATCTCGAAGGATTTTAATTTTGAAACATTTTGATATATTATACATTTTTTCTAACATCGTATGCAAAAGTTATAGCCGCTTTTACATTTTCCCAACACTTTTTGCAAGACATGTCCAAATTTAAGTTTTTAAATTTTCCTAACTAGTAGACGTAGTAACATAACTACATCTTGAAGGATTTTCATTTTTGAAACATTTTGATATATGATAAATTTTTCTAACATCGTATGCAAAAGTTATAGCCGCTTTTACATTTTCCCTATACTTTTTGCAAAACATGTCCAAATTTAAGTTTTTTAATTTTCCTAACTGGTAGATGTAGTAACATAACTACATCAAAAAGGATTTTAATCTTTGAAATTTTTTGATATATTATACATTTTTTCTAACATCGTATGCAAAAGTTATAGCCGCTTTTACATTTTCCCTACACTTTTTGCAAAACATGTGCAAATTTAAGTTTTTAAATTTTCCTAACTAGTAGATTTAGTAACATAACTACATCTCAAGTATTTTAATTTTTGAAACATTTTGTTATATTATACTTTTTTCTAACATCGTATGCAAAAGTTATAAACTGCTTTTACATTTTACCTACACTTTTTGCAAAACATGTCCAAATTTAAGATTTTAAATTTTTCTAACTAGTAGACGTAGTAACATAACGACATCTCGAAGGATTTTAATTTTTGAAACATTTTGATATATTATACATTTTTTCTAACATCGTATGCAAAAGTTATAGCCGTTTTACATTTTCCCTACACTTTTTGCAAAACATGTCCAAATTTAAGTTTTCAAATTTTTCTAACTAGTAGATGTAGTAACATAACTACACCTCGAAGGATTTCAATTTTTGAAACATTTTTTTATATTATACATTTTTTTCTAACATCGTATGCAAAAGTTATAGCCGTTTTACGTTTTCCCTACACTTTTTGCAAAACATGTCCAAATTTAAGTTCTAAATTTTCCTAACTGGTAGACGTAGTAACATAACTAAATCTCGAAGGATTTTAATTTTTGAAACATTTTGATATATTATACATTTTTTTTCTAATATCGTATGGCAAAGTTATAGACGTTTTACATTTTCCCTACACATTTTGCAAAACATGTGCAAATTTAAGTTTTTAAATTTTCCTAACTAGTAGATTTAGTAACATAACTACATCTCGAAGGATTTTAATTTTTGAAACATTTTGATATATTATACAATTTTTTCTAACATCGTATGCAAAAGTTATAGCCGTTTTACATTTTCCCTACACTTTTTGCAAAACATGTCCAAATTTAAGTTTTCAAATTTTTCTAACTAGTAGATGTAGTAACATAACTACACCTCGAAGGATTTCAATTTTTGAAACATTTTTTTATATTATACATTTTTTTCTAACATCGTATGCAAAAGTTATAGCCGTTTTACATTTTCCCTACACTTTTTGCAAAACATGTCCAAATTTAAGTTCTAAATTTTCCTAACTGGTAGACGTAGTAACATAACTAAATCTCGAAGGATTTTAATTTTTGAAACATTTTGATATATTATACATTTTTTTTCTAATATCGTATGGCAAAGTTATAGCCGTTTTACATTTTCCCTACACTTTTTGCAAAACATGTGCAAATTTAAGTTTTTAAATTTTCCTAACTAGTAGATTTAGTAACATAACTACATCTCGAAGGATTTTAATTTTTGAAACATTTTGATATATTATACATTTTTTTCTAACATTGTATGCAAAAGTTATAGCCGTTTTACATTTTCCCTACACTTTTTGCAGAACATGTCCAAATTTAAGTTTTCAAATTTTCCTAACTAGTAGATGTAGTAAAATAACTACGTCTCAAGGATTTTAATTTTTGAAATATTTTGATATATTATACATTTTTTCTAACATCGTATGCAAAAGTTATAGCTGTTTTACATTTTCCCTACACTTTTTGCAAAACATGTCCAAATTTAAGTTTTTAAATTTTCCTAACTAGTAGATGTAGTATCATAACTACATCTCGAATAATTTTAATTTTTGAAACATTTGGTATATTATACATTTTTTTCTAACATCGTATGCAAAAGTTATAGCTGTTTTACATTTTCCCTACACTTTTTGCAAAACATGTCCAAATTTAAGTTTTTAAATTTTCCTAACTGGTAGACGTAGTAACATAACGACATCTCGAAGGATTTTAATTTTTGAAACATTTTGATATATTATACATTTTTTTCTAACATCGTATGCAAAAGTTATAGCCGTTTTACATTTTCCCTACACTTTTTGCAAAACATGTCCAAATTTAAGTTTCTTAATTTTCCTAACTGGTAGACGTAGTAACATAACTACATCTCGAAGGATTTTAATTTTTGAAACATTTTGATATATTATACATTTTTGTCTAACATCGTACGCAAAAGTTATAGCTGTTTTACATTTTCCTTACACTTTTTGCAAAACATGTCCAAATTTAAGTTTTTAAATTTTCCCAACTAGTAGATGTAGTATCATAACTACATCTCGAAGGATTTTAATTTTTGAAACATTTGGTATATTATACATTTTTTCTAACATCGTATGCAAAAGTTATAGCCGTTTTACATTTTCCCTACACTTTTTGCAAAACATGTCTAAATTTAAGTTTTTAAATTTTCCTAACTAGTAGACGTAGTAACATAACTACATCTAGAAGGATTTTAATTTTTGAAACATTTTGATATATTATACATTTTTCTAACATCGTATGCAAAAGTTATAGTCGTTTTACATTTTCCCTATACTTTTTGCAAAACATGTCCAAAACTAAGTTTTTAAATTTTCCTAACAACTAGATGTAGTAACATAACTACATCTCGAAGGATTTTAATTTTTGAAACATTTTGATATATTATACATTTTTTCTAACATCGTATGCAAAAGTTATAGCCGTTTTACATTTTCCCAACACTTTTTGCAAGACATGTCCAAATTTAAGTTTTTAAATTTTCCTAACTAGTAGACGTAGTAACATAACTACATCTTGAAGGATTTTCATTTTTGAAACATTTTGATATATGATAAATTTTTTTCTAACATCGTATGCAAAAGTTATAGCCGTTTTACATTTTCCCTATACTTTTTGCAAAACATGTCCAAATTTAAGTTTTTAATTTTCCTAACTGGTAGATGTAGTAACATAACTACATCAAAAGGATTTTAATCTTTGAAATTTTTGATATATTATACATTTTTTCTAACATCGTATGCAAAAGTTATAGCCGTTTTACATTTTCCCTACACTTTTTGCAAAACATGTGCAAATTGAAGTTTTTAAATTTTCCTAACTAGTAGATTTAGTAACATAACTACATCTCAAGTATTTTAATTTTTGAAACATTTTGATATATTATACATTTTTTTCTAACATCGTATGCAAAAGTTATAGCCGTTTTACATTTTACCTACACTTTTTGCAAAACATGTCCAAATTTAAGATTTTAAATTTTTCTAACTAGTAGACGTAGTAACATAATGACATCTCGAAGGATTTTAATTTTTGAAACATTTTGATATATTATACATTTTTTCTAACATCGTATGCAAAAGTTATAGCCGTTTTACATTTTCCCTACACTTTTGCAAAACATGTCCAAATTTAAGTTTTCAAATTTTTTCTAACTAGTAGATGTAGTAACATAACTACACCTCGAAGGATTTCAATTTTTGAAACATTTTTTTATATTATACATTTTTTTCTAACATCGTATGCAAAAGTTATAGCCGTTTTACATTTTCCCTACACTTTTTGCAAAACATGTCCAAATTTAAGTTATAAATTTTACTAACTGGTAGACGTAGTAAAATAACTAAATCTCGAAGGATTTTAATTTTTGAAACATTTTGATATATTATACATTTTTTTTTCTAAACTCGTATGCAAAAGTTATAGCCGTTTTACATTTTCCCTACACTTTTTGCAAAACATGTGCAAATTTAAGTTTTTAAATTTTCCTAACTAGTAGATTTAGTAACATAACTACATCTCGAAGGATTTTAATTTTTGAAACATTTTGATATATTATACATTTTTTCTAACATCGTATGCAAAAGTTATAGCCGCTTTTACATTTTCCCTACACTTTTTGCAGAACATGTCCAAATTTAAGTTTTCAAATTTTCCTAACTAGTAGATGTAGTAAAATAACTACGTCTCAAGGATTTTAATTTTTGAAACATTTTGATATATTATACATTTTTTCTAACATCGTATGCAAAAGTTATAGCCGCTTTTACATTTTCCCTACACTTTTTGCAAAACATGTCCAAATTTAAGTTCTAAATTTTCCTAACTGGTAGAGCGTAGTAACATAACTAAATCTCGAAGGATTTTAATTTTTGAAACATTTTGATATATTATACATTTTTTTCTAATATCGTATGGCAAAGTTATAGCCGTTTACATTTTCCCTACACATTTTGCAAAACATGTCCAAATTTAAGTTTTTAAATTTTCCTAACTAGTAGATTTAGTAACATAACTACATCTCGAAGGATTTTAATTTTGAAACATTTTGATATATTATACATTTTTTCTAACATCGTATGCAAAAGTTATAGCCGTTTTACATTTTCCCTACACTTTTTGCAGAACATGTCCAAATTTAAGTTTTCAAATTTTCCTAACTAGTAGATGTAGTAAAATAACTACGTCTCAAAGGATTTTAATTTTTGAAACATTTTGATATATTATACATTTTTTTCTAACATCGTATGCAAAAGTTATAGCTGTTTTACATTTTCCCTACACTTTTTGCAAAACATGTCCAAATTTAAGTTTTTAAATTTTCCTAACTAGTAGATGTAGTATCATAACTACATCTCGAAGGATTTTAATTTTTGAAACATTTGGTATAATATACAATTTTTTCTAACATCGTATGCAAAAGTTATAGCTGTTTTACATTTTCCCTACACTTTTTGCAAAACATGTCCAAATTTAAGTTTTTAAATATTCCTAACTGGTAGACGTAGTAACATAACGACATCTCGAAGGATTTTAATTTTTGAAACATTTTGTTATATTATACTTTTTTTCTAACATCGTATGCAAAAGTTATAACCGTTTTACATTTTACCTACACTTTTTTGCAAAACATGTCCAAATTTAAGATTTTAAATTTTTCTAACTAGTAGACGTAGTAACATAACGACATCTCGAAGGATTTTAATTTTTGAAACATTTTGATATATTATACATTTTTTTCTAACATCGTATGCAAAAGTTATAGCCGTTTTACATTTTCCCTACACTTTTTGCAAAACATGTCCAAATTTAAGTTTTCAAATTTTTCTAACTAGTAGATGTAGTAACATAACTACACCTCGAAGGATTTCAATTTTTGAAACATTTCTTTATATTATACATTTTTTCTAACATCGTATGCAAAAGTTATAGCCGCTTTACATTTTCCCTACACTTTTTGCAAAACATGTCCAAATTTAAGTTCTAAATTTTCCTAACTGGTAGACGTAGTAACATAACTAAATCTCAAGGATTTTAATTTTTGAAACATTTTGATATATTATACATTTTTTTCTAATATCATTATGGCAAAGTTATAGACGCTTTTACATTTTCCCTACACATTTTGCAAAACATGTGCAAATTTAAGTTTTAAATTTTCCTAACTAGTAGATTTAGTAACATAACTACATCTCGAAGGATTTTAATTTTGAAACATTTTGATATATTATACATTTTTTCTAACATCGTATGCAAAAGTTATAGCCGTTTTACATTTTCCCTACACTTTTTGCAGAACATGTCCAAATTTAAGTTTTCAAATTTTCCTAACTAGTAGATGTAGTAAAATAACTACGCCTCAAGGATTTTAATTTTTGAAACATTTTGATATATTATACATTTTTTCTAACATCGTATGCAAAAGTTATAGCTTTTTACATTTTCCCTACACTTTTTGCAAAACATGTCCAAATTTAAGTTCTAAATTTTCCTAACTGGTAGACGTAGTAACATAACTAAATCTCGAAGGATTTTAATTTTTGAAACATTTTGATATATTATACATTTTTTTTCTAATATCGTATGGCAAAGTTATAGCCGTTTTACATTTTCCCTACACATTTTGCAAAACATGTCCAAATTTAAGTTTTTAAATTTTCCTAACTAGTAGATTTAGTAACATAACTACATCTCGAAGGATTTTAATTTTTGAAACATTTTGATATATTATACATTTTTTTCTAACATCGTATGCAAAAGTTATAGCCGTTTTACATTTTCCCTACACTTTTTGCAGAACATGTCCAAATTTAAGTTTTCAAATTTTCCTAACTAGTAGATGTAGTAAAATAACTACGTCTCAAAGGATTTTAATTTTTGAAACATTTTGATATATTATACATTTTTTTCTAACATCGTATGCAAAAGTTATAGCTGTTTTACATTTTCCCTACACTTTTTGCAAAACATGTCCAAATTTAAGTTTTTAAATTTTCCTAACTAGTAGATGTAGTATCATAACTACATCTCGAATAATTTTAATTTTTGAAACATTTGGTATATTATACATTTTTTTCTAACATCGTATGCAAAAGTTATAGCTGTTTTACATTTTCCCTACACTTTTTGCAAAACATGTCCAAATTTAAGTTTTTAAATATTCCTAACTGGTAGACGTAGTAACATAACGACATCTCGAAGGATTTTAATCTTTGAAACATTTTGATATATTATACATTTTTTTCTAACATCGTATGCAAAAGTTATAGCCGTTTTACATTTTCCCTACACTTTTTGCAAAACATGTCCAAATTTAAGTTCTAAATTTTCCTAACTGGTAGACGTAGTAACATAACTAAATCTCGAAGGATTTTAATTTTTGAAACATTTTGATATATTATACATTTTTTTCTAATATCGTATGGCAAAGTTATAGCTGCTTTTACATTTTCCCTACACATTTTGCAAAACATGTGCAAATTTAAGTTTTAAATTTTCCTAACTAGTAGATTTAGTAACATAACTACATCTCAAGGATTTTAATTTTGAAACATTTTGATATATTATACATTTTTTTCTAACATTGTATGCAAAAGTTATAGCCGCTTTTACATTTTCCCTACACTTTTGCAGAACATGTCCAAATTTAAGTTTTCAAATTTTCCTAACTAGTAGATGTAGTAAAATAACTACGTCTCAAGGATTTTAATTTTTGAAATATTTTGATATATTATACATTTTTTCTAACATCGTATGCAAAAGTTATAGCTGTTTTACATTTTCCCTACACTTTTTGCAAAACATGTCCAAATTTAAGTTTTTAAATTTTCCTAACTAGTAGATGTAGTATCATAACTACATCTCGAATAATTTTAATTTTTGAAACATTTGGTATATTATACATTTTTTCTAACATCGTATGCAAAAGTTATAGCTGTTTTACATTTTCCCTACACTTTTGCAAAACATGTCCAAATTTAAGTTTTTAAATTTTCCTAACTGGTAGACGTAGTAACATAACGACATCTCAAGGATTTTAATTTTTGAAACATTTTGATATATTATACATTTTTTTCTAACATCGTATGCAAAAGTTATAGCCGTTTTACATTTTCCCTACACTTTTTGCAAAACATGTCCAAATTTAAGTTTCTTAATTTTCCTAACTGGTAGACGTAGTAACATAACTACATCTCAAGGATTTTAATTTTGAAACATTTTGATATATTATACATTTTTTCTAACATCGTATGCAAAAGTTATAGCTGTTTTACATTTTCCTTACACTTTTTGCAAAACATGTCCAAATTTAAGTTTTTAAATTTTCCCAACTAGTAGATGTAGTATCATAACTACATCTCGAGGGATTTTAATTTTGAAACATTTGGTATATTATACATTTTTTTCTAACATCGTATGCAAAAGTTATAGCCGTTTTACATTTTCCCTACACTTTTTGCAAAACATGTCTAAATTTAAGTTTTTAAATTTTCCTAACTAGTAGACGTAGTAACATAACTACATCTAGAAGGATTTTAATTTTTGAAACATTTTGATATATTATACATTTTTTTCTAACATCGTATGCAAAAGTTATAGTCGTTTTACATTTTCCCTATACTTTTTGCAAAACATGTCCAAAACTAAGTTTTTAAATTTTCCTAACAACTAGATGTAGTAACATAACTACATCTCAAGGATTTTAATTTTGAAACATTTTGATATATTATACATTTTTTCTAACATCGTATGCAAAAGTTATAGCCGTTTTACATTTTCCCAACACTTTTTGCAAGACATGTCCAAATTTAAGTTTTTAAATTTTCCTAACTAGTAGACGTAGTAACATAACTACATCTTGAAGGATTTTCATTTTTGAAACATTTTGATATATGATAAATTTTTTCTAACATCGTATGCAAAAGTTATAGCCGCTTTACATTTTCCCTATACTTTTTGCAAAACATGTCCAAATTTAAGTTTTTAATTTTCCTAACTGGTAGACGTAGTAACATAACTACATCATTAAGGATTTTAATATTTGAAAATTTTTGATATATTATACATTTTTTTCTAACATCGTATGCAAAAGTTATAGCCGTTTTACATTTTCCCTACACTTTTTGCAAAACATGTGCAAATTTAAGTTTTTAAATTTTCCTAACTAGTAGATTTAGTAACATAACTACATCTCGAAGTATTTTAATTTTTGAAACATTTTGTTATATTATACTTTTTTCTAACATCGTATGCAAAAGTTATAAACTGCTTTTACATTTTACCTACACTTTTTGCAAAACATGTCCAAATTTAAGATTTTAAATTTTTCTAACTAGTAGACGTAGTAACATAACGACATCTCGAAGGATTTTAATTTTTGAAACATTTTGATATATTATACATTTTTTCTAACATCGTATGCAAAAGTTATAGCCGTTTTACATTTTCCCTACACTTTTTGCAAAACATGTCCAAATTTAAGTTTTCAAATTTTTTCTAACTAGTAGATGTAGTAACATAACTACACCTCGAAGGATTTCAATTTTTGAAACATTTTTTTATATTATACATTTTTTTCTAACATCGTATGCAAAAGTTATAGCCGTTTTACATTTTCCCTACACTTTTTGCAAAACATGTCCAAATTTAAGTTCTAAATTTTCCTAACTGGTAGACGTAGTAACATAACTAAATCTCGAAGGATTTTAATTTTTGAAACATTTGGTATATTATACATTTTTTCTAACATCGTATGCAAAAGTTATAGCCGCTTTTACATTTTCCCTACACTTTTGCAAAACATGTCCAAATTTAAGTTTCTAAATTTTCCTAACTGGTAGACGTAGTAACATAACTACGTCTCGAAGGATTTTAATTTTTGAAACATTTTGATATATTATACATTTTTTTCTAACATCGTACGCAAAAGTTATAGCTGTTTTACATTTTCCTTACACTTTTTGCAAAACATGTCCAAATTTAAGTTTTTAAATTTTCCTAACTAGTAGATGTAGTATCATAACTACATCTCGAAGGATTTTAATTTTTGAAACGTTTGGTATATTATACATTTTTTTCTAACATCGTATGCAAAAGTTATAGCCGTTTTACATTTTCCCTACACTTTTTGCAAAACATGTCTAAATTTAAGTTTTTAAATTTTCCTAACTAGTAGACGTAGTAACATAACTACATCTAGAAGGATTTTAATTTTTGAAACATTTTGATATATTATACATTTTTTCTAACATCGTATGCAAAAGTTATAGTCGTTTTACATTTTCCTATACTTTTTGCAAAAACATGTCCAAAACTAAGTTTTTAAATTTTCCTAACAACTAGATGTAGTAACATAACTACATCTCAAGGATTTTAATTTTTGAAACATTTTGATATATTATACATTTTTCTAACATCGTATGCAAAAGTTATAGCCGTTTTACATTTTCCCAACACTTTTGTAAGACATGTCCAAATTTAAGTTTTTAAATTTTCCTAACTAGTAGACGTAGTAACATAACTACATCTTGAAGGATTTTCATTTTGAAACATTTTGATATATGATAAATTTTTTCTAACATCGTATGCAAAAGTTATAGCCGCTTTTACATTTTCCCTATACTTTTTGCAAAACATGTCCAAATTTAAGTTTTTTAATTTTCCTAACTGGTAGATGTAGTAACATAACTACATCAAAAGGATTTTAATCTTTGAAATTGTTTGATATATTATACATTTTTTTCTAACATCGTATGCAAAAGTTATAGCCGCTTTTACATTTTCCCTACACTTTTTGCAAAACATGTGCAAATTTAAGTTTTTAAATTTTCCTAACTAGTAGATTTAGTAACATAACTACATCTCAAGTATTTTAATTTTTGAAACATTTTGTTATATTATACTTTTTTCTAACATCGTATGCAAAAGTTATAACTGCTTTTACATTTTACCTACACTTTTTTGCAAAACATGTCCAAATTTAAGATTTTAAATTTTTCTAACTAGTAGATGTAGTAACATAACGACATCTCGAAGGATTTTAATTTTGGAACAATTTGATATATTATAAATTTTTTCTAACATCGTATGCAAAAGTTATAGCCGTTTTACATTTTCCCTACACTTTTTGCAAAACATGTCCAAATTTAAGTTTTCAAATTTTCCTAACTAGTAGATGTAGTAACATAACTACACCTCAAGGATTTCAATTTTTGAAACATTTTTTTATATTATACATTTTTTTCTAACATCGTATGCAAAAGTTATAGCCGTTTTACATTTTCCCTACACTTTTTGCAAAACATGTCCAAATTTAAGTTCTAAATTTTCCTAACTGGTAGACGTAGTAACATAACTAAATCTCGAAGGATTTTAATTTTTGAAACATTTGGTATATTATACATTTTTTCTAACATCGTATGCAAAAGTTATAGCCGCTTTTACATTTTCCCTACACTTTTTGCAAAACATGTCCAAATTTAAGTTTCTTAATTTTCCTAACTGGTAGACGTAGTAACATAACTACATCTCAAGGATTTTAATTTTTGAAACATTTTGATATATTATACATTTTTTTCTAACATCGTATGCAAAAGTTATAGCTGTTTTACATTTTCCTTACACTTTTTGCAAAACATGTCCAAATTTAAGTTTTAAATTTTCCCAACTAGTAGATGTAGTATCATAACTACATCTCGAGGGATTTTAATTTTTGAAACATTTGGTATATTATACATTTTTTTCTAACATCGTATGCAAAAGTTATAGCTTTTACATTTTCCCTACACTTTTGCAAAAACATGTCTAAATTTAAGTTTTAAATTTTCCTAACTAGTAGACGTAGTAACATAACTACATCTAGAAGGATTTTAATTTTTGAAACATTTTGATATATTATACATTTTTTTCTAACATCGTATGCAAAAGTTATAGTCGTTTTACATTTTCCCTATACTTTTGCAAAACATGTCCAAAACTAAGTTTTTAAATTTTCCTAACAACTAGATGTAGTAACATAACTACATCTCAAGGATTTTAATTTTTGAAACATTTTGATATATTATACATTTTTCTAACATCGTATGCAAAAGTTATAGCCGCTTTTACATTTTCCCAACACTTTTTGCAAGACATGTCCAAATTTAAGTTTTTAAATTTTCCTAACTAGTAGACGTAGTAACATAACTACATCTTGAAGGATTTTCATTTTGAAACATTTTGATATATGATAAATTTTTTTCTAACATCGTATGCAAAAGTTATAGCTGCTTTTACATTTTCCCTATACTTTTGCAAAACATGTCCAAATTTAAGTTTTTAATTTTCCTAACTGGTAGATGTAGTAACATAACTACATCAAAAAGGATTTTAATCTTTGAAATTTTTGATATATTATACATTTTTTTCTAACATCGTATGCAAAAGTTATAGCCGCTTTTACATTTTCCCTACACTTTTTGCAAAACATGTGCAAATTTAAGTTTTTAAATTTTCCTAACTAGTAGATTTAGTAACATAACTACATCTCAAGTATTTTAATTTTTGAAACATTTTGTTATATTATACTTTTTTCTAACATCGTATGCAAAAGTTATAGCCGTTTTACATTTTACCTACACTTTTTGCAAAACATGTCCAAATTTAAGATTTTAAATTTTTCTAACTAGAAGACGTAGTAACATAACGACATCTCGAAGGATTTTAATTTTTGAAACATTTTGATATATTATACATTTTTTTCTAACATCGTATGCAAAAGTTATAGCCGTTTACATTTTCCCTACACTTTTTGCAAAACATGTCCAAATTTAAGTTTTCAAATTTTTCTAACTAGTAGATGTAGTAACATAACTACACCTCAAGGATTTCAATTTTTGAAACATTTTTTATATTATACATTTTTTCTAACATCGTATGCAAAAGTTATAGCCGTTTACGCTTTTCCCTACACTTTTTGCAAAACATGTCCAAATTTAAGTTCTAAATTTTCCTAACTGGTAGACGTAGTAACATAACTAAATCTCGAAGGATTTTAATTTTTGAAACATTTTGATATATTATACATTTTTTTTCTAATATCGTATGGCAAAGTTATAGACGTTTTACATTTTCCCTACACATTTTGCAAAACATGTGCAAATTTAAGTTTTTAAATTTTCCTAACTAGTAGATTTAGTAACATAACTACATCTCGAAGGATTTTAATTTTGAAACATTTTGATATATTATACATTTTTTCTAACATCGTATGCAAAAGTTATAGCTGCTTTTACATTTTCCCTACACTTTTTGCAAAACATGTCCAAATTTAAGTTTTCAAATTTTTCTAACTAGTAGATGTAGTAACATAACTACACCTCGAAGGATTTCAATTTTTGAAACATTTTTTATATTATACATTTTTTCTAACATCGTATGCAAAAGTTATAGCCGTTTTACATTTTCCCTACACTTTTTGCAAAACATGTCCAAATTTAAGTTCTAAATTTTCCTAACTGGTAGACGTAGTAACATAACTAAATCTCGAAGGATTTTAATTTTTGAAACATTTTGATATATTATACATTTTTTTCTAATATCGTATGGCAAAGTTATAGCCGTTTTACATTTTCCCTACACATTTTGCAAAACATGTGCAAATTTAAGTTTTTAAATTTTCCTAACTAGTAGATTTAGTAACATAACTACATCTCAAGGATTTTAATTTTTGAAACATTTTGATATATTATACATTTTTTCTAACATTGTATGCAAAAGTTATAGCCGTTTTACATTTTCCCTACACTTTTTGCAGAACATGTCCAAATTTAAGTTTTCAAATTTTCCTAACTAGTAGATGTAGTAAAATAACTACGTCTCGAAGGATTTTAATTTTTGAAATATTTTGATATATTATACATTTTTTTCTAACATCGTATGCAAAAGTTATAGCTGTTTTACATTTTCCCTACACTTTTTGCAAAACATGTCCAAATTTAAGTTTTTAAATTTTCCTAACTAGTAGATGTAGTATCATAACTACATCTCGAATAATTTTAATTTTTGAAACATTTGGTATATTATAAATTTTTTCTAACATCGTTTGCAAAAGTTATAGCCGTTTTACATTTTCCCTACACTTTTTGCAAAACATGTCCAAATTTAAGTTTTAAATTTTCCTAACTGGTAGACGTAGTAACATAACGACATCTCAAGGATTTTAATTTTGAAACATTTTGATATATTATACATTTTTTCTAACATCGTATGCAAAAGTTATAGCCGCTTTTACATTTTCCCTACACTTTTGCAAAACATGTCCAAATTTAAGTTTCTTAATTTTCCTAACTCGTAGACGTAGTAAAATAACTACATCTCGAAGGATTTTAATTTTTGAAACATTTTGATATATTATACATTTTTTTCTAACATCGTATGCAAAAGTTATAGCTGTTTTACATTTTCCTTACACTTTTTGCAAAACATGTCCAAATTTAAGTTTTTAAATTTTCCCAACTAGTAGATGTAGTATCATAACTACATCTCGAGGGATTTTAATTTTGAAACATTTGGTATATTATACATTTTTTCTAACATCGTATGCAAAAGTTATAGCCGTTTTACATTTTCCCTACACTTTTTGCAAAACATGTCTAAATTTAAGTTTTTAAATTTTCCTAACTAGTAG
This sequence comes from Aegilops bicornis, assembly GCA_021605145.1. Taxonomy (NCBI): domain Eukaryota; kingdom Viridiplantae; phylum Streptophyta; class Magnoliopsida; order Poales; family Poaceae; genus Aegilops; species Aegilops bicornis. The sequence goes on from CM038673.1 coordinate 529,460,842, forward strand.
ACGTAGTAACATAACTACATCTAGAAGGATTTTAATTTTTGAAACATTTTGATATATTATACATTTTTTCTAACATCGTATGCAAAAGTTATAGTCGTTTTACATTTTCCCTATACTTTTGCAAAACATGTCCAAAACTAAGTTTTTAAATTTTCCTAACAACTAGATGTAGTAACATAACTACATCTCAAGGATTTTAATTTTGAAACATTTTGATATATTATACATTTTTTCTAACATCGTATGCAAAAGTTATAGCTGCTTTTACATTTTCCCAACACTTTTTGCAAGACATGTCCAAATTTAAGTTTTTAAATTTTCCTAACTAGTAGACGTAGTAACATAACTACATCTTGAAGGATTTTCATTTTGAAACATTTTGATATATGATAAATTTTTTCTAACATCGTATGCAAAAGTTATAGCCGCTTTTACATTTTCCCTATACTTTTTGCAAAACATGTCCAAATTTAAGTTTTTTAATTTTCCTAACTGGTAGATGTAGTAACATAACTACATCAAAAAGGATTTTAATCTTTGAAATTTTTTGATATATTATACATTTTTTTCTAACATCGTATGCAAAAGTTATAGCTGCTTTACATTTTCCCTACACTTTTTGCAAAACATGTGCAAATTTAAGTTTTAAATTTTCCTAACTAGTAGATTTAGTAACATAACTACATCTCAAGTATTTTAATTTTTGAAACATTTTGTTATATTATACTTTTTTCTAACATCGTATGCAAAAGTTATAACTGCTTTTACATTTTACCTACACTTTTTTGCAAAACATGTCCAAATTTAAGATTTTAAATTTTTCTAACTAGTAGACGTAGTAACATAACGACATCTCAAGGATTTTAATTTTTGAAACATTTTGATATATTATACATTTTTTCTAACATCGTATGCAAAAGTTATAGCCGTTTTACATTTTCCCTACACTTTTGCAAAACATGTCCAAATTTAAGTTTTCAAATTTTTCTAACTAGTAGATGTAGTAACATAACTACACCTCGAAGGATTTCAATTTTTGAAACATTTCTTTATATTATACATTTTTTTCTAACATCGTATGCAAAAGTTATAGCCGCTTTTACATTTTCCCTACACTTTTGCAAAACATGTCCAAATTTAAGTTCTAAATTTTCCTAACTGGTAGACGTAGTAACATAACTAAATCTCAAGGATTTTAATTTTTGAAACATTTTGATATATTATACATTTTTTTCTAATATCGTATGGCAAAGTTATAGACGCTTTTACATTTTCCATACACATTTTGCAAAACTTGTGCAAATTTAAGTTTTTAAATTTTCCTAACTAGTAGATTTAGTAACATAACTACATCTCGAAGGATTTTAATTTTTGAAACATTTTGATATATTATACATTTTTTTCTAACATCGTATGCAAAAGTTATAGCCGTTTTACATTTTCCCTACACTTTTTGCAGAACATGTCCAAATTTAAGTTTTCAAATTTTCCTAACTAGTAGATGTAGTAAAATAACTACGTCTCGAAGGATTTTAATTTTTGAAACATTTTGATATATTATACATTTTTTTCTAACATCGTATGCAAAAGTTATAGCCGTTTTACATTTTCCCTACACTTTTTGCAAAACATGTCCAAATTTAAGTTCTAAATTTTCCTAACTGGTAGATTTAGTAACATAACTAAATCTCGAAGGATTTTAATTTTTGAAACATTTTGATATATTATACATTTTTTCTAATATCGTATGGCAAAGTTATAGCTGCTTTTACATTTTCCCTACACTTTTTTCCAAAAATTTCCAAATTTAAGTATTTAAATTTTCCTAACTTGTAGACTTAGTATAATAAATACATCTAATAGGATTTTAATATTTTAAACATTTTTATATATTATACTTTTTTTTCTAACTTCTTATTCAAAAGTTATAGCCGCTTTTACATTTTCCCTACACTTTTTGCAGAACATGTCCAAATTTAAGTTTTCAAATTTTCCTAACTAGTAGATGTAGTAAAATAACTACGCCTCAAAGGATTTTAATTTTTGAAACATTTTGATATATTATACATTTTTTCTAACATCGTATGCAAAAGTTATAGCTGTTTTACATTTTCCCTACACTTTTGCAAAACATGTCCAAATTTAAGTTTTTAAATTTTCCTAACTAGTAGATGTAGTATCATAACTACATCTCGAATAATTTTAATTTTGAAACATTTGGTATATTATACATTTTTTTCTAACATCGTATGCAAAAGTTATAGCTGTTTTACATTTTCCCTACACTTTTTGCAAAACATGTCCAAATTTAAGTTTTTAAATATTCCTAACTGGTAGACGTAGTAACATAACGACATCTCTAAGGATTTTAATTTTTGAAAAATTTTGATATATTATACATTTTTTCTAACATCGTATGCAAAAGTTATAGCCGTTTTACATTTTCCCTACACTTTTTGCAAAACATGTCCAAATTTAAGTTTCTTAATTTTCCTAACTGGTAGACGTAGTAACATAACTACATCTCAAGGATTTTAATTTTTGAAACATTTTGATATATTATACATTTTTTCTAACATCGTATGCAAAAGTTATAGCTGTTTTACATTTTCCTTACACTTTTTGCAAAACATGTCCAAATTTAAGTTTTTAAATTTTCCCAACTAGTAGATGTAGTATCATAACTACATCTCGAGGGATTTTAATTTTGAAACATTTGGTATATTATACATTTTTTCTAACATCGTATGCAAAAGTTATAGCCGTTTTACATTTTCCCTACACTTTTTGCAAAACATGTCTAAATTTAAGTTTTTAAATTTTCCTAACTAGTAGACGTAGTAACATAACTACATCTAGAAGGATTTTAATTTTTGAAACATTTTGATATATTATACATTTTTTTCTAACATCGTATGCAAAAGTTATAGTCGTTTTACATTTTCCCTATACTTTTTGCAAAACATGTCCAAAACTAAGTTTTTAAATTTTTCCTAACAACTAGATGTAGTAACATAACTACATCTCGAAGGATTTTAATTTTTGAAACATTTTGATATATTATACATTTTTTCTAACATCGTATGCAAAAGTTATAGCCGTTTTACATTTTCCCAACACTTTTGCAAGACATGTCCAAATTTAAGTTTTTAAATTTTCCTAACTAGTAGATTTAGTAACATAACTACATCTTGAAGGATTTTCATTTTTGAAACATTTTGATATATGATAAATTTTTTCTAACATCGTATGCAAAAGTTATAGCCGCTTTTACATTTTCCCTATACTTTTTGCAAAACATGTCCAAATTTAAGTTTTTTAATTTTCCTAACTGGTAGATGTAGTAACATAACTACATCAAAAAGGATTTTAATCTTTGAAATTTTTTGATATATTATACATTTTTTTCTAACATCGTATGCAAAAGTTATAGCCGTTTTACATTTTCCCTACACTTTTTGCAAAACATGTGCAAATTTAAGTTTTAAATTTTCCTAACTAGTAGATTTAGTAACATAACTACATCTCAAGTATTTTAATTTTTGAAACTTTTGTTTTATAATACATTTTTTTCTAACTTCGTAGGCAAAAGTTATTGCCTTTTTAAATTTTCCCTACACTTTTTGCAAAACATGTCCAAATTTAAGATTTTAAATTTTTCTAACTAGTACACGTAGTAACATAACGACATCTCAAGGATTTTAATTTTTGAAACATTTTGATATATTATACATTTTTTCTAACATCGTATGCAAAAGTTATAGCCGTTTTACATTTTCCCTACACTTTTGCAAAACATGTCCAAATTTAAGTTTTCAAATTTTTCTAACTAGTAGATGTAGTAACATAACTACACCTCAAGGATTTCAATTTTTGAAACATTTTTATATTATACATTTTTTCTAACATCGTATGCAAAAGTTATAGCCGTTTTACATTTTCCCTACACTTTTTGCAAAACATGTCCAAATTTAAGTTCTAAATTTTCCTAACTGGTAGACGTAGTAACATAACTAAATCTCGAAGGATTTTAATTTGTGAAACATTTTGATATATTATACATTTTTTTTGTAATATCGTATGGCAAAGTTATAGCCGTTTTACATTTTCCCTACACATTTTGCCAAACATGTGCAAATTTAAGTTTTTAAATTTTCCTAACTAGTAGATTTAGTAACATAACTACATCTCGAAGGATTTTAATTTTTGAAACATTTTGATATATTATACATTTTTTCTAACATCGTATGCAAAAGTTATAGCTGCTTTTACATTTTCCCTACACTTTTTGCAGAACATGTCCAAATTTAAGTTTTCAAATTTTCCTAACTAGTAGATGTAGTAAAATAACTACATCTCAAGGATTTTAATTTTTGAAACATTTTGATATATTATACATTTTTTCTAACATCGTATGCAAAAGTTATAGCCGTTTACATTTTCCCTACACTTTTTGCAAAACATGTCCAAATTTAAGTTCTAAATTTTCCTAACTGGTAGACGTAGTAACATAACTAAATCTCGAAGGATTTTAATTTTTGAAACATTTTGATATATGATAAATTTTTTTATAACATCGTATGCAAAAGTTATAGCCTTTTTACATTTTCCCTACACTTTTGGTAAAAACATGTCCAAATTTAAGTTTTTAAATTTTCCTAACTGGTAGATTTAGTAACATAACTACATCAAAAGGATTTTAATCTTTGAAACATTTTGATATATTATACATTTTTCTAACATCGTATGCAAAAGTTATAGCCGCTTTTACATTTTCCCTACACTTTTTGCAGAACATGTCCAAATTTAAGTTTTCAAATTTTCCTAACTAGTAGATGTAGTAAAATAACTACGTCTCGAAGGATTTTAATTTTTGAAATATTTTGATATATTATACATTTTTTTCTAACATCGTATGCAAAAGTTATAGCTGTTTTACATTTTCCCTACACTTTTTGTAAAACATGTCCAAATTTAAGTTTTTAATTTTTCCTAACTAGTAGATGTAGTATCATAACTACATCTCGAATAATTTTAATTTTGAAACATTTGGTATATTATACATTTTTTTCTAACATCGTATGCAAAAGTTATAGCTGTTTTACATTTTCCCTACACTTTTTGCAAAACATGTCCAAATTTAAGTTTTTAAATTTTCCTAACTGGTAGACGTAGTAACATAACGACATCTCAAGGATTTTAATTTTTGAAACATTTTGATATATTATACATTTTTTTCTAACATCGTATGCAAAAGTTATAGCCGTTTTACATTTTCCCTACACTTTTTGCAAAACATGTCCAAATTTAAGTTTCTTAATTTTCCTAACTGGTAGACGTAGTAACATTACTACATCAAAAAGGATTTTAATCTTTGAACCATTTTGATATATTATACATTTTTTTCTAACATCGTATGCAAAAGTTATAGCCGTTTTACATTTTCCCTACACTTTTTGCAAAACATGTCCAAATTTAAGTTTCTTAATTTTCCTAACTGGTAGATTTAGTAACATTACTACATCAAAAGGATTTTAATCTTTGAAACATTTTGATATATTATACATTTTTTCTAACATCGTATGCAAAAGTTATAGCCGCTTTTACATTTTCCCTACACTTTTTGCAAAACATGTCCAAATTTAAGTTTTTAAATTTTCCTAATTGGTAGATTTAGTAACATAACTACATCAAAAAGGATTTTAATCTTTGAAACATTTTGATATATTATACATTTTTTCTAACATCGTATGCAAAAGTTATAGCCGTTTTACATTTTCCCTACACTTTTTGCAAAACATGTGCAAATTTAAGTTTTAAATTTTCCTAACTAGTAGATTTAGTAACATAACTACATCTCAAGGATTTTAATTTTTGAAACATTTTGATATATTATACATTTTTTCTAACATCGTATGCAAAAGTTATAACTGCTTTTACATTTTACCTACATTTTTTTGCAAAACATGTCCAAATTTAAGATTTTAAATTTTTCTAACTAGTAGACGTAGTAACATAACGACATCTCGAAGGATTTTAATTTTGGAACATTTTGATATATTATACATTTTTTTCTAACATCGTATGCAAAAGTTATAGCCGTTTTACATTTTCCCTACACTTTTTGCAAAACATGTCCAAATTTAAGTTTTCAAATTTTCCTAACTGGTAGACGTAGTAACATAACGACATCTCGAAGGATTTTAATTTTTGAAACATTTTGATATATTATACATTTTTTTCTAACATCGTATGCAAAAGTTATAGCCGTTTTACATTTTCCCTACACTTTTTGCAAAACATGTCCAAATTTAAGTTTTTTAAATTTTCCTAACTAGTAGACATAGTAACATAACTACATCTTGAAGGATTTTCATTTTTGAAACATTTTGATATATGATAAAAAAATTTCTAACATCGTATGCAAAAGTTATAGCCGTTTTACATTTTCCCTACACTTTTTGCAAAACATGTCCAAAATTAAGTTTTTAAATTTTCCTAATTGGTAGACGTAGTAACATAACTACATCAAAAAGGATTTTAATCTTTGAAACATTTTGATATATTATACATTTTTTTCTAACATCGTATGCAAAAGTTATAGCCGTTTTACATTTTCCCTACACTTTTTGCAAAACATGTGCAAATTTAAGTTTTTAAATTTTCCTAACTAGTAGATTTAGTAACATAACTACATCTCGAAGGATTTTAATTTTTGAAACATTTTGATATATTATACATTTTTTCTAACATCGTATGCAAAAGTTATAACTGCTTTCGTTTTACCTACACTTTTTTGCAAAACATGTCCAAATTTAAGATTTTAAATTTTTCTAACTAGTAGACGTAGTAACATAACGACATCTCAAGGATTTTAATTTTGGAACATTTTGATATATTATACATTTTTTCTAACATCGTATGCAAAAGTTATAGCCGTTTACATTTTCCCTACACTTTTTGCAAAACATGTCCAAATTTAAGTTTTCAAATTTTCCTAACTAGTAGATGTAGTAACATAACTACACCTCGAAGGATTTTAATTTTTGAAACATTTTTTTATATTATACATTTTTTTCTAACATCGTATGCAAAAGTTATAGCCGTTTTACAATTTCCCTACACTTTTTGCAAAACATGTCCAAATTTAAGTTTCTAAATTTTCCTAACTGGTAGACGTAGTAACATAACTAAATCTCGAACGATTTTAATTTTTGAAACATTTTGATATATTATACATTTTTTTTCTAATATCGTATGGCAAAGTTATAGCCGTTTTACATTTTCCCTACACTTTTTGCAAAACATGTGCAAATTTAAGTTTTTAAATTTTCCTAACTAGTAGATTTAGTAAAATAACTACATCTCGAAGGATTTTAATTTTTGAAACATTTTGATATATTATACATTTTTTTCTAACATCGTATGCAAAAGTTATAGCCGTTTTACATTTTCCCTACACTTTTTGCAGAACATGTCCAAATTTAAGTTTTCAAATTTTCCTAACTAGTAGATGTAGTAACATAACTACGTCTCGAAGGATTTTAATTTTTGAAACATTTTGATATATTATACATTTTTTTCTAACATCGTATGCAAAAGTTATAGCTGTTTTACATTTTTCCCTACACTTTTTGCAAAACATGTCCAAATTTAAGTTTTTAAATTTTCCTAACTAGTAGATGTAGTATCATAACTACATCTCGAAGGATTTTAATTTTTGAAACATTTGGTATATTATACATTTTTTTCTAACATCGTATGCAAAAGTTATAGCCGCTTTTACATTTTCCCTACACTTTTGCAAAACATGTCCAAATTTAAGTTTCTAAATTTTCCTAACTGGTAGACGTAGTAACATAACTACATCTCAAGGATTTTAATTTTTGAAACATTTTGATATATTATACATTTTTTCTAACATCGTATGCAAAAGTTATAGCTGTTTTACATTTTCCCTACACTTTTTGCAAAACATGTCCAAATTTAAGTTTTTAAATTTTCCTAACTAGTAGATGTAGTATCATAACTACAACTCGAAGGATTTTAATTTTTGAAACGTTTGGTATATTATACATTTTTTTCTAACATCGTATGCAAAAGTTATAGCCGTTTTACATTTTCCCAACACTTTTTGCAAGACATGTCCAAATTTAAGTTTTTAAATTTTCCTAACTAGTAGACGTAGTAACCTAACTACATCTTGAAGGATTTTCATTTTGAAACATTTTGATATATGATAAATTTTTTCTAACATCGTATGCAAAACTTATAGCCGCTTTTACATTTTCCCTACACTTTTGCCAAACATGTCCAAATTTAAGTTTTTAAATTTTCCTAACTGGTAGATTTAGTAACATAACTACATCAAAAGGATTTTAATATTTGAAACATTTTGATATATTATACATTTTTTTCTAACATCGTATGCAAAAGTTATAGCCGTTTTACATTTTCCCTACACTTTTTGCAAAACATGTCCAAATTTAAGATTTTAAATTTTTCTAACTAGTAGATGTAGTAACATAACGACATCTCGAAGGATTTTAATTTTTGAAACATTTTGATATATTATGCATTTTTTTCTAACATCGTATGCAAAAGTTATAGCTGTTTTACATTTTCCCTACACTTTTTGCAAAACATGTCCAAATTTAAGTTTTCAAATTTTCCTAACTAGTAGATGTAGTAACATAACTACACCTCGAAGGATTTTAATTTTTGAAACATTTTTTTATATTATACATTTTTTTCTAACATCGTATGCAAAAGTTATAGCCGTTTTACATTTTCCCAACACTTTTTGCAAGACATGTCCAAATTTAAGTTTTTAAATTTTCCTAACTAGTATACGTAGTAACATAACTACATCTTGAAGGATTTTCATTTTTGAAACATTTTGATATATGAGAAATTTTTTTATAACATCGTATGCAAAAGTTATAGCCTTTTTACATTTTCCCTACACTTTTTGCAAAACATGTCCAAATTGAAGTTTTTAAATTTTCCTAACTGGTAGACGTAGTAACATAACTACATCAAAAAGGATTTTAATCTTTGAAACATTTTGATATATTATACATTTTTTTCTAACATCGTATGCAAAAGTTATAGCTGCTTTTACATTTTCCCTACACTTTTGCAAAACATGTCCAAATTTAAGTTTCTAAATTTTCCTAACTGGTAGATTTAGTAACATAACTACATCTCAAGGATTTTAATTTTTGAAACATTTTGATATATTATACATTTTTTCTAACATCGTATGCAAAAGTTATAGCTGTTTTACATTTTCCTACACTTTTGCAAAACATGTCCAAATTTAAGTTTTTAAATTTTCCTAACTAGTAGATGTAGTATCATAACTACATCTCAAGGATTTTAATTTTTGAAACGTTTGGTATATTATACATTTTTTCTAACATCGTATGCAAAAGTTATAGCCGCTTTTACATTTTCCCTACACTTTTTGCAAAACATGTCTAAATTTAAGTTTTTAAATTTTCCTAACTAGTAGACGTAGTAACATAACTACATCTAGAAGGATTTTAATTTTTGAAACATTTTGATATATTATACATTTTTTTTCTAACATCATATGCAAAAGTTATAGCCGTTTTACATTTTCCCTACACTTTTTGCAGAACATGTCCAAATTTAAGTTTTCAAATTTTCCTAACTAGTAGATGTAGTAACATAACTACGTCTCGAAGGATTTTAATTTTTGAAACATTTTGATATATTATACATTTTTTTCTAACATCGTATGCAAAAGTTATAGCTGCTTTTACATTTTCCCAACACTTTTTGCAAGACATGTCCAAATTTAAGTTTTTAAATTTTCCTAACTAGTAGACGTAGTAACATAACTACATCTTGAAAGATTTTCGTTTTTGAAACATTTTGATATATTATACATTTTTTTCTAACATCGTATGCAAAAGTTATAGCCGTTTTACATTTTCCCTACACTTTTTGCAAAACATGTCCAAATTTAAGTTTTTAAATTTTCCTAACTGGTAGACGTAGTAACATAACTACATCAAAAAGGATTTTAATCTTTGAAACGTTTTGATATATTATCGTTTTTTCTAACATCGTATGCAAAAGTTATAACCGTTTTACATTTTACCTACACTTTTTTGCAAAACATGTCCAAATTTAAGATTTTAAAATTTTCTAACTAGTAGACATAGTAACATAACGACATCTCGAAGGATTTTAATTTTGGAACATTTTGATATATTATACATTTTTTTCTAACATCGTATGCAAAAGTTATAGCCGTTTTACATTTTCCCTACACTTTTTGCAAAACATGTCCAAATTTAAGTTTTCAAATTTTCCTAACTAGTAGATGTAGTAACATAACTACACCTCGAAGGATTTTAATTTTTGAAACATTTTTTTATATTATACATTTTTTTCTAACATCGTATGCAAAAGTTATAGCCGTTTTACATTTTCCCTACACTTTTTGCAAAACATGTCCAAATTTAAGTTTCTAAATTTTCCTAACTGGTAGACGTAGTAACATAACTAAATCTCGAACCCATTTTAATTTTTGAAACATTTTGATACATTATACATTTTTTCTAATATCGTATGCAAAAGTTATAGCCGTTTTACATTTTCCCTACACTTTTTGCAAAACAGGTGCAAATTTAAGTTTTTAAATTTTCCTAACTAGTAGATTTAGTAAAATAACTACATCTTGAAGGATTTTAATTTTTGAAACATTTTGATATATTATACATTTTTTTCTAACATCGTATGCAAAAGTTATAGCCGTTTTACATTTTCCCTACACTTTTTGCAGAACATGTCCAAATTTAAGTTTTAAAATTTTCCTAACTAGTAGATGTAGTAACATAACTACGTCTCGAAGGATTTTAATTTTTGAAACATTTTGATATATTATACATTTTTTTCTAACATCGTATGCAAAAGTTATAGCTGTTTTACATTTTCCCTACACTTTTGCAAAACATGTCCAAATTTAAGTTTTTAAATTTTCCTAACTAGTAGATGTAGTATCATAACTACATCTCAAGGATTTTAATTTTTGAAACATTTGGTATATTATACATTTTTTTCTAACATCGTATGCAAAAGTTATAGCCGTTTTACATTTTCCCTACACTTTTTGCAAAACATGTCCAAATTTAAGATTTTAAATTTTTCTAACTAGTAGATGTAGTAACATAACGACATCTCAAGGATTTTAATTTTTGAAACATTTTGATATATTATGCATTTTTTCTAACATCGTATGCAAAAGTTATAGCTGTTTTACATTTTCCCTACACTTTTTGCAAAACATGTCCAAATTTAAGTTTTCAAATTTTCCTAACTAGTAGATGTAGTAACATAACTACACCTCAAGGATTTTAATTTTTGAAACATTTTTTATATTATACATTTTTTCTAACATCGTATGCAAAAGTTATAGCCGCTTTTACATTTTCCCAACACTTTTTGCAAGACATGTCCAAATTTAAGTTTTTAAATTTTCCTAACTAGTAGACGTAGTAACATAACTACATCTTGAAGGATTTTCATTTTTGAAACATTTTGATATATGATAAATTTTTTTATAACATCGTATGCAAAAGTTATAGCCTTTTTACATTTTCCCTACACTTTTTGCAAAACATGTCCAAATTTAAGTTTTTAAATTTTCCTTACTGGTAGACTTAGTAACATAACTACATCTAAAAGGATTTTAATCTTTGAATCATTTTGATATATTATACATTTTTTTCTAACATCGTATGCAAAAGTTGTAGCCGCTTTTACATTTTCCCTACGCTTTTTGCAAAACATGTCCAAATTTAAGTTTCTAAATTTTCTAACTGGTAGACGTAGTAACATAACTACATCTCAAGGATTTTAATTTTTGAAACATTTTGATATATTATACATTTTTTCTAACATCGTATGCAAAAGTTATAGCTGTTTTACATTTTCCCTACACTTTTTTGCAAAACATGTCCAAATTTAAGTTTTTAAATTTTCCTAACTAGTAGATGTAGTATCATAACTACATCTCAAGGATTTTAATTTTTGAAACATTTGGTATATTATACATTTTTTCTAACATCGTATGCAAAAGTTATAGCTGCTTTTACATTTTCCCTACACTTTTTGCAAAACATGTCTAAATTTAAGTTTTTAAATTTCCCTAACTAGTAGACGTAGTAACATAACTACATCTAGAAGGATTTTAATTTTTGAAACATTTTGATATATTATACATTTTTTTCTAACATCATATGCAAAAGTTATAGCCGTTTTACATTTTCCCTACACTTTTTGCAAAACATGTCCAAAATTAAGTTTTTAAATTTTCCTAACAACTAGATGTAGTAACATAACTACATCTCGAAGGATTTTAATTTTTGAAACATTTTGATATATTATACATTTTTTCTAACATCGTATGCAAAAGTTATAGCCGTTTTACATTTTCCCAACACTTTTTGCAAGACATGTCCAAATTTAAGTTTTTAAATTTTCCCAACTAGTAGATGTAGTATCATAACTACATCTCGAAGGATTTTAATTTTTGAAACATTTGGTATATTATACATTTTTTTCTAACATCGTATGCAAAAGTTATAGCCGTTTTACATTTTCCCTACACTTTTTGCAAAACATGTCCAAATTTAAGATTTTAAATTTTTCTAACTAGTAGATGTAGTAACATAACGACATCTCGAAGGATTTTAATTTTTGAAACATTTTGATATATTATACATTTTTTCTAACATCGTATGCAAAAGTTATAGCTGTTTTACATTTTCCCTACACTTTTTGCAAAACATGTCCAAATTTAAGTTTTCAAATTTTCCTAACTAGTAGATGTAGTAACATAACTACACCTCAAGGATTTTAATTTTTGAAACATTTTTTATATTATACATTTTTTTCTAACATCGTATGCAAAAGTTATAGCCGTTTTACATTTTCCCAACACTTTTTGCAAGACATGTCCAAATTTAAGTTTTTAAATTTTCCTAACTAGTAGACGTAGTAACATAACTACATCTTGAAGGATTTTCATTTTTGAAACATTTTGATATATGATAAATTTTTTTATAACATCGTATGCAAAAGTTATAGCCTTTTTACATTTTCCCTACACTTTTGCAAAACATGTCCAAATTTAAGTTTTTAAATTTTCCTAACTAGTAGATTTAGTAACATAACTACATCAAAAGGATTTTAATCTTTGAAACATTTTGATATATTATACATTTTTTTCTAACATCGTATGCAAAAGTTATAGCCGCTTTACATTTTCCCTACACTTTTGCAAAACATGTCCAAATTTAAGTTTCTAAATTTTCCTAACTGGTAGACGTAGTAACATAACTACATCTCGAAGGATTTTAATTTTTGAAACATTTTGATATATTATACATTTTTTCTAACATCGTATTCAAAATTTATATCCTGTTTAAATTTTACCTACACATTTTTCAAAACATGTCCAAATTTAAGTTTTTAAATTTTCCTAACTAGTAGATGTAGTATCATAACTACATCAAAAGGATTTTAATTTTGAAACATTTTGATATATTATACATTTTTTCTAACATCGTATGCAAAAGTTATAGTCGTTTTACATTTTCCCTACACTTTTGCAAAACATGTCCAAATTTAAGTTTTTAAATTTTCCTAACTAGTAGACGTAGTAACATAACTACATCTAGAAGGATTTTAATTTTTGAAACATTTTGATATATTATACATTTTTTTTCTAACATCATATGCAAAAGTTATAGCCGTTTTACATTTTCCCTACACTTTTTGCAAAACATGTCCAAAATTAAGTTTTTAAATTTTCCTAACTAGTAGATTTAGTAACATAACCACATCTCAAGGATTTTAATTTTTGAAACATTTTGATATATTATACATTTTTTTCTAACATCGTATGCAAAAGTTATAGCCGCTTTTACATTTTCCCTACACTTTTTGCAGAACATGTCCAAATTTAAGTTTTTAAATTTTCCTAACTAGTAGACGTAGTAACATAACTACATCTTGAAATATTTTCATTTTTGAAACATTTTGATATATTATACATTTTTTTCTAACATCGTATGCAAAAGTTATAGCCGTTTTACATTTTCCCTACACTTTTTGCAAAACATGTCCAAATTTAAGTTTTTAAATTTTCCTAACTAGTAGAAGTAGTATCATAACTACATCAAAAGGATTTTAATTTTTGAAACATTTGGTATATTATACATTTTTTCTAACATCGTATGCAAAAGTTATAGCTGTTTTACATTTTCCCTACACTTTTTGCAAAACATGTCCAAATTTAAGATTTTAAATTTTCCTAACTGGTAGACATAGTAACATAACGACATCTCAAGGATTTTAATTTTGAAACATTTTGATATATTATACATTTTTTCTAACATCGTATGCAAAAGTTATAGCCGCTTTTACATTTTCCTACACTTTTTGCAAAACATGTCCAAATTTAAGTTTTTAAATTTTCCTAACTAGTAGACGTAGTAACATAACTACATCTTGAAGGATTTTCATTTTTGAAACATTTTGATATATGATAAATTTTTTATAACATCGTATGCAAAAGTTATAGCCGCTTTACATTTTCCCTACACTTTTGCAAAACATGTCCAAATTTAAGTTTTTAAATTTTCCTAATTGGTAGATTTAGTAACATAACTACATCAAAAAGGATTTTAATTTTTGAAACATTTTGATATATTATACATTTTTTTCTAACATCGTATGCAAAAGTTATAGCTGCTTTTACATTTTCCCTACACTTTTGCAAAACATGTGCAAATTTAAGTTTTAAATTTTCCTAACTAGTAGATTTAGTAACATAACTACATCTCGAAGGATTTTAATTTTTGAAACATTTTGATATATTATACATTTTTTTCTAACATCGTATGCAAAAGTTATAACCGTTTTACATTTTACCTACATTTTTTTGCAAAACATGTCCAAATTTAAGATTTTAAATTTTTCTAACTAGTAGATGTAGTAACATAACGACATCTCGAAGGATTTTAATTTTGGAACATTTTGATATATTATAAATTATTTCTAACATCGTATGCAAAAGTTATAGCCGTTTTCCATTTTCCCTACACTTTTTGCAAAACATGTCCAAATTTAAGTTTTCAAATTTTCCTAACTAGTAGATGTAGTAACATAACTACACCTCAAGGATTTTATTTTTGAAACATTTTTTATATTATACATTTTTTTCTAACATCGTATGCAAAAGTTATAGCCGTTTTACATTTTCCCTACACTTTTTGCAAAACATGTCCAAATTTAAGTTTCTAAATTTTCCTAACTGGTAGACGTAGTAACATAACTAAATCTCGAACGATTTTAATTTTTGAAACATTTTGATATATTATACATTTTTTTTTCTAATATCGTATGGCAAAGTTATAGCCGCTTTTACATTTTCCCTACACTTTTGCAAAACATGTGCAAATTTAAGTTTTTAAATTTTCCTAACTAGTAGATTTAGTAAAATAACTACATCTCAAGGATTTTAATTTTTGAAACATTTTGATATATTATACATTTTTTTCTAACATCGTATGCAAAAGTTATAGCCGCTTTTACATTTTCCCTACACTTTTTGCAGAACATGTCCAAATTTAAGTTTTCAAATTTTCCTAACTAGTAGATGTAGTAACATAACTACATCTCAAGGATTTTAATTTTGAAACATTTTGATATATTATACATTTTTTCTAACATCGTACGCAAAAGTTATAGCTGTTTTACATTTTCCTTACACTTTTTGCAAAACATGTCCAAATTTAAGTTTTTAAATTTTCCAACTAGTAGATGTAGTATCATAACTACATCTCGAAGGATTTTAATTTTTGAAACATTTGGTATATTATACATTTTTTTCTAACATCGTATGCAAAAGTTATAACCGTTTTACATTTTACCTACACTTTTTGCAAAACATGTGCAAATTTAAGTTTTAAATTTTCCTAACTAGTAGATTTAGTAACATAACTACATCTCAAGTATTTTAATTTTTGAAACGTTTGGTAAATTATACATTTTTTTCTAACATCGTATGCAAAAGTTATAGCCGTTTTACATTTTCTCAACACTTATTGCAAGACATGTCCAAATTTAAGTTTTTAAATTTTCCAAACTAGTAGACGTAGTAACATAACTACATCTTGAAGGATTTTCATTTTTGAAACATTTTGATATATGATAAATTTTTTTATAACATCGTATGCAAAAGTTATAGCCTTTTTACATTTTCCTACACTTTTGCAAAACATGTCCAAATTTAAGTTTTAAATTTTCCTAACTGGTAGACGTAGTAACATAACTACATCAAAAAGGATTTTAATCTTTGAAACATTTTGATATATTATACATTTTTTTCTAACATCGTATGCAAAAGTTATAGCCGTTTTACATTTTCCCTACACTTTTTGCAAAACATGTCCAAATTTAAGTTTCTAAATTTTCCTAACTGGTAGACGTAGTAACATAACTACATCTCAAGGATTTTAATTTTTGAAACATTTTGATATATTATACATTTTTCTAACATCGTATGCAAAAGTTATAGCTGTTTTTCATTTTCCCTACACTTTTTGCAAAACATGTCCAAATTTAAGTTTTTAAATTTTCCTAACTAGTAGATGTAGTATCATAACTACATCTCGAAGGATTTTAATTTTTGAAACGTTTGGTATATTATACATTTTTTCTAACATCGTATGCAAAAGTTATAGCCGTTTTACATTTTCCCTACACTTTTTGCAAAACATGTCTAAATTTAAGTTTTTAAATTTTCCTAACTAGTAGACGTAGTAACATAACTACATCTAGAAGGATTTTAATTTTGAAACATTTTGATATATTATACATTTTTTCTAACATCGTATGCAAAAGTTATAGTCGCTTTTACATTTTCCCTATACTTTTTGCAAAACATGTCCAAAACTAAGTTTTTAAATTTTCCTAACAACTAGATGTAGTAACATAACTACATCTCGAAGGATTTTAATTTTTGAAACATTTTGATATATTATACATTTTTTCTAACATCGTATGCAAAAGTTATAGCCGTTTTACATTTTCCCAACACTTTTTGCAAGACATGTCCAAATTTAAGTTTTTAAATTTTCCTAACTAGTAGACGTAGTAACTTAACTACATCTTGAAGGATTTTCATTTTTGAAACATTTTGATATATGATAATTTTTTTCTAACATCGTATGCAAAAGTTATAGCTGCTTTTACATTTTCCCTATACTTTTTGCAAAACATGTCCAAATTTAAGTTTTTAAATTTTCCTAACTGGTAGACGTAGTAACATAACTACATCAAAAAGGATTTTAATTTTGAAATTTTTGATATATTATACATTTTTTCTAACATCGTATGCAAAAGTTATAGCTGCTTTTACATTTTCCCTACACTTTTTGCAAAACATGTACAAATTTAAGTTTTTAAATTTTCCTAACTAGTAGATTTAGTAACATAACTACATCTCAAGTATTTTAATTTTTGAAACATTTTGTTATATTATACTTTTTTCTAACATCGTATGCAAAAGTTATAACTGCTTTTACATTTTACCTACACTTTTTGCAAAACATGTCCAAATTTAAGATTTTAAATTTTTCTAACTAGTAGACGTAGTAACATAACGACATCTCAAGGATTTTAATTTTTGAAACATTTTGATATATTATACATTTTTTCTAACATCGTATGCAAAAGTTATAGCCGCTTTACATTTTCCCTACACTTTTGCAAGACATGTCCAAATTTAAGTTTTTAAATTTTCCTAACTAGTAGACGTAGTAACATAACTACATCTTGAAGGATTTTCATTTTGAAACATTTTGATATATGATAAATTTTTTATAACATCGTATGCAAAAGTTATAGCCTTTTTACATTTTCCCTACACTTTTTGCAAAACATGTCCAAATCTAAGTTTTTAAATTTTCCTAACTGGTAGACGTAGTAACATAACTACATCAAAAAGGATTTTAATCTTTGAAACATTTTGATATATTATACATTTTTCTAACATCGTATGCAAAAGTTATAGCCGCTTTTACATTTTCCCTACACTTTTTGCAAAACATGTCCAAATTTAAGTTTCTAAATTTTCCTAACTGGTAGACGTAGTAACATAACTACATCTCAAGGATTTTAATTTTTGAAACATTTTGATATATTATACATATTTTCTAACATCGTATGCAAAAGTTATAGCTGTTTTACATTTTCCCTACACTTTTTGCAAAACATGTCCAAATTTAAGTTTTTAAATTTTCCTAACTAGTAGATGTAGTATCATAACTACATCTCGAAGGATTTTAATTTTTGAAACGTTTGGTATATTATACATTTTTTCTAACATCGTATGCAAAAGTTATAGCCGTTTTACATTTTCCCTACACTTTTTGCAAAACATGTCTAAATTTAAGTTTTTAAATTTTCCTAACTAGTAGACGTAGTAACATAACTACATCTAGAAGGATTTTAATTTTTGAAATATTTTGATATATTATACATTTTTTCTAACATCGTATGCAAAAGTTATAGTCGCTTTTACATTTTCCCTATACTTTTTGCAAAACATGTCCAAAACTAAGTTTTTAAATTTTCCTAACAACTAGATGTAGTAACATAACTACGTCTCGAAGGATTTTAATTTTTGAAACATTTTGATATATTATACATTTTTTTCTAACATCGTATGCAAAAGTTATAGCCGTTTTACATTTTCCCAACACTTTTTGCAAGACATGTCCAAATTTAAGTTTTTAAATTTTCCTAACTAGTAGACGTAGTAACATAACTACATCTTGAAGGATTTTCATTTTTGAAACATTTTGATATATGATAATTTTTTTTCTAACATCGTATGCAAAAGTTATAGCCGTTTTACATTTTCCCTATACTTTTTGCAAAACATGTCCAAATTTAAGTTTTTAAATTTTCCTAACTGGTAGACGTAGTAACATAACTACATCAAAAAGGATTTTAATTTTGAAATTTTTTGATATATTATACATTTTTTTCTAACATCGTATGCAAAAGTTATAGCCGTTTTACATTTTCCCTACACTTTTTGCAAAACATGTGCAAATTTAAGTTTTTAAATTTTCCTAACTAGTAGATTTAGTAACATAACTACATCTCGAAGTATTTTAATTTTTGAAACATTTTGTTATATTATACATTTTTTTCTAACATCGTATGCAAAAGTTATAACTGCTTTTACATTTTACCTACACTTTTTTGCAAAACATGTCCAAATTTAAGATTTTAAATTTTTCTAACTAGTAGACGTAGTAACATAACGACATCTCGAAGGATTTTAATTTTTGAAACATTTTGATATATTATACATTTTTTCTAACATCGTATGCAAAAGTTATAGCCGCTTTTACATTTTCCCTACACTTTTGCAAAACATGTCCAAATTTAAGTTTTCAAATTTTTCTAACTAGTAGATGTAGTAACATAACTACACCTCGAAGGATTTCAATTTTTGAAACATTTCTTTATATTATACATTTTTTTCTAACATCGTATGCAAAAGTTATAGCCGCTTTTACATTTTCCCTACACTTTTGCAAAACATGTCCAAATTTAAGTTTCTAAATTTTCCTAACTGGTAGATTTAGTAACATAACTAAATCTCGAAGGATTTTAATTTTTGAAACATTTTGATATATTATACATTTTTTTCTAATATCGTATGGCAAAGTTATAGCTGCTTTTACATTTTCCCTACACATTTTGCAAAACATGTGCAAATTTAAGTTTTTAAATTTTCCTAACTAGTAGATTTAGTAACATAACCACATCTCAAGGATTTTAATTTTTGAAACATTTTGATATATTATACATTTTTTCTAACATCGTATGCAAAAGTTATAGCCGTTTTACATTTTCCCTACACTTTTTGCAGAACATGTCCAAATTTAAGTTTTCAAATTTTCCTAACTAGTAGATGTAGTAACATAACTACGTCTCGAAGGATTTTCATTTTTGAAACATTTTGATATATTATACATTTTTTTCTAACATCGTATGCAAAAGTTATAGCTGTTTTTCATTTTCCCTACACTTTTTGCAAAACATGTCCAAATTTAAGTTTTTAAATTTTCCTAACTAGTAGATGTAGTATCATAACTACATCTCAAGGATTTTAATTTTGAAACATTTGGTATATTATACATTTTTTCTAACATCGTATGCAAAAGTTATAGCCGTTTTACATTTTCCCTACACTTTTTGCAAAACATGTCCAAATTTAAGTTTTTAAATTTTCCTAACTGGTAGACGTAGTAACATAACGACATCTTCAAGGATTTTAATTTTTGAAACATTTTGATATATTATACATTTTTTTCTAACATCGTATGCAAAAGTTATAGCCGTTTTACATTTTCCCTACACTTTTTGCAAAACATGTCCAAATTTAAGTTTTTAAATTTTCCTAACTAGTAGACGTAGTAACATAACTACATCTTGAAGGATTTTCATTTTTGAAACATTTTGATATATGATAAAAAAATTTATAACATCGTATGCAAAAGTTATAGCCGTTTTACATTTTCCCTACACTTTTTGCAAAACATGTCCAAATTTAAGTTTTTAAATTTTCCTAATTGGTAGATTTAGTAACATAACTACATCAAAAGGATTTTAATCTTTGAAACATTTTGATATATTATACATTTTTTCTAACATCGTATGCAAAAGTTATAGCTGCTTTTACATTTTCCCTACACTTTTTGTAAAACATGTGCAAATTTAAGTTTTTAAATTTTCCTAACTAGTAGATTTAGTAACATAACTACATCTCGAAGGATTTTAATTTTTGAAACATTTTGATATATTATACATTTTTTCTAACATCGTATGCAAAAGTTATAATCGTTTTACATTTTACCTACACTTTTTTGCAAAACATGTCCAAAT
This sequence comes from Aegilops bicornis, assembly GCA_021605145.1. Lineage (NCBI taxonomy): Eukaryota > Viridiplantae > Streptophyta > Magnoliopsida > Poales > Poaceae > Aegilops > Aegilops bicornis. The sequence goes on from CM038673.1 coordinate 529,481,851, forward strand.
TTAAGATTTTAAATTTTTCTAACTAGTAGACGTAGTAACATAACGACATCTCGAAGGATTTTAATTTTGGAACATTTTGATATATTATACATTTTTTCTAACATCGTATGCAAAAGTTATAGCCGCTTTTCCATTTTCCCTACACTTTTGCAAAACATGTCCAAATTTAAGTTTTCAAATTTTCCTAACTAGTAGATGTAGTAACATAACTACACCTCGAAGGATTTTATTTTTGAAACATTTTTATATTATACATTTTTTCTAACATCGTATGCAAAAGTTATAGCCGCTTTTACATTTTCCCTACACTTTTTGCAAAACATGTCCAAATTTAAGTTTCTAAATTTTCCTAACTGGTAGATTTAGTAACATAACTAAATCTCGAACGATTTTAATTTTTGAAACATTTTGATATATTATACATTTTTTTCTAATATCGTATGGCAAAGTTATAGCTGCTTTTACATTTTCCCTACACTTTTTGCAAAACATGTGCAAATTTAAGTTTTTAAATTTTCCTAACTAGTAGATTTAGTAAAATAACTACATCTCAAGGATTTTAATTTTTGAAACATTTTGATATATTATACATTTTTTCTAACATCGTATGCAAAAGTTATAGCCGTTTTACATTTTCCCTACACTTTTGCAGAACATGTCCAAATTTAAGTTTTCAAATTTTCCTAACTAGTAGATGTAGTAACATAACTACGCCTCAAGGATTTTAATTTTTGAAACATTTTGATATATTATACATTTTTGTCTAACATCGCACGCAAAAAGTTATAGCTGTTTTACATTTTCCTTACACTTTTTGCAAAACATGTCCAAATTTAAGTTTTTAAATTTTCCCAACTAGTAGATGTAGTATCATAACTACATCTCAAGGATTTTAATTTTGAAACATTTGGTATATTATACATTTTTTTCTAACATCGTATGCAAAAGTTATAGCCGTTTTACATTTTCCCTACACTTTTTGCAAAACATGTGCAAATTTAAGTTTTTAAATTTTCCTAACTAGTAGATTTAGTAACATAACTACATCTCGAAGTATTTTAATTTTTGAAACGTTTGGTATATTATACATTTTTTTCTAACATCGTATGCAAAAGTTATAGCCGTTTTACATTTTCTCAACACTTTTTGCAAGACATGTCCAAATTTAAGTTTTTAAATTTTCCAAACTAGTAGACGTAGTAACATAACTACATCTTGAAGGATTTTCATTTTTGAAACATTTTGATATATGATAAATTTTTTTATAACATCGTATGCAAAAGTTATAGCCTTTTTACATTTTCCCTACACTTTTTGCAAAACATGTCCAAATTTAAGTTTTTAAATTTTCCTAACTGGTAGACGTAGTAACATAACTACATCAAAAAAGGATTTTAATCTTTGAAACATTTTGATATATTATACATTTTTTTCTAACATCGTATGCAAAAGTTATAGCCGTTTTACATTTTCCCTACACTTTTTGCAAAACATGTCCAAATTTAAGTTTTTAAATTTTCCTAATTGGTAGAAGTAGTAACATAACTACATCTCAAGGATTTTAATTTTTGAAACATTTTGATATATTATACATTTTTTCTAACATCGTATGCAAAAGTTATAGCTGTTTTTCATTTTCCCTACACTTTTTGCAAAACATGTCCAAATTTAAGTTTTTAAATTTTCCTAACTAGTAGATGTAGTATCATAACTACATCTCGAAGGATTTTAATTTTTGAAACGTTTGGTATATTATACATTTTTTTCTAACATCGTATGCAAAAGTTATAGCCGCTTTTACATTTTCCCTACACTTTTGCAAAACATGTCTAAATTTAAGTTTTTAAATTTTCCTAACTAGTAGACGTAGTAACATAACTACATCTAGAAGGATTTTAATTTTTGAAACATTTTGATATATTATACATTTTTTCTAACATCGTATGCAAAAGTTATAGTCGCTTTTACATTTTCCCTATACTTTTTGCAAAACATGTCCAAAACTAAGTTTTTAAATTTTCCTAACAACTAGATGTAGTAACATAACTACATCTCGAAGGATTTTAATTTTTGAAACATTTTGATATATTATACATTTTTTTCTAACATCGTATGCAAAAGTTATAGCCGCTTTTACATTTTCCCAACACTTTTGCAAGACATGTCCAAATTTAAGTTTTTAAATTTTCCTAACTAGTAGACGTAGTAACATAACTACATCTTGAAGGATTTTCATTTTTGAAACATTTTGATATATGATAATTTTTTCTAACATCGTATGCAAAAGTTATAGCCGCTTTTACATTTTCCCTATACTTTTTGCAAAACATGTCCAAATTTAAGTTTTAAATTTTCCTAACTGGTAGATTTAGTAACATAACTACATCAAAAAGGATTTTAATTTTGAAATTTTTGATATATTATACATTTTTTTCTAACATCGTATGCAAAAGTTATAGCCGCTTTTTACATTTTCCCTACACTTTTTGCAAAACATGTACAAATTTAAGTTTTTAAATTTTCCTAACTAGTAGATTTAGTAACATAACTACATCTCAAGTATTTTAATTTTTGAAACATTTTGTTATATTATACTTTTTTCTAACATCGTATGCAAAAGTTATAACTGCTTTTACATTTTACCTACACTTTTTGCAAAACATGTCCAAATTTAAGATTTTAAATTTTTCTAACTAGTAGACGTAGTAGTAACATAACGACATCTCGAAGGATTTTAATTTTTGAAACATTTTGATATATTATACATTTTTCTAACATCGTATGCAAAAGTTATAGCCGCTTTTACATTTTCCCTACACTTTTGCAAGACATGTCCAAATTTAAGTTTTTAAATTTTCCTAACTAGTAGACGTAGTAACATAACTACATCTTGAAGGATTTTCATTTTTGAAACATTTTGATATATGATAAATTTTTTTATAACATCGTATGCAAAAGTTATAGCCTTTTTATATTTTCCCTACACTTTTTGCAAAACATGTCCAAATCTAAGTTTTTAAATTTTCCTAACTGGTAGACGTAGTAACATAACTACATCAAAAAGGATTTTAATCTTTGAAACATTTTGATATATTATACATTTTTTCTAACATCGTATGCAAAAGTTATAGCTGCTTTTACATTTTCCCTTCACTTTTTGCTAAACATGTATAAATTTAAGTTTCTAAATTTTCCTATCTGGTTGACGTAGTAACATAACTACATCTCAAGGATTTTAATTTTTGAAACATTTTGATATATTATACATTTTTTCTAACATCGTATGCAAAAGTTATAGCTGTTTTACATTTTCCCTACACTTTTTGCAAAACATGTCCAAATTTAAGTTTTTAAATTTTCCTAACTAGTAGATGTAGTATCATAACTACATCTCGAAGGATTTTAATTTTTGAAACGTTTGGTATAGTATACATTTTTTCTAACATCGTATGCAAAAGTTATAGCTGCTTTACATTTTCCCTACACTTTTTGCAAAACATGTCTAAATTTAAGTTTTTAAATTTTCCTAACTAGTAGACGTAGTAACATAACTACATCTAGAAGGATTTTAATTTTTGAAATATTTTGATATATTATACATTTTTTCTAACATCGTATGCAAAAGTTATAGTCGCTTTTTTACATTTTCCCTATACTTTTTGCAAAACATGTCCAAAACTAAGTTTTTAAATTTTCCTAACAACTAGATGTAGTAACATAACTACATCTCAAGGATTTTAATTTTGAAACATTTTGATATATTATACATTTTTTCTAACATCGTATGCAAAAGTTATAGCCGCTTTTTACATTTTCCCAACACTTTTTGCAAGACATGTCCAAATTTAAGTTTTTAAATTTTCCTAACTAGTAGACGTAGTAACATAACTACATCTTGAAAGATTTTAGTTTTTGAAACATTTTGATATATGATAATTTTTTTCTAACATCGTATGCAAAAGTTATAGCCGATTTACATTTTCCCTATACTTTTTGCAAAACATGTCCAAATTTAAGTTTTTAAATTTTCCTAACTGGTAGACGTAGTAACATAACTACATCAAAATGGATTTTAATTTTGAAATTTTTTGATATATTATACATTTTTTTCTAACATCGTATGCAAAAGTTATAGCCGCTTTTACATTTTCCCTACACTTTTTGCAAAACATGTGCAAATTTAAGTTTTTAAATTTTCCTAACTAGTAGATTTAGTAACATAACTACATCTCGAAGTATTTTAATTTTTGAAACATTTTGTTATATTATACTTTTTTCTAACATCGTATGCAAAAGTTATAACTGCTTTTACATTTTACCTACACTTTTTTGCAAAACATGTCCAAATTTAAGATTTTAAATTTTTCTAACTAGTAGACGTAGTAACATAACGACATCTCGAAGGATTTTATTTTTGAAACATTTTGATATATTATACATTTTTTCTAACATCGTATGCAAAAGTTATAGCCGCTTTTACATTTTCCCTACACTTTTGCAAAACATGTCCAAATTTAAGTTTTCAAATTTTTCTAACTAGTAGATGTAGTAACATAACTACACCTCGAAGGATTTCAATTTTTGAAACATTTCTTTATATTATACATTTTTTTCTAACATCGTATGCAAAAGTTATAGCCATTTTACATTTCCCTACACTTTTTGCAAAACATGTCCAAATTTAAGTTTCTAAATTTTCCTAACTGGTAGACGTAGTAACATAACTAAATCTCGAACGATTTTAATTTTTGAAACATTTTGATATATTATACATTTTTTTTCTAATATCGTATGGCAAAGTTATAGCCGTTTTACATTTTCCCTACACATTTTGCAAAACATGTGCAAATTTAAGTTTTTAAATTTTCCTAACTAGTAGATTTAGTAACATAACCACATCTCAAGGATTTTAATTTTTGAAACATTTTGATATATTATACATTTTTTCTAACATCGTATGCAAAAGTTATAGCCGTTTTACATTTTCCCTACACTTTTTGCAGAACATGTCCAAATTTAAGTTTTCAAATTTTCCTAACTAGTAGATGTAGTAACATAACTACGTCTCGAAGGATTTTAATTTTTGAAACATTTTGATATATTATACATTTTTTTCTAACATCGTATGCAAAAGTTATAGCTGTTTTACATTTTCCCTACACTTTTTGCAAAACATGTCCAAATTTAAGTTTTTAAATTTTCCTAACTAGTAGATGTAGTATCATAACTACATCTCGAAGGATTTTAATTTTTGAAACATTTGGTATATTATACATTTTTTTCTAACATCGTATGCAAAAGTTATAGCCGTTTTACATTTTCCCTACACTTTTTGCAAAACATGTCCAAATTTAAGTTTTTAAATTTTCATAACTGGTAGACGTAGTAACATAACGACATCTCAAGGATTTTAATTTTTGAAACATTTTGATATATTATACATTTTTTCTAACATCGTATGCAAAAGTTATAGCCGCTTTTACATTTTCCCTACACTTTTTGCAAAACATGTCCAAATTTAAGTTTTTAAATTTTCCTAACTAGTAGACGTAGTAACATAACTACATCTTGAAGGATTTTCATTTTTGAAACATTTTGATATATGATAAAAAAAATTATAACATCGTATGCAAAAGTTATAGCCGTTTTACATTTTCCCTACACTTTTTGCAAAACATGTCCAAATTTAAGTTTTTAAATTTTCCTAATTGGTAGACGTAGTAACATAACTACATCAAAAAGGATTTTAATCTTTGAAACATTTTGATATATTATACATTTTTTCTAACATCGTATGCAAAAGTTATAGCCGTTTTACATTTTCCCTACACTTTTTGCAAAACATGTGCAAATTTAAGTTTTTAAATTTTCCTAACTAGTAGATTTAGTAACATAACTACATCTCGAAGGATTTTAATTTTTGAAAATTTTTGATATATTATACATTTTTTCTAACATCGTATGCAAAAGTTATAACCGTTTTACATTTTACCTACACTTTTTTGCAAAACATGTCCAAATTTAAGATTTTAAATTTTTCTAACTAGTAGACGTAGTAACATAACGACATCTCGAAGGATTTTAATTTTGGACCATTTTGATATATTATACATTTTTTTCTAACATCGTATGCAAAAGTTATAGCCGTTTTACATTTTCCCTACACTTTTTGCAAAACATGTCCAAATTTAAGTTTTCAAATTTTCCTAACTAGTAGATGTAGTAACATAACTACACCTCAAGGATTTTATTTTTTGAAACATTTTTTATATTATACATTTTTTCTAACATCGTATGCAAAAGTTATAGCTGCTTTTACATTTTCCCTACACTTTTTGCAAAACATGTCCAAATTTAAGTTTCTAAATTTTCCTAACTGGTAGACGTAGTAACATAACTAAATCTCGAACGATTTTAATTTTTGAAACATTTTGATATATTATACATTTTTTTTTCTAATATCGTATGGCAAAGTTATAGCCGTTTTACATTTTCCCTACACTTTTTGCAAAACATGTGCAAATTTAAGTTTTTAAATTTTCCTAACTAGTAGATTTAGTAACATAACTACATCTCGAAGGATTTTAATTTTTGAAACATTTTGATATATTATACATTTTTTTCTAACATCGTATGCAAAAGTTATAGCCGTTTTACATTTTCCCTACACTTTTTGCAGAACATGTCCAAATTTAAGTTTTCAAATTTTCCTAACTAGTAGATGTAGTAACATAACTACGACTCAAGGATTTTAATTTTTGAAACATTTTGATATATTATACATTTTTTCTAACATCGCATTTAAAAGTTATAGTTGTTTTACATTTTCCTTACACTTTTTGCAAAACATGTCCAAATTTAAGTTTTTAAATTTTCCCAACTAGTAGATGTAGTATCATAACTACATCTCGAAGGATTTTAATTTTTGAAACATTTGGTATATTATACATTTTTTTCTAACATCGTATGCAAAAGTTATAGCCGTTTTACATTTTCCCTACACTTTTTGCAAAACATGTGCAAATTTAAGTTTTTAAATTTTCCTAACTAGTAGATTTAGTAACATAACTACATCTCAAGTATTTTAATTTTTGAAACGCTTTGGTATATTATACATTTTTTCTAACATCGTATATGCAAAAGTTATAGCCGCTTTTACATTTTCCCAACACTTTTTGCAAGACATGTCCAAATTTAAGTTTTTAAATTTTCCTAACTAGTAGACGTAGTAACATAACTACATCTTGAAGGATTTTCATTTTGAAACATTTTGATATATGATAAATTTTTTCTAACATCGTATGCAAAACTTATAGCCGCTTTTACATTTTCCCTACACTTTTTGCCAAACATGTCCAAATTTAAGTTTTTAAATTTTCCTAACTGGTAGATTTAGTAACATAACTACATCAAAAGGATTTTAATATTTGAAACATTTTGATATATTATACATTTTTTCTAACATCGTATGCAAAAGTTATAGCCGTTTTACATTTTCCCTACACTTTTTGCAAAACATGTCCAAATTTAAGATTTTAAATTTTTCTAACTAGTAGATGTAGTAACATAACGAAATCTCGAAGGATTTTAATTTTGAAACATTTTGATATATTATACATTTTTTTCTAACATCGTATGCAAAAGTTATAGCTGTTTTACATTTTCCCTACACTTTTTGCAAAACATGTCCAAATTTAAGTTTTCAAATTTTCCTAACTATTAGATGTAGTAACATAACTACACCTCGAAGGATTATAATTTTTGAAACATTTTTTTATATTATACATTTTTTTCTAACATCGTATGCAAAAGTTATAGCCGTTTTACATTTTCCCAACACTTTTTGCAAGACATGTCCAAATTTAAGTTTTTAAATTTTCCTAACTAGTAGACGTAGTAACATAACTACATCTTGAAGGATTTTCATTTTTGAAACATTTTGATATATGATAAATTTTTTTATAACATCGTATGCAAAAGTTATAGCCTTTTACATTTTCCCTACACTTTTTGCAAAACATGTCCAAATTTAAGTTTTTAAATTTTCCTAACTGGTAGACGTAGTAACATAACTACATCAAAAAGGATTTTAATCTTTGAAACATTTTGATATATTATCGTTTTTTCTAACATCGTATGCAAAAGTTATAGCCGTTTTACATTTTCCCTACACTTTTTGCAAAACATGTACAAATTTAAGTTTTTAAATTTTCCTAACTAGTAGATTTAGTAACATAACTACATCTCGAAGTATTTTAATTTTTGAAACATTTTGTTATATTATACTTTTTTTCTAACATCGTATGCAAAAGTTATAAACTGCTTTTACATTTTACCTACACTTTTTTGCAAAACATGTCCAAATTTAAGATTTTAAATTTTTCTAACTAGTAGACGTAGTAACATAACGACATCTCGAAGGATTTTAATTTTTGAAACATTTTGATATATTATACATTTTTTCTAACATCGTATGCAAAAGTTATAGCCGTTTTACATTTTCCCTACACTTTTTGCAAGACATGTCCAAATTTAAGTTTTTAAATTTTCCTAACTAGTAGACGTAGTAACATAACTACATCTTGAAGGATTTTCATTTTTGAAACATTTTGATATATGATAAATTTTTTTATAACATCGTATGCAAAAGTTATAGCCTTTTTACATTTTCCCTACACTTTTTGCAAAACATGTCCAAATCTAAGTTTTTAAATTTTCCTAACTGGTAGATTTAGTAACATAACTACATCAAAAGGATTTTAATCTTTGAAACATTTTGATATATTATACATTTTTCTAACATCGTATGCAAAAGTTATAGCCGCTTTTACATTTTCCCTACACTTTTTGCAAAACATGTCCAAATTTAAGTTTTTAAAGTTTCCTAACTGTTAGACGTAGTAACATAACTACATCACTAAGGATTTTAATTTTTGAAACATTTTGATATATTATACATTTTTTCTAACATCGTATGCAAAAGTTATAGCTGTTTTACATTTTCCCTACACTTTTTGCAAAACATGTCCAAATTTAAGTTTTTAAATTTTCCTAACTAGTAGATGTAGTATCATAACTACATCTCAAGGATTTTAATTTTGAAACGTTTGGTATATTATACATTTTTTCTAACATCGTATGCAAAAGTTATAGCCGTTTTACATTTTCCCTACACTTTTTGCAAAACATGTCTAAATTTAAGTTTTTAAATTTTCCTAACTAGTAGACGTAGTAACATAACTACATCTAGAAGGATTTTAATTTTTGAAATATTTTGTTATATTATACATTTTTTTCTAACATCGTATGCAAAAGTTATAGTCGTTTTACATTTTCCCTATACTTTTTGCAAAACATGTCCAAAACTAAGTTTTTAAATTTTCCTAACAACTAGATGTAGTAACATAACTACATCTCAAGGATTTTAATTTTTGAAACATTTTGATATATTATACATTTTTTCTAACATCGTATGCAAAAGTTATAGCCGTTTTACATTTTCCCAACACTTTTTGCAAGACATGTCCAAATTTAAGTTTTTAAATTTTCCTAACTAGTAGACGTAGTAACATAACTACATCTTGAAGGATTTTCATTTTTGAAACATTTTGATATATGATAATTTTTTTTCTAACATCGTATGCAAAAGTTATAGCCGCTTTACATTTTCCTATACTTTTTGGTAAAACATGTCCAAATTTAAGTTTTTAAATTTTCCTAACTGGTAGATTTAGTAACATAACTACATCAAAAAGGATTTTAATTTTGAAATTTTTGATATATTATACATTTTTTTCTAACATCGTATGCAAAAGTTATAGCCGCTTTTACATTTTCCCTACACTTTTTGGTAAAACATGTGCAAATTTAAGTTTTTAAATTTTCCTAACTAGTAGATTTAGTAACATAACTACATCTCAAGTATTTTAATTTTTGAAACATTTTGTTATATTGTACTTTTTTCTAACATCGTATGCAAAAGTTATAACTGCTTTTACATTTTACCTACACTTTTTTGCAAAACATGTCCAAATTTAAGATTTTAAATTTTTCTAACTAGTAGACGTAGTAACATAAGGACATCTCAAGGATTTTAATTTTTGAAACATTTTGATATATTATACATTTTTCTAACATCGTATGCAAAAGTTATAGCCGCTTTTACATTTTCCCTACACTTTTGCAAAACATGTCCAAATTTAAGTTTTCAAATTTTTCTAACTAGTAGATGTAGTAACATAACTACACCTCAAGGATTTCAATTTTTGAAACATTTCTTTATATTATACATTTTTTCTAACATCGTATGCAAAAGTTATAGCTGCTTTTACATTTTCCCTACACTTTTTGCAAAACATGTCCAAATTTAAGTTTCTAAATTTTCCTAACTGGTAGATTTAGTAATATAACTAAATCTCAAGGATTTTAATTTTTGAAACATTTTGATATATTATACATTTTTTTCTAATATCGTATGGCAAAGTTATAGCTGCTTTTACATTTTCCCTACACATTTTGCAAAACATGTGCAAATTTAAGTTTTTAAATTTTCCTAACTAGTAGATTTAGTAACATAACCACATCTCGAAGGATTTTAATTTTTGAAACATTTTGATATATTATACATTTTTTTCTAACATCGTATGCAAAAGTTATAGCCGTTTTACATTTTCCCTACACTTTTTGCAGAACATGTCCAAATTTAAGTTTTCAAATTTTCCTAACTAGTAGATGTAGTAACATAACTACGCCTCAAGGATTTTAATTTTTGAAACATTTTGATATATTATACATTTTTTCTAACATCGTATGCAAAAGTTATAGCTGTTTTACATTTTCCCTACACTTTTTGCAAAACATGTCCAAATTTAAGTTTTTAAATTTTCCTAACTAGTAGATGTAGTATCATAACTACATCTCAAGGATTTTAATTTTTGAAACATTTGGTATATTATACATTTTTTCTAACATCGTATGCAAAAGTTATAGCTGTTTTACATTTTCCCTACACTTTTGCAAAACATGTCCAAATTTAAGTTTTTAAATTTTCCTAACTGGTAGACGTAGTAACATAACGACATATCTCAAGGATTTTAATTTTTGAAACATTTTGATATATTATACATTTTTTCTAACATCGTATGCAAAAGTTATAGCCGCTTTTACATTTTCCCTACACTTTTTGCAAAACATGTCCAAATTTAAGTTTTTAAATTTTCCTAACTAGTAGACGTAGTAACATAACTACATCTTGAAGGATTTTCATTTTGAAACATTTTGATATATGATAAAAAAATTTATAACATCGTATGCAAAAGTTATAGCCGTTTTACATTTTCCCTACACTTTTTGCAAAACATGTCCAAATTTAAGTTTTTAAATTTTCCTAATTGGTAGACGTAGTAACATAACTACATCAAAAAGGATTTTAATCTTTGAAACATTTTGATATATTATACATTTTTTTCTAACATCGTATGCAAAAGTTATAGCCGTTTTACATTTTCCCTACACTTTTGCAAAACATGTGCAAATTTAAGTTTTTAAATTTTCCTAACTAGTAGATTTAGTAACATAACTACATCTCGAAGGATTTTAATTTTTGAAACATTTTGATATATTATACATTTTTTCTAACATCGTATGCAAAAGTTATAACCGTTTTACATTTTACCTACACTTTTTTGCAAAACATGTCCAAATTTAAGATTTTAAATTTTTCTAACTAGTAGACGTAGTAACATAACGACATCTCGAAGGATTTTAATTTTGGAACATTTTGATATATTATACATTTTTTTCTAACATCGTATGCAAAAGTTATAGCTGCTTTTTACATTTTCCCTACACTTTTTGCAAAACATGTCCAAATTTAAGTTTTCAAATTTTCCTAACTAGTAGATGTAGTAACGTAACTACACCTCAAGGATTTTATTTTTTGAAACATTTTTTATATTATACATTTTTTCTAACATCGTATGCAAAAGTTATAGCCGCTTTTACATTTTCCCTACACTTTTTGCAAAACATGTCCAAATTTAAGTTTCTAAATTTTCCTAACTGGTAGATTTAGTAACATAACTAAATCTCGAACGATTTTAATTTTTGAAACATTTTGATATATTATACATTTTTTCTAATATCGTATGGCAAAGTTATAGCCGTTTTACATTTTCCCTACACTTTTTGCAAAACATGTGCAAATTTAAGTTTTTAAATTTTCCTAACTAGTAGATTTAGTAAAATAACTACATCTCGAAGGATTTTAATTTTTGAAACATTTTGATATATTATACATTTTTTTCTAACATCGTATGCAAAAGTTATAGCCGCTTTTACATTTTCCCTACACTTTTTGCAGAACATGTCCAAATTTAAGTTTTCAAATTTTCCTAACTAGTAGATGTAGTAACATAACTACGTCTCTAATGATTTTAATTTTTGAAACATTTTGATATATTATACATTTTATTATAACATCGTATGAAAAAGTTATAGCCGTTTTACATTTTCCCTACACTTTTTGCAAAACATGTCCAAATTTAAGTTTTTAAATTTTCCTAACTAGTAGATGTAGTATCATAACTACATCTCAAGGATTTTAATTTTTGAAACATTTGGTATATTATACATTTTTTTCTAACATCGTATGCAAAAGTTATAGCCGTTTTACATTTTCCCTACACTTTTTGCAAAACATGTCCAAATTTAAGTTTCTAAATTTTCCTAACTGGTAGACGTAGTAACATAACTACATCTCGAAGGATTTTAATTTTTGAAACATTTTGATATATTATACATTTTTTCTAACATCGTATGCAAAAGTTATAGCTGTTTTACATTTTCCCTACACTTTTTGCAAAACATGTCCAAATTTAAGTTTTTAAATTTTCCTAACTAGTAGATGTAGTATCATAACTACATCTCAAGGATTTTAATTTTTGAAACGTTTGGTATATTATACATTTTTTCTAACATCGTATGCAAAAGTTATAGCCGCTTTTACATTTTCCCAACACTTTTGCAAGACATGTCCAAATTTAAGTTTTTAAATTTTCCTAACTAGTAGACGTAGTAACATAACTACATCTTGAAGGATTTTCATTTTTGAAACATTTTGATATATGATAAATTTTTTTCTAACATCGTATGCAAAACTTATAGCCGTTTTACATTTTCCCTACACTTTTTGCCAAACATGTCCAAATTTAAGTTTTTAAATTTTCCTAACTGGTAGACGTAGTAACATAACTACATCAAAAAGGATTTTAATATTTGAAACATTTTGATATATTATACATTTTTTTCTAACATCGTATGCAAAAGTTATAGCCGTTTTACATTTTCCCTACACTTTTTGCAAAACATGTCCAAATTTAAGATTTTAAATTTTTCTAACTAGTAGATGTAGTAACATAACGACATCTCGAAGGATTTTAATTTTGAAACATTTTGATATATTATACATTTTTCTAACATCGTATGCAAAAGTTATAGCCGTTTTACATTTTCCCTACACTTTTTGCAAAACATGTCCAAATTTAAGTTTTCAAATTTTCCTAACTAGTAGATGTAGTAACATAACTACACCTCGAAGGATTTTAATTTTTGAAACATTTTTTTATATTATACATTTTTTTCTAACATCGTATGCAAAAGTTATAGTCGTTTTACATTTTCCCAACACTTTTTGCCAGACATGTCCAAATTTAAGTTTTTAAATTTTCCTAACTAGTAGACGTAGTAACATAACTAAATCTTGAAGGATTTTCATTTTTGAAACATTTTGATATATGATAAATTTTTTTATAACATCGTATGCAAAAGTTATAGCATTTTTACATTTTCCCTACACTTTTTGCAAAACATGTCCAAATTTAAGTTTTTAAATTTTCCTAACTGGTAGACGTAGTAACATAACTACATCAAAAAGGATTTTAATCTTTGAAATATTTTGATATATTATACATTTTTTTCTAACATCGTATGCAAAAGTTATAGCCGTTTTACATTTTCCCTACACTTTTTGCAAAACATGTCCAAATTTAAGTTTCTAAATTTTCCTAACTGGTAGATTTAGTAACATAACTACATCTCAAGGATTTTAATTTTGAAACATTTTGATATATTATACATTTTTTCTAACATCGTATGCAAAAGTTATAGCTGTTTTACATTTTCCCTACACTTTTTGCAAAACATGTCCAAATTTAAGTTTTTAAATTTTCCTAACAACTAGATGTAGTAACATAACTACATCTCGAAGGATTTTAATTTTTGAAACATTTTGATATATTATACATTTTTTCTAACATCGTATGCAAAAGTTATAGCTGTTTTACATTTTCCCTACACTTTTTGCAAAACATGTCCAAATTTAAGTTTTTAAATTTTCCTAACTAGTAGATGTAGTATCATAACTACATCTCAAGGATTTTAATTTTTGAAACGTTTGGTATATTATACATTTTTTCTAACATCGTATGCAAAAGTTATAGCCGCTTTTACATTTTCCCAACACTTTTGGTAAGACATGTCCAAATTTAAGTTTTTAAATTTTCCTAACTAGTAGACGTAGTAACATAACTACATCTTGAAGGATTTTCATTTTTGAAACATTTTGATATATGATAAATTTTTTTCTAACATCGTATGCAAAACTTATAGCCGTTTTACATTTTCCCTACACTTTTTGCCAAACATGTCTAAATTTAAGTTTTTGAATTTTCCTAACTGGTAGACGTAGTAACATAACTACATCAAAAAGGATTTTAATATTTGAAACATTTTGATATATTATACATTTTTTTCTAACATCGTATGCAAAAGTTATAGCCGTTTGACATTTTCCCTACACTTTTTGCAAAACATGTCCAAATTTAAGATTTTAAAATTTTCTAACTAGTAGATGTAGTAACATAACGACATCTCGAAGGATTTTAATTTTTGAAACATTTTGATATATTATACATTTTTTCTAACATCGTATGCAAAAGTTATAGCTGTTATAAATTTTACCAACACTTTTGCAAAACATGTCCAAATTAAAGTTTTCAAATTTTCCTAACTAGTAGATGTAGTAACATAACTAAACCTCTAAGTATTTTAATTTTTGAAAAATTTTTTTATATTATACATTTTTTTCTAACATCGTATGCAAAAGTTATAGTCGTTTTACATTTTCCCAACACTTTTTGCT
The DNA here is from genome assembly GCA_021605145.1 of Aegilops bicornis. NCBI lineage: Eukaryota > Viridiplantae > Streptophyta > Magnoliopsida > Poales > Poaceae > Aegilops > Aegilops bicornis. The sequence goes on from CM038673.1 coordinate 529,497,050, forward strand.
GACATGTCCAAATTTAAGTTTTTAAATTTTCCTAACTAGTAGACGTAGTAACATAACTAAATCTTGAAGGATTTTCATTTTTGAAACATTTTGATATATGATAAATTTTTTTATAACATCGTATGCAAAAGTTATAGCCTTTTTACATTTTCCCTACACTTTTTGCAAAACATGTCCAAATTTAAGTTTTTAAATTTTCCTAACTGGTAGACGTAGTAACATAACTACATCAAAAAGGATTTTAATCTTTGAAACATTTTGATATATTATACATTTTTCTAACATCGTATGCAAAAGTTATAGCCGCTTTTACATTTTCCCTACACTTTTTGCAAAACATGTCCAAATTTAAGTTTCTAAATTTTCCTAACTGGTAGACGTAGTAACATAACTACATCTCAAGGATTTTAATTTTTGAAACATTTTGATATATTATACATTTTTTCTAACATCGTATGCAAAAGTTATAGCTGTTTTACATTTTCCCTACACTTTTTGCAAAACATGTCCAAATTTAAGTTTTTAAATTTTCCTAACTAGTAGATGTAGTATCATAACTACATCTCAAGGATTTTAATTTTTGAAACGTTTGGTATATTATACATTTTTTTCTAACATCGTATGCAAAAGTTATAGCTGCTTTTACATTTTCCCTACACTTTTTGCAAAACATGTCTAAATTTAAGTTTTAAATTTTCCTAACTAGTAGACGTAGTAACATAACTACATCTAGAAGGATTTTAATTTTTTGAAACATTTTGATATATTATACATTTTTTTCTAACATCATATGCAAAAGTTATAGCCGCTTTTACATTTTCCCTACACTTTTTGCAAAACATGTCCAAAATTAAGTTTTAAATTTTCCTAACAACTAGATGTAGTAACATAACTACATCTCAAGGATTTTAATTTTTGAAACATTTTGATATATTATACATTTTTTCTAACATCGTATGCAAAAGTTATAGCCGTTTTACATTTTCCCAACACTTTTTGCAAGACATGTCCAAATTTAAGTTTTTAAATTTTCCTAACTAGTAGACGTAGGAACATAACTACATCTTGAAAAATTTTCATTTTTGAAACATTTTGATATATTATACATTTTTTTCTAACATCGTATGCAAAAGTTATAGCCGTTTTACATTTTCCCTACACTTTTTGCAAAACATGTCCAAATTTAAGTTTTTAAATTTTCCTAACTGGTAGACGTAGTAACATAACTACATCAAAAAGGATTTTAATCTTTGAAACGTTTTGATATATTATACATTTTTTTCTAACATCGTATGCAAAAGTTATAGCCGTTTTACATTTTCCCTACACTTTTTGCAAAACATGTCCAAATTTAAGTTTTTAAATTTTCCTAACTAGTAGATTTAGTAACATAACTACATCTCGAAGTATTTTAATTTTTGAAACATTTTGTTATATTATACTTTTTTTCTAACATCGTATGCAAAAGTTATAACTGCTTTTACATTTTACCTACACTTTTTTGCAAAACATGTCCAAATTTAAGATTTTAAATTTTTCTAACTAGTAGACGTAGTAACATAACGACATCTCAAGGATTTTAATTTTGAAACATTTTGATATATTATACATTTTTTTCTAACATCGTATGCAAAAGTTATAGCCGTTTTACATTTTCCCTACACTTTTTGCAAAACATGTCCAAATTTAAGTTTTCAAATTTTTCTAACTAGTAGATGTAGTAACATAACTACTAGGGAAAATCCTAGCAGACGCGCGGGTTTTGGGCCTATTAGTAGCGCGGGGGCCGGCGCTACTAATAAGGCGCTACAGCTAACGTATAGCAAGAGGCGGTGCCACGCGCTACTACTACGTCCGTTAGTAGTAGCGTGGTAAAAACCCGCTACTACTAACCTCATGGATTTTTTTCAATTTTTGCCCGAATTTTCAAATTTCTGAATTATTTTAACCTCTAATCTCTAATCACCCTCATCGCTGCTCAATTTAATCTCTAATCACCCCTCATCATTCCAAATCATCTAACTTCCCGTACGGTCATCCATCCTCTCACTACTCCAGCCTGAGCATGCTTAACTTCCGGGTTCTATTCTCCCTCGATTCCAAGTCTGCACTTGTTGTTTTCCTAACAATAGTAAGATGTCAATCCTATTAACTCTCGGGAGTTTTAGCTTGAGCATGAAGTCACACATTTCATTGTTTGAGTTTAAAACTATTGTTCTAAAAACAATAATTATTTAGTAACACTAATATTTCTTGAATAAGGAGTTTAACCACATTTTGACCAAAGTTTGACCACAGTTTGACCAGATTTAACTAAAATTCCAAAAACTGAAATAATTATTTAGTAACACTAATATTCTTGAATAATTATTTAGTAACACTAATACTTCTTGAATAAGTAGTTTGACCATCGTATGCAAAATTTGTAGCCGCTTTTACATTTTCCCTACACTTTTTGCAAAACATGTCCAAATTTAAGTTTTCAAATTTTCCTAACTAGTAGATGTAGTAACATAACTACGTCTCGAAGGATTTTAATTTTTGAAACATTTTGATATATTATACATTTTTTTCTAACATCGTATGCAAAAGTTATAGCTGTTTTACATTTTCCCTACACTTTTTGCAAAACATTTCCTAACTGAAGTTTTTAAATTTTCCTAACTAGTAGATGTAGTATCATAACTACATCTCGAAGGATTTTAATTTTTGAAACATTTGGTATATTATACATTTTTTCTAACATCGTATGCAAAAGTTATAGCCGTTTTACATTTTCCCTACACTTTTTGCAAAACATGTGCAAATTTAAGTTTTTAAATTTTCCTAACTAGTAGATTTAGTAACATAACTACATCTCGAAGTATTTTAATTTTTGAAACGTTTGGTATATTATACATTTTTTTCTAACATCGTATGCAAAAGTTATAGCCGTTTTACATTTTCCCAACACTTTTTGCAAGACATGTCCAAATTTAAGTTTTTAAATTTTCCTAACTAGTAGACGTAGTAACATAACTACATCTTGAAGGATTTTCATTTTTGAAACATTTTGATATATGATAAATTTTTTTCTAACATCGTATGCAAAACTTATAGCCGTTTTACATTTTCCCTACACTTTTTGCCAAACATGTCCAAATTTAAGTTTTTAAATTTTCCTAACTGGTAGACGTAGTAACATAACTACATCAAAAGGATTTTAATATTTGAAACATTTTGATATATTATACATTTTTTTCTAACATCGTATGCAAAAGTTATAGCCGTTTTACATTTTCCCTACACTTTTTGCAAAACATGTCCAAATTTAAGATTTTAAATTTTTCTAACTAGTAGATGTAGTAACATAACGAAATCTCGAAGGATTTTAATTTTTGAAACATTTTGATATATTATACATTTTTTTCTAACATCGTATGCAAAAGTTATAGCTGTTTTACATTTTCCCTACACTTTTTGCAAAACATGTCCAAATTTAAGTTTTCAAATTTTCCTAACTAGTAGATGTAGTAACATAACTACACCTCGAAGGATTTTAATTTTTGAAACATTTTTTTATATTATACATTTTTTTCTAACATCGTATGCAAAAGTTATAGCCGTTTTACATTTTCCCAACACTTTTTGCAAGACATGTCCAAATTTAAGTTTTTAAATTTTCCTAACTAGTAGACGTAGTAACATAACTACATCTTGAAGGATTTTCATTTTTGAAACATTTTGATATATGATAAATTTTTTTATAACATCGTATGCAAAAGTTATAGCCTTTTACATTTTCCCTACACTTTTTGCAAAACATGTCCAAATTTAAGTTTTTAAATTTTCCTAACTGGTAGATTTAGTAACATAACTACATCAAAAGGATTTTAATCTTTGAAACATTTTGATATATTATACATTTTTTTTCTAACATCGTATGCAAAAGTTATAGCCGCTTTTACATTTTCCCTACACTTTTGCAAAACATGTCCAAATTTAAATTTCTAAATTTTCCTAACTAGTAGACGTAGTAACATAACTACATTTCAAGGATTTTAATTTTTGAAACATTTTGATATATTATACATTTTTATAACATCGTATGCAAAAGTTATAGCTGTTTTACATTTTCCCTACACTTTTTGCAAAACATGTCCAAATTTAAGTTTTTAAATTTTCCTAACTAGTAGATGTAGTATCATAACTACATCTCAAGGATTTTAATTTTGAAACGTTTGGTATATTATACATTTTTTCTAACATCGTGTCTGAAAGTTATAGCCGCTTTTTTACATTTTCCCTACACTTTTTGCAAAACATGTCTAAATTTAAGTCTTTAAATTTTCCTAACTAGTAGACGTAGTAACATAACTACATCTAGAAGGATTTTAATTTTTGAAACATTTTGATATATTATACATTTTTTCTAACATCGTATGCAAAAGTTATAGTCGCTTTTACATTTTCCCTATACTTTTGCAAAACATGTCCAAAACTAATTATTTAAATTTTCCTACCAACTAGATGTAGTAACATAACTACATCTCAAGGATTTTAATTTTGAAACATTTTGATATATTATACATTTTTCTAACATCGTATGCAAAAGTTATAGCCGTTTTACATTTTCCCAACACTTTTTGCAAGACATGTCCAAATTTAAGTTTTTAAATTTTCCTAACTAGTAGACGTAGTAACATAACTACATCTTGAAGGATTTTCATTTTTGAAACATTTTGATATATGATAATTTTTTTCTAACATCGTATGCAAAAGTTATAGCCGCTTTTACATTTTCCCTATACTTTTTGCAAAACATGTCCAAATTTAAGTTTTTAAATTTTCCTAACTGGTAGATTTAGTAACATAACTACATCAAAAGGATTTTAATTTTGAAATTTTTGATATATTATACATTTTTTCTAACATCGTATGCAAAAGTTATAGCTGCTTTTACATTTTCCCTACACTTTTTGCAAAACATGTGCAAATTTAAGTTTTAAATTTTCCTAACTAGTAGATTTAGTAACATAACTACATCTCAAGTATTTTAATTTTTGAAACATTTTGTTATATTATACTTTTTTCTAACATCGTATGCAAAAGTTATAACCGTTTTACATTTTACCTACACTTTTTTGCAAAACATGTCCAAATTTAAGATTTTAAATTTTTCTAACTAGTAGATTTAGTAACATAACGACATCTCAAGGATTTTAATTTTTGAAACATTTTGATATATTATACATTTTTTCTAACATCGTATGCAAAAGTTATAGCCGCTTTTACATTTTCCCTACACTTTTTGCAAGACATGTCCAAATTTAAGTTTTTAAATTTTCCTAACTAGTAGACGTAGTAACATAACTACATCTTGAAGGATTTTCATTTTTGAAACATTTTGATATATGATAAATTTTTTTATAACATCGTATGCAAAAGTTATAGCCTTTTTACATTTTCCCTACACTTTTTGCAAAACATGTCCAAATCTAAGTTTTTAAATTTTCCTAACTGGTAGACGTAGTAACATAACTACATCAAAAAGGATTTTAATCTTTGAAACATTTTGATATATTATACATTTTTTTCTAACATCGTATGCAAAAGTTATAGCCGTTTTACATTTTCCCTACACTTTTTGCAAAACATGTCCAAATTTAAGTTTCTAAATTTTCCTAACTGGTAGACGTAGTAACATAACTACATCTCAAGGATTTTAATTTTTGAAACATTTTGATATATTATACATTTTTTCTAACATCGTATGCAAAAGTTATAGCTGTTTTACATTTTCCCTACACTTTCTGCAAAACATGTCCAAATATAAGTTTTTAAATTTTCCTAACTAGTAGATGTAGTATCATAACTACATCTCAAGGATTTTAATTTTGAAACGTTTGGTATTTTATACATTTTTTCTAACATCGTATGCAAAAGTTATAGCCGTTTTACATTTTCCCTACACTTTTGCAAAACATGTCTAAATTTAAGTTTTTAAATTTTCCTAACTAGTAGACGTAGTAACATAACTACATCTAGAAGGATTTTAATTTTTGAAACATTTTGATATATTATACATTTTTTCTAACATCGTATGCAAAAGTTATAGTCGTTTTACATTTTCCCTATACTTTTTGCAAAACATGTCCAAAACTAAGTTTTTAAATTTTCCTAACAACTAGATGTAGTAACATAACTACATCTCGAAGGATTTTAATTTTTGAAACATTTTGATATATTATACATTTTTCTAACATCGTATGCAAAAGTTATAGCCGTTTTACATTTTCCCAACACTTTTTGCAAGACATGTCCAAATTTAAGTTTTTAAATTTTCCTAACTAGTAGACGTAGTAACATAACTACAACTTGAAGGATTTTCATTTTTGAAACATTTTGATATATGATAATTTTTTTTCTAACATCGTATGCAAAAGTTATAGCCGTTTTACATTTTCCCTATACTTTTTGCAAAACATGTCCAAATTTAAGTTTTCAAATTTTCCTAACTGGTAGACGTAGTGACATAACTACATCAAAAAGGATTTTAATTTTGAAATTTTTGATATATTATACATTTTTTCTAACATCGTATGCAAAAGTTATAGCCGTTTTACATTTTCCCTACACTTTTTGCAAAAACATGTGCAAATTTAAGTTTTTAAATTTTCCTAACTAGTAGATTTAGTAACATAACTACATCTCAAGTATTTTAATTTTTGAAACATTTTGTTATATTATACTTTTTTCTAACATCGTATGCAAAAGTTATAACTGCTTTTACATTTTATCTACACTTTTTGCAAAACATGTCCAAATTTAAGATTTTAAATTTTTCTAACTAGTAGACGTAGTAACATACAACGACATCTCAAGGATTTTAATTTTTGAAACATTTTGATATATTATACATTTTTTCTAACATCGTATGCAAAAGTTATAGCTGCTTTTACATTTTCCCTACACTTTTTGCAAAACATGTCCAAATTTAAGTTTTCAAATTTTTCTAACTAGTAGATGTAGTAACATAACTACACCTCGAAGGATTTCAATTTTTGAAATATGTTTTTTATATTATACATTTTTTTCTAACATCGTATGCAAAAGTTATAGCCGTTTTACATTTTCCCTACACTTTTTGCAAAACATGTCCAAATTTAAGTTTCTAAATTTTCCTAACTGGTAGACGTAGTAACATAAATAAATCTCGAAGGATTTTAATTTTTGAAACATTTTGATATATTATACATTTTTTTCTAACATTGTATGCAAAAGTTATAGCCGTTTTACATTTTCCCTACACTTTTTGAAAAACATGTCCAAAATTAAGTTTTTAAATTTTCCTAACTAGTAGATTTAGTAACATCACTACATCTCGAAGGATTTTAATTTTTGAAACATTTTGATATATTATACATTTTTTTCTAACATCGTATGCAAAAGTAATAGCCGTTTTACATTTTCCCTACACTTTTTGCAGAACATGTCCAAATTTAAGTTTTTAAATTTTCCTAACTAGTAGACGTAGTAGCATAACTACATTAAGAAAGATTTTAATTTTTGAAACATTTTGATATATTATACATTTCTTCCTAACATTGTATGCAAAAGTTATAGTCGTTTTACATTTTCCCTACACTTTTTGCAAAACATGTCCAAAATTAAGTTTTTAAATTTTCATAACTACTAGATGTAGTAACATAACTACATCTCGGAGGATTTTAATTTTTGAAACATTTTGATATATTATACATTTTTCTAACATCGTAGGCAAAAGTTATAGCCGCTTTTACATTTTCCCTACACTTTTTGGTAAGACATGTCCAAATTTAAGTTTTTAAATTTTACTAACTAGTAGACGAAGTAACATAACTACATCTTGAAGGATTTTAATTTTTGAAACATTTTGATATATTATAAATTTTTTTCTAACATCGTATGCAAAAGTTATAGCCGTTTTACATTTTCCCTACACTTTTTGCAAAACATGTCCAAATTTAAGTTTTTAAATTTTCCTAACTGGTAGACGTAGTAACATAACTACATCTCAAAGGATTTTAATCTTGAAACATTTTGATATATTATACATTTTTTTCTAACATCGTATGCAAAAGTTATAGCCGTTTTACATTTTCCCTACACTTTTTGCAAAACATGTCCAAATTTAAGTTTTCAAATTTTCCTAACTAGTAGATGTAGTAACATAACTACACCTCGAAGGATTTTATTTTTTGAAACATTTTTTTATATTATACATTTTTTTCTAACATCGTATGCAAAAGTTATAGCCGTTTTACATTTTCCCTACACTTTTTGCAAAACATGTCCAAATTTAAGTTTCTAAATTTTCCTAACTGGTAGACGTAGTAACATAACTAAATCTAGAAGGATTTTAATTTTTGAAACATTTTGATATATTATACATTTTTTTCTAATATCGTATGGCAAAGTTATAGCCGTTTTACATTTTCCCTACACTTTTTGCAAAACATGTGCAAATTTAAGTTTTTAAATTTTCCTAACTAGTAGATTTAGTAAAATAACTACATCTCGAAGGATTTTAATTTTTGAAACATTTTGATATATGATACATTTTTTTCTAACATCGTATGCAAAAGTAATAGCCGTTTTACATTTTCCCTACACTTTTTGCAGAACATGTCCAAATTTAAGTTTTTAAATTTTCCTAACTAGTAGACGTAGTAGCATAACTACATTAAGAAAGATTTTAATTTTTGAAACATTTTGATATATTATACATTTTTTTCTAACATTGTATGCAAAAGTTATAGCCGTTTTACATTTTCCCTACACTTTTTGCAAAACATGTCCAAAATTAAGTTTTTAAATTTTCATAACTACTAGATGTAGTAACATAACTACATCTCGGAGGATTTTAATTTTTGAAACATTTTGATATATTATACATTTTTTCTAACATCGTATGCAAAAGTTATAGCCGTTTTACATTTTCCCTACACTTTTTGCAAGACATGTCCAAATTTAAGTTTTTAAATTTTACTAACTAGTAGACGAAGTAACATAACTACATCTTGAAGGATTTTAATTTTTGAAACATTTTAATATATTATAAATTTTTTTCTAACATCGTATGCAAAAGTTATAGCCGTTTTACATTTTCCCTACACTTTTTGCAAAAACATGTCCAAATTTAAGTTTTTAAATTTTCCTAACTGGTAGATTTAGTAACATAACTACATCTCAAAGGATTTTAATCTTGAAACATTTTGATATATTATACATTTTTTTCTAACATCGTATGCAAAAGTTATAGCCGTTTTACATTTTCCCTACACTTTTTGCAAAACATGTGCAAATTTAAGTTTTTAAATTTTCCTAACTAGTAGATTTAGTAGCTTAACTATATCTCGAAGGATATTAATTTTTGAAACATTTTGATATATTATACATTTTTTTCTAACATCGTATGCAAAAGTTATAGCCGTTTTACATTTTACCTACACTTTTTGCAAAACATGTCCAAATTTAAGATTTTAAATTTTTCTAACTAGAAGACGTAGTAACATAACGACATCTCAAGGATTTTAATTTTTGAAACATTTTGATATATTATACATTTTTTTCTAACATCGTATGCAAAAGTTATAGCCGTTTTACATTTTTCCTACACTTTTTGCAAAACATGTCCAAATTTAAGTTTTTAAATTTTCCTAACTGGTATAGGTCGTACCATAACTACATCTCGAAGGATTTTAATTTTTGAAACATTTTTTTATATTATACATTTTTTTCTAACATCGTATGCAAAAATTATAGCTGTTTTACATTTTCCCTACACTTTTTGCAAAACATGTCCAAATTCAAGTTTTTAAATTTTCCTAACTAGTAGACGTAGTAACATAACTACATCTCGAAGGATTTTAATTTTTGAAACATTTTGATATATTATACATTTTTTTCTAACATCGTATGCAAAAGTTATAGCCGTTTTACATTTTCCCTACACTTTTTGCAAAACATGTCCAAAATTAAGTTTTTAAATTTTCCTAACTACTAGAAGTAGTAACATAACTATATCTCGAAGGATTTTAATTTTTGAAACATTTTGATATATTATACATTTTTTCTAACATCGTATGCAAAAGTTATAGCCGTTTTACATTTTCCCTACAATTTTTGCAAGACATGTCCAAATTTAAGTTTTTAAATTTTCCTAACTAGTAGACGTAGTAACATAACTACATCTTGAATGATTTTAATTTTTGAAACATTTTGATATATTATAAATTTTTTCTAACATCGTATGCAAAAGTTATAGCCGCTTTTACATTTTCCTACACTTTTGCAAAACATGTCCAAATTTAAGTTTTAAATTTTCCTAACTGGTAGACGAAAATTACCATAACTACATCTCAAGGATTTTAATCTTTGAAACATTTTGATATATTATACATTTTTTCTAACATCGTATGCAAAAGTTATAGCCGTTTTACATTTTCACTACACTTTTTGCAAAACATGTGCAAATTTAAGTTTTTAAATTTTCCTAACTATTAGATTTAGTAACATAACTACATCTCGAAGGATTTTAATTTTTGAAACATTTTGATATATTATACATTTTTTCTAACATCGTATGCAAAAGTTATAGCTTTTTACATTTTACCTACACTTTTTGCAAAACATGTCCAAATTTAAGATTTTAAATTTTTCTAACTAGTAGACGTAGTAACATAATGACATCTCGAAGGATTTTAATTTTTGAAACATTTTGATATATTATACATTTTTTTCTAACATCGTATGCAAAAGTTATAGCCGTTTTACATTTTCCCTACACTTTTTGCTAAACATGTCCAAATTTAAGATTTTAAATTTTTCTAACTAGTAGACATAGTAACATAACTACCTCTAGAAGGATTTTAATTTTTGAAACATTTTGATATATTATACATTTTTTTCTAACATCGTATGCAAAAGTTATAGCCGTTTTACATTTTCCTACACTTTTTGCAAAACATGTCCAAAATTAAGTTTTTAAATTTTCCTAACTACTAGATGTAGTAACGTAACTACATTTCGAAGGATTTTAATTTTTGAAACATTTTGATATATTATACATTTTTTCTAACATCGTATGCAAAAGTTATAGGCGTTTTACATTTTCCCTACACTTTTTGCAAGACATGTCCAAATTTAAGTTTTAAAATTTTCCTAAGTAGTAGACGTAGTAACATAACTACATCTTCAAGGATTTTAATTTTTGAAACATTTTGATATATTATACATTTTTTCTAACATCGTATGCAAAAGTTATAGCCGTTTTACATTTTCCCTACACTTTTTGCAAAACATGTCCAAATTTAAGTTTTTAAATTTTCCTAATTAGTAGATGTAGTAACATAACTAAATCTCGAAGGATTTCAATTTTTGAAGTTTCTATCATTTTCTTTTGCTTTTTACAAAACCGAAAAGGCGATCCACGAGGGGGGGGGGGGTAGGATTTCAAAATGGGACCTTTAGTAGTAGCGAGGGTTTTTACCCCTCTCTACTACTATGGCATGTCCCGGAGGGGCACGGTTGAGACCTCTTAGTAGTAGCGAGGGGTAAAAACTTAGTAGTAGCGCTGGTTTATAACCCTCGCTACTACTATGGCATGGCCCAGGGGCACGGTAGAGACCGCTTAGAAGTAGCGAGGGGTAATAACCAAAGGCCATTGCTATCAACTTAGTAGTAGCGAGGGTTAAAAACCCGCGCTACTACTATGGCATGTCCAGCGGGGCACGGTAGAGACCGCTTAGTAGTAGCGAGGGTTAAAAACCAGCGCTACTGCTATCAACTTAGTAGTAGCGAGGGTTAAAAACCCGCGCTACTAGTGTTGGAGATATGCCCTAGAGGCAATCATGTATGATGATATTTCCTATGTGTTTATGAATAAAGATAGTCCTTGGACACTATCAATGATGTGTATCAGCAAGTACGTGACTTGTTTGTGGGACTATACATTGTATGATGACTGTCCTAAAAGGTCCCTAGTCGAAAGGGCTGTGTGGACGCGTAGCCGACTAGACTAGCATATGACACGGTCGATGGCTCGGTCTCACTAGCCATGGAGCATTGGATGCTAACCGGATAATATGGACTTGGAAAGGTCTGGTCGGATTCGACATAGTCGGATCCGAAGTCGAGATAAGGTCCGAGTCGGATGCACTCCAACTATGAGACGCAGCGATATGTCATCTGTGAGTCTCTAGTACAACATACGCTCTATGTCCTAAGACCTGAAATGACACATGTACTCGAGATGGTGATAGACTTGCTTTGGGCCGACCAAACGCTACTCCGTGACTGGGTAGTTACAAAGGTAGGTTTCGGTTTGTCCAATCCCATCTTTGCGAGACATGGTCGAGCAAGATGGGATTTGCCCTCCGATCGTGAGAGATATACTGGGCCCCTCGTGGTGATCCGACCAGAACAGATGGCCATGCGACAAGGATTATGAGATAATCCGGATAGTGGTCGGTATCATCGAACGAGAAAGAGGTCGGGCTAGCACAAGGATGACAGTCTCGCCTTTGAGCCCGACAACATATATCGTGTGGCAAAAGGAATGGAAGTATGATGTATGTGTTCGCTTAACCAGCTTCATCGTTCGCTTGGTGGTTGGCACGCCTTGCTAGAGGTCGCTACATTAACCGTCTGTGTCGGAGGTGATCCGAATCGTGACCAAGCCGACTTGAACCTAAGGGGTCGCATGGCTAAGGGAAGGAACCTACGAGGTCGGTTCGTAGGACACTGGTCGGATGTGATCCGAACTGGACTAGGAACGTGACCGAGTAGACTTTGGGCTTTAGGGTCCGTGCGAGGCCCAAGTGTTGAGCTCGCGAGGGACACCTATATAAAGTGGAGGTGCGGCACACTCAAAGAGAGAGAAAGCTTTTGGCCTCAGGAGGCAGATCGCTTCGGCCTCGGGAGGGTTTGCATGTGTTGCGAATAGCCACCTCCACTCGCCGCCGACTGTGTGATCGGACCTAGCAGTCCGACGCTCGGTGTTCCTCCTGCACGCGCGGATACCGTTAGAGGCGGTGCACTTGCGCCGCTCCGGCGAACTCGTACATAGGATCGGACGACCGGCCGCTCGAGGGAGATCGAACGAGGAGGATACGATCCACGCGGACGCGCTGCCCCAACTCTTCTTCCGCACGCACGGCATCGCTGCCTAGTGGTAACGAACTGTGATCCATCTCCCGTAGCATGTTCCTGGATGTTCTGCGCGTAGGAATTTTTAATTTGCAGTCGACGCACCCTACCGCATAACCCAACAACTAGTAAGTAGCAGTAGCGAGGGATATAAACCCGCGCTGCTAGTAAGCGTCTGTGTATAAGCTTTTCCCTAGTAGTGATACGGTCAAATTCGTATGTGAAAGGAGCTTTCGATGATATAATTTTCACATTATACGTCTCATGCACTATTAATCTTGTCAATAGTCAAATGCGGTTTTGAAAAACGCATTAGAGCATGGTTAATAATATAGCTAGTCGATGGCTATAAGGAACTACCATGTCATCTATAGCCATCATCTATATATGCACTCATACAGTAGTGTGGGCTATAAGGTTGGCTATTTCCCGCAAAACAATATAAGGTTGGCCATTGTATTAGTACTTTTTTCCATCTCCTCTCCATCTCTTTCTTCATATTTATTGTATTTAACTAGGAATGCGTATATAGTTGGGCTCTTGCATGAGAGCTCACTCCCGTTACTTTTTCACATCTCTCTCCTCCACATAGGCCCTATATAAATGGAAGGAGGGAGTATTACTATGAGCACTGCATACTCTAGTATAGATGTTGTCAGTACTCAAGTAGTACTATTGGACAGGGAGCTTAAAAAAAGTTACTATTGGACTGGCTATACGTGGTGAAATCCTAGTAGGAAGAGCATGCACGAGAACAAGCACATTCACGTGGTTGAAAACAAATTGGAAACCATCTCGAGTACAAATCTAGGAGTACGTACGAATCTAACAATATTGATTGGGTATTGTTGAATGTTGATACTTTTTGATCAAAGTAGAGATACTTTGACTACACATAAAACTTATATGTAAACTAGAAAGGACAGGAGGGAGTATATTGTACGTTCAAAAACGAAATGAACATTGAATACCCTTTATATATGATTTGCAGATGCTATGACCACCGGTTCAAAATTTTGAATCCGCCTTAGGTATCACACATGCTCCCACTCGTTCTCTCTCGATCTTATCTCGGGGTCCGAAGATCGATTGAAAGAGGACTAGGGTGGGTACAATACGTTCGTTTCGCTTATGAACGTACAATATACTCCCTCTGATCCCCATTGCACTTCGCTGGGTCATTTCTATCATAGAAACAAGCCAAACCTTTATATCCTTGCACGACACGCAATTGATCTCTGAACATCAATCGATCTCGTCAACATGTGTCAAGGCATGAACCGAATGGGATGTCAAAACTAAGACGCGAAGCAACACATAGTGGAGGCAAAGTGAAACTTTAAACGAACAGTTTGTTTGTATGCATGTCGGACAAATTACAAAACATTGGAAATACAAGCATGGTCTAGGCCCACATGCGAATGATACTCAGCGGAATGTTCAAATGAGGCATGCGGGAGGATGGAATCGACCGGAGGGCGACATGATCGATGGAGAAGAGGGTTGGAGAGGAATGAGAAATAAGCAAACGCCACATGATTATACTTGAACAGCTCAAATAAATAATAAGTTGTCTCGCTTGGCCTACATAGTGAAAGGCCTAATGCGCAACGCGGAGCACTGATGCTCGAATATGGCCGGGAATACAGGGAAGCTGACATGTGGGGCACACCTGTCGGGGCGACGTAGCACAGACTAGTCCAATGGAGGAGCTGGCCCACGACCTCCTCGCCACCGGCAACCGTTCATGTGGGTCGTGGGGGCCAACAACGTGGCGCAGCCCCAGCACCGCCTCTGGACACAGCAACCGCGGTGAGCGACACGCTCATCACCGCTAGACACGGTCGGTTTCAGTGTGCCGAGGTTAGTGTTGTGGCACGACCAATAGTATGTTTGGTTTGTGCCCAAGGTTGCCCCATCAAAGCATTGGGTAGCCAAAATTTTGGTTGAGGTTTTGGTTGCCCATGATTTGGCCGACATTGACAAGAAAAATGAACTAGAGTTGGCTAGAGTTCATTGGCAAGCCAAAAATGGCAACCATCCAAACAAAGACCAATCTTTGGGTCATGACCAAAATTTTGGTAAGGTGCACTTTGGCCACAATCCAAACACACCCCAACACCCGGCTCGTCGAGGATGGACGGGGCGCCGGGACGCGTCCGCGGAATGGTGTAGCGCGGCCAACTGCATCCTCAGGACCTGTGACCATGCCGGGTCGTTGTGCTTTTTCAATGACATGCGTCGATCGCATGTGAGCAAAGGGCATTTCCAACATTGCCATGACCGCAGCTGACTACCCTGGCACACCAAAAACCCTCGACCCTCACGCCGTCACGGTGGTATGTGGAACTTATTTTGCAGAGCCGGACATTATCCTTGTGTTCAAAATCTTCTATGAAGTATTCGGCGGAGGAACCCGCCTTGCAATGCCGAAGACAATCTGCCACGGACTCGTCGTCATTGAAGCCTGGTTCAGGGGCCACCGAGGGAGTCCCGGATTAGGGGTGTCCGGATGGCTGGACTATAACCTTTGGCGGACTCGGACTATGAAGATACAAGATTGAAGACTTCGTCCCGTGTCCGGATGGGACTTTCCTTGGCGTGGAAGGCAAGCTTGGCGATACGGATATGTAGATCTCCTCCCATTGTAACCGACTGTGTAACCCTAGCCCTCTCGGTGTCTATATAAACCGGAGGGTTTTAGTCCGTAGGACAAACAACAATCATACCATAGGCTAGCTTCTAGGGTTTAGCCTCTCCGATCTCGTGGTAGATCTACTCTTGTACTACCCATATCATCAATATTAATCAAGCAAAGAGTAGGGTTTTACCTTTATCGAGAGGGCCCGAACCTGGGTAAAAACATCGTGTCCCTTGTCTCCTGTTACCATCCGCCTAGACGCACAGTTCGGGACCCCCCTACCCGAGATTCGCCGGTTTTGACACCGACAATGAGATTCGAACTATCAACCTGGACTACAAAGCGTAAGTCGATAGCCTGAAACAACTATGGATGTTGGCTTTGTCCCATAACTTGATTTTATACAGTATTGCGTTGAGTAGAGTAGAGGGAGTGCCTCGTCAACACGTGCATGACCGTTGACTCGCCATCTTGGTGGGTCCTGTGTCTAAGATCTCTCTCTTCTCTCCATTGTCTAACCATTGCACGGGCACACACGAAGAGCGGCGCTAGCTTGCCGTGGTGTTATTACAACTAAAAAAATCTTGGAAAATAGAATAATCGCCTAGAACAAGAGACGTTGTGGCTGGTCGAGACGGAGCTAACCACACCTATCCTCCGTGCCATGTTAGCATGATGAAGCTGTGGCTAGTGGGGTGTTTTCGACCGACTGGCTGGGTCCCGAGGTCGAACCATAGGTACTACGTCTGATACAGTAAATTTTTACACGCACATTTTTCCTCCGTGCCGAGACATGGCACACCCTACCACGTGGTTTCGGGGTCCTCCCGGGTGGTGCATGCATATATTCTTCCTGATGTGGGACGCCCTACCACACGTTTCACCGAAGAAAGTAAATGAGTCGTCAAATCACGAAAGACCACTTTTCCCGCCGAGTAGATCAGTGAAGCACGGTGGCTAGCTAGTTGGGCTTGTTCGACCGATTAGCTAGGCCGCCGCCACATTTGTTTTTTCACCCCTTTTTTTATATACTTGGCGGTGTAAACTTAAATATCCACCGCGGGCGTTGCTCGGTGTTTGAGTGCGCCGGATTTTTAATTTTGATTGATTGAGCGGTAGCGGCAGGATTTTTGATTTTTTGATTGACCGGAGTAGGCGCGACAGCAATTAGTCACGATGACTCCGCCTGTAAAACCCACTACTCCCTGATGTGAGAAGTCACCGACCGGTGTTTTACCATGGTGAAAACCAAAAGATTCCCCGCTCCTTGGCTGGCTCCCTCCGCCTTCCCGTAGATTGCATTGCCTTTCATCCATTTCGCCCCTGCATCACCAACGTCGTGCGCCTCGAGAAGCAGAGGGACTTCGATGGTGTTTAGACGCCCTCTGCATGGGCATGTCCATGTCTCGGCACAACATGACCGTTGGATCAAACTCAGACGGTGCGGCAGATCACCATCAGAGCACAAAGCGTGTGGGTGTGTTTGGTTGCATTCTCATCTCAATATACTCCTCTGTCTAGGTGTGTAAGTCACCTTACGAAACCAAATAATCCTAAAACACTTAGGTACGGTAGATTAACTCCCTCCCTGCTTTCTTGTTTTGTGACATATCAACCAATAAGAGACGCGTGGTTCACAAGATGCTTTCAATGACTTGAGACTAATAAACATGACATGAAGTGGTTAGTTCATTGCATGCAATGCTATTAATTAGCAAAAAACATTAAGTTTTCTCGTTTTCCTCTCCGCCTTGGTCGCAGTGCACAACGTAAGATGACTTACACACCTAGATGGAGGGATTAGTTGTTTCCTCTTCGTGTATTTGTGTTAACCTACTAGTGTGGACTCATGCACCCTTCATGCACTCAGCCAAACACCCAAAAGTGGGTCGAGAAGGGAACTTTTGCTCCCATCCCGTGCACCCTTCATACACCCTGCCTAACACTATTCGTGCTTCATATGATTCATGTTTCGTGGAGTCTTTGTAGCACCGTGCACTCTCGTATGCGATGTAGACCTAGTTCTCATTAACATTGATCTCACTGCTCATTCTCGACTGCATAAATCGAGAAAGCGGTACTATGTTACTACATTACTGTTCATATAGGTGACATGCGCACAACATCATTTGTTGTCGTCATATCTTACTACACTAGCAACAAGATTATGTAGTAATCGATGTATGAACCAATCGCACATGCCTAGTAGTAGGAGCACCGTGTATGTTCAAGTGGCTGCCGTGTTTCGCACTCCTCCGTCAGAAGAGTGGAAACGCTGTCAGAATCATTTTTTCTTCGTAAAAACAATGGACACGCTCTACCGTGCAGATCCTCCTCCACCATGCACTAAATTACTCACTTTCGCCGACGCAGGGACAACGAGCATCGGGGTCCACCAGCCATGCACTAAATTACTCCGTAGTAGAGTGACGATAGACTACCCCGATCGGTTACCGCAAGAATGCCCAATGAGCCGTCAAATCACAAAACCCCTCCTTTCCAAAGAAGAAGTTGGACGGACGAAGCAACCATCATTTCACTCTTCTCTCTCAGCTTCCTCTCCACCCAACTCGCTTCTCCCTCATCTTGTTCCTCATTTCTTCAAGAAAACCTCGACCTGCTTCTGCCATTGTTCTTCTCTCCCAAATAAGGAAAGGTGAGCGCATCAATGGTGTTGATTTTGGCCAAGGCCCTGTCTTGCAACCCCGAGACTGATCCTATAACTCCCTCTCTTTTCTTCTTTTGGGTTTGTGATTATGGTTTCTTTTCTTTTATTTCTATTTGACAGTTTCTTGATGGACGCTGGAGCACCGGCCAAAGTGATGTCTATGGCTCCGGCCAAAACCGTCGAGGCTCATGGTACGAAGAAGCGCAAGCACCCCACCGAGACTACCGCAGACAAGCTCAAAGTCATCGCCTGTCCCAAGCCCCCTCTCCGGGATCCCTCATTAAGCAAGTCTAGTTAATATCTCTTCTTGACGATCTTTTTCTCGATCTTGATCGTGTTTTTTCATCTAACATGCAGTACTAATACTAGTAGTACAACTTTCTGGGTGATCTTGCATGTGATTTTTGTGTGCCAAATGACGGTTCTAAATTCCTCTTTTCACCAAAACATGCGAGTGGTTGACACTGATTTCTTATAGATTACTTTCAACTACTCCCTCTGTCCCAAACTTCTTGTCTACTAGATACGGATGTATCTAGATGCGGATGTATCTAATACTAAAACGTGACTTGATACATCCATATCTAGACAAATCTAAGACAATAATTTTGGGACGGAGGGAGTACTTTATGAACATCAATGCTACCTTTGAAGAGGGTATACTTGCCTCAGTAACTTGTGTTATGGATATTGCAAGTAATCCCTCTGCTCTCATGCCTTTGAAGACATGTTCTAGTGTCTTTCTTCACTCATTTCTGTACGTATATGTAGTCATATATGGAGTATAATATCGAAAATCATGTTATATTTCTGAACGGAGGTAGTAATAAAATATGGTTTCTGTTTGAATTAGAACCAGGTCCGTGGTGGAGATGAAGTTCTCAAAGTCATGCCGTGTGAACTAGAAGACCTGAGGATGAGTTCTACTGCTAAACTATCCAGCTGATGTGTCCTTGTCGCCACGTGTCCTGAACTAGTGTTTTCCTGTAGCATTGTTGTCGCGTGTTCTTGAGGCTGTACTTGACCACAACAATTTCTCGGCTGTGCCTTCGATTACAAAGGGTGTGGTTCTTGTAAAGCTTCCCAACAACTGATGCGGCATGTCTTCATCATCATGTTTATGAGTGGAAAGACCACTGGTTAGGTTCTCCAAGGTTGACGAGATGGTGATGGTGCATGTAGACATCTCTCACGTAAGTCCATGGCCTAGTCGGGCTATGCAGGTTCATCCCGTGAGGTCGGTGGCAAAAAATAGTCTCAGAGTTTAATTAGTTCAACTTTGCTTGTCTGTAGTAAGTACTATTGTTCAAGATTTGATTTTTGTTTGTGAACCCTGTATTGTTTATTAGTACCGCCGCTTTTGGTGTGTGGTCCCCGAGAACGGTCTATGTTAATGTCATCCACTCAATTCACCTCAGATATTTTGAAGTATCCAGATCATCTTTTTGTGAGGACGGTTTATCAATTATGGTTACACTCCAATATCTCGCATGCATTGCAGGGTTTATCACACCCACCAGGATTTCCGGTCCCATGGATGTTCGGGTCCTTACGATTTGTCACGACCTTTGACCGTCCCGCTTAGGGAGTAGGCGGGCCCCAGATGCCACCCGTAGTTGGACGATCAATCTTACATTTTAGTACTTCAACATAGTGATTTCTGGTAAGGATTCACTCGTGGTCACATCAAGTAAATCTTATTGATTTAATGTCATGTTTTCTTTCTTTTCCCGCAATTTTACGATGCAGGTTTTGCCATGTGACATTCATCACAGAATAAACCGCTTTGGTTTGCTATACGATGGCTACTTTTGCAGGTTTCACTTCTTATGTCGTGGTCAAGAATGAAGGCACCGGCCCATTACTTATATTATCGGCAAAAAATTGGATCACCGTTGTCTCGAGTACAAGCTGAATCCCTATGATGAACTACAGTTTGTTTTAACAAAAATGCCACAATTAGTCCTTCTCACGCTTTAAAAGAAATGAAGAAAAACTGGATCATGGTCACGAAGCCTAGTCAAGTTAGAAAGCTGATCATAGCGCACTGCATACGATCGTCGTTGTCTCGCACATTGGTACCACCTTCAAAGAACGGATCGAGCACCGGCAGCTGTTTCTAGCACCGACAATGCGCAGCAGCTCACCGATCCACCGAGGATTGGGCACCGATCGCGCTGGATCACATCGATCTACCAAGGATCGGCATCGACACCGCACTGCTCCGACACCGCACCAGCTCTACAAGGAGCACCATCTCCTAAGCAAAGAATAAGCTTCAAAGACTGTGACTAACACTTGCACTTGCAGACCGCTTCGCCCGCAGCGGCAACCGAACGAGCAGTTGCACCGGCACCAGACTGGGCTGCAGTTCGCACTTCATATACTAAAGTCCTTACAAAAACTGACATGTCCACCTTCTTGGTAAGCATTGGCCGCCCAAGTGTTTCGTTCTTTTTTCTTTCCATGTTGTTTCGCATGATTCACTGTGTTGATCTAACTGTTTGGGTTTGTCTTCTTGTTTCCAAACAGAGAATTCCTAGAGCAACGAGGGAGTCATTCAACAATCCGTGCGACAGCGGCCAAGTTTCTCTTACCATGCGCAGCCTTGGTGCGAATGAACCTGCTCAATATACCGTAAGTACAAAGGATGGTCGCATGATGATTGATGCTAAAGGATGGTCAAGGTTAAAATCTAAATCATGTCTTGTGGTAGGGGATGATCTCAAAATCGA
This sequence comes from Aegilops bicornis, assembly GCA_021605145.1. Taxonomy (NCBI): domain Eukaryota; kingdom Viridiplantae; phylum Streptophyta; class Magnoliopsida; order Poales; family Poaceae; genus Aegilops; species Aegilops bicornis. The sequence continues at coordinate 529,518,264 of CM038673.1, forward strand.
ACTTTCTCGGCAAGGAGAGCTAGTCCAAATCAACTTTGAAATTCTTCAGTAGCAGCACGCAACTGCCGAACTGGTCTATCCTATGAGAGATTTTGATGTAATAATCTGGCATGGTGAAACAAGTGTCCTGTTTGTATAAGTAATACGACATTATTACTTATCACATGGTATATCGTTAATAGAATTGCAACTCTCATTGCTGGTTAGGAACTGTCGTTCGATTTCATTCCAACAGCTGTCGTGCTTTATTCAATTTTGTGTATTCACCTTTATGACAAGATCTAAAACCAGCGCCTGCATCGATCGCTTGCAATATAAAAAAGCCGAGGTAGAACACATGGCCCCCAAACATGCAGGTGGGCATGCGGCCCAAAGTCCGTAACCGTGAGCCTGTCTAAGTATTATATTCTCAATTTGAACCCCCATAATGCCCGTGCGTTGCACGTAACATCAAGATGCATTTGTATGAGTATTTTATCTTGTGAGAGAAAAGGATGAATGAGGGAAGGCCTTATTTGAAAATGTGGAGAGGTGTGTGGGTACCTTTTTGCAAAATTGCCACAGTTTCCTTCCTATCCGTCAGATATAAATCGGACGACCTATATTGCAGGATGGCAGGCACACCATTATCACCAACTCATCTATACTGTGTTAAAAACAACTCTGTTTTTTATAATTATATATGTTATACATATTCCCATTGATTTTTCTTATGTATAAAGTTATGATATAAAAGATTTGTATATTTCTTTACAGAGGGAGTATCTCTCTGTCAAAAATATATTTTTGTGTAACTAGTTACTCCTGTCTTTCTACTTCCTTTCGCTGATATGTGGGGCATCCTAAGAACGGGTCCATGTGCCATATGCACAAATTAGAGTGCACAATCGCACGGTAGACACACCAGTCATAGCGTCATAAGAATGCCCAATGGGTCCGTCAAATCACAACCCCCCTTCCAAATTTTTAGCAAGAAGTCGGACTAGACGAAGCGGCAATATTTCACTGGCCTCGAATCCCTTCTCCTCGGCTCCGCTTGTTCAGAGAAAACCCCTCTCGGCGATTGCATAGGGTTTCTCATGGAGAACCAGGTATGAATTCTTCATCCATCCTCGATAAATCCAAGTCCCTTGGTCGCGGGTAATCCTAGGATGGCAGCCGCCATTGCTGATGCATTTTTCTTCCCATCGAATCTAGTGTGTTTCATTTGTAGTGCCCAAAGTGCGAGGACCCTACAGTGTTTCTGCGCCCTCGTGAGACGCCACACTTGTTCCTTCTCATCCTAACACCGGATTTTAAAACGCGCATAGTATGTTCCTAGAATCCTCTTTTCTATCTGGGAGGGTGGGTTTTTTTTAACATGCTGTCGACTAATTTGGAAGTTTGGATTGCTATATTTGGATAAAAGGTACTACCAGTACGATGGGCAACACTGACGTGAAGGAGGAAGTTATTTCTAGATTTGGATAGGGAATACATTGTGTTCTCATATTATTTTTCTCGCAAAGGCATTATTTGCTCTGCCAGAACACATGTACTCAAGATGCTCAGCCTTGCCATAACTGAATACACCAGTTTAATGGTCACAGTGAAGACAAGCCATGGATATAAGTTCCGAGTTGGGTTCATGAACCAAGAAGATCACTGCTTTTTTATCGACGAACTTGGATAAACTTTCTCAAGTGTTACGGACTGAAAGTTGGCGCACGAATGTTGATGGAAATAGCAGAACCTGGTCTCATCTTCACTGCGATCTTCCACCCCGACGTCGTTCCAATTGTTCATCCATGTTAGTTTTGTATCTGGTTCTTGCTTGTTGCCTCGATTACTTCTTAATCCACCTATTACATCTAACTAATCACAATTTAACTTTAGAAGTAGCAACGAATCTCTCACGAAGATGCTACTTATAACTAATATTTTCTTATAATTGGTGGCACGTGTAGGTTTTTTCGAGTTAAGCGGGCTGCTCGCTTGTTATTCTCAGAACGACTCATTTATTCTTGATGGCACTTTGAAGTTGATCGGGACGACATCCACATGTTCCTACACTTTATTGATTGTCTTGAGGTCCTTGTGGGGCGTTTCAATGGTGGAAGGCCACGTGGGATATGTGTGCCCTTCTTTGCACTCGTTGAACAGGTCCAAGCGTGGTCGAGAAACTTATGGTACGAGCTGTTTTCGTTATATATGTTGTTCATAAACTATTGCTTATACACAGTTTCTGATTGTGATCTTCTTGAAACAGAAATTGCCCAGTTCTATTGTTCCTATACAGATGCCTGACCATGGTCGGGTTAGACTTGCGCTTGGTCACAACATGATGTTTATGTCGACCTACTCCATTCCCCTTGAAGGTGAAAAGATACTTATTCATGGGTGGTCTCAAATAATGAAGGCCCGTCCATCTTGGAGAATAGGGATGAAGATTATGCTCCTGCTTTTCCATGGCTCTAAAGCGAATATCCTGTTTATTGACCACATTGCGAGATGAAGCCGCTTTCAGAAGGTTGTGGATGTGCGGGGTGGCGCCTGGGCCTTGTCCTGGGGCTTGGCGGCCTCACCCTTGCTTAACTGTAGGCAAAGTAGCACTGTTCGAGGCGTGCTTTGTACGGTTGAACCTGTATAAGTACTCATACTGCTTTCACCTATGGTTGTTAAGTGCCCCTGCTAGTTTCAGTTAAGGTTGTTAAGTACTTCTGCCGCTTTTACAGTCATCGTGTTTTTCTGATACATCGTGTTTCTTGATCTGTCTTCCTCCACCGCCAAAACCAAACCAGCTGGGCCGCCTGCTTCCGCCTCCCACGGCCGGATGTGCCTCAACAAGACGCACGCCGCCTGCCTCCTAAATCGTTAACGCCAACTTCTGAGGCCTCGCCGTCGTCCTCCGCGCGCTTTGGTGCGCTCGCCACAGTGCCGCCCTCTCGCATTGTCAACATGGTCAACAAACAATGTGAATTGGCGTATAATCGTGGAGAGGATGACAGTACGGACCCACCATGTCAGCGTATGGAAAAATAAAATGCTTCCTCCTAGTGTTTTCCTGACATCTAGGACCCATGACATTGTGAGCGTATATAGTCAATAGACAAGAGAACAACACAAGATCGGCTGACACCTAGGACGTAGCTGCTCGATAGTATTTTTTTTGTTATTGTTGAGACGGAGCAGGGTTTGAACTGGGCTATGGCCCGTCTAGCCCAGACTTATATTTTATGTTCACCATGTGACCAGCCCAGCTATTTTTTCTTTGTGAAAATAAGCCCAGTTTATTTTTTCTAAAGAATACCTAATCCAGGCCTATTTATTTTTCTACGCCCCGATGGGCTGCAACTCTTTCAAGATGCCTACAAATCTTGAAAGTAATATGAAATTGGTTGTAAATATAAAAACATATGACAAATTGGCAATTACTTTATAATTTATGATTTTTTTTCACATTTTAGATTCCTATTTCACTGGGCATTAACCTAATTCAAATATATCTTCAAAGTACTTTAAATCTGGCTCGACATTTCGGTATTAAAAATAGTTTGAAACCCACAGAAATATGTGAAATTGGCCCTGGCCAACCAAAAAAACGGACTGCAATAAATTGCATAAGAAGTCGCAATGAGCTATATATAAATTATTAAAAAAGAGGGAATGGTCTGACTTATGGGCCTATTAAGTTGACGCGTATGCAAGATTTTTTTAGTTATTATATACATCAACAAACGATTCTAGCAGACGTAATCGTTGGATGTCAATCCAACGGCCATCGTTTCTTCAATCTCGATCTTCTTGCTCCAGCCGCCAAATCCAAAGGTCGGCGCGACCGCCTGCTCCCCGCCTGTGCAGGCCTCACCGCCCCTACTACTCCCACCGCTGGCTGGCATCCTCTACTCACCCACACCCCTGTAATTCTGCGGTGGCAGCCTCACACCACGTACCGAACCGGTGAACCCTCGTAGTCCTCTCCGCGTGGGCGTCCACTGCCGCGTCTTCCCCGGCTCTGCGTCGTCCCCTTCCTAGGCCTCGTCGTCGTCCACCGCCATGGTGCTCTCGGCGCGGCGTAGTCAACGTGGTCAAGGAACGACTTCCATCGGAAGAGTATCGTCTGGAGAGGTCGATACCGGGTCCACGACAGCCGCAAGGAAGTGCCTCCTTATTACGCAAAAAATAATTATTCCTCCACCTGACAGCAGGGATCCACCGGACGGGTCACCATATTTGGCGAAAAAAACATTTCCCCCTGACTGCTCGGACCCACCGGACAGGCCACATTATTTCGCGAAAAAACCGTTCCCCCCAGTGTCAGTTCGGACACACCGGAAGTGCCTCCTTATTACGCACAAAAAATGAATACTCCCCCTGCTAGCTGGGACCCAGTATAGTGGGAGTCTGACTTGTGGGCCTACTAAGTTGACGGGGACGGAGGGCTTTGTCAACTTAGTCAATATGCACGATTCTGGCTCCATTGACCGTACGATGTCCATCCAACGGTCGTAGTGCTTCTTCAACCTCTGGTCTTCTTGCTCCGACCCACCTAAACCAGCGCGGTCGTGCCTCGTGCTTCGCCTCCCGTGGCTGCGATGATGCGTGAGGCCTCACCGCCTCGCCACTCCCACCGCTGCCAAGCCATCCCTCAACTCACCCACACCTGTTATTCTGCTGCGACGGCAGCCTCACGCCAAGAATCGAACCAAACTGAACCCTCGTACTCTCGCTGCGTGGGCATCCACCGCCAGATCTTCCCTCGCTTCGCGTCGTCCCTTCCTAGGCCTCGCCGTCGTCCACCGCCTTTGGGGCTCTCGTGGCGTGGTCAATGTGGTCAACGACCGACTTCCATCGGAAGAGTATCAGACGTGGAGAGGCCGATACTGGGTCCACACCGCAGCAAGGAAGTGCCTCCTTATTACGCCGCAAAATAATTATTCCTCCACCGACGGGGACCCACCGGACGGGCCACCATATTTCGCGAAAAAATGTTTCTAACTGCTGGGACCCACCAGCTACATCTTCGCGACGCAAGGAAGTGCGTCCGGCAAAAAGCGATTAGCCCCGACCGCCGAGACCCACCAGCTACATCTTCGCACGTAAGGAAGTGCTCGACACTCGGTACCCACTGGTCGAAGCGCACGTAGCGTTGTCATTACGATCGCGAACGGTACGTACATATTGGTCGATGTAGAGGCGCCGCACGTGTCGTAGTAGAGGCGCCACAGTAGCATGTACACGCACGCGTCAAAGGCTGTGGTGAAGAAAGTAACACGGACACGCACGTTACATACGGCGGGTCTCGAACGCCTACCGCTGCATATACGCCAAGGCTCGTGTACATGGCTGGGTCGAACGAAGAAACAGCGTCGTCGTCGTGTTCATGGGGAGCCAACCGGCGAGTTGGAACAAAATGCGTCGTCGTGTTCATCGGGAGGGCTTGGGCCGGAACAGCCGATGGAAACGAGGCTGGCGCATCACGTAACGGAGGAAAGCGGTGTTCGACCGGCCATGTTCAAACGGGATCCTGTTCATCGCCGGGGTCCGCGTCTGCCAAAAGCGGAGGAAATGGACCTCCTGCAGTCGAAACGGGGGTCCTGTTGATCGGGAGGGGTGTGGTGTACCGCAAAACGGAGGAAACAGACTTGTGTTGGAGTGGTACGGTCGAAACGGGGTCCTATTCATCGGGAGGGGTGTGGCGTACCGCAAAACGGGACTCCACGGGATACTATTCATCTCCACCGTCGACCCCCTCCAGCCCTCACGGGCTACTGTTCATCCATCGTCGACCTCCTCCGGCCTCCACCGCGATCGCTCATCCACGGGCTCCTGTTCATTCAGCCTCCACCGCGCTTACTCCACCGCTCTCGCTCAACCAGCCCTCTCCACGAGCTCCTGTTTAACCACCCCTCCACGGGCTACTGTTCATCCAGCCTCCATCATCTATTGTTCATCCTGCCCTCCACGAGGTGGTCCTGTTCATCCATCCCTCCACGGTGTCATGTTCATCCAGCCCCAACCGGCTCGGTCGATCGGGGTCCTGTTCATCCAGAGGCAACACCATGGGGTCCTGTTCATCCACCCCCACCAGGAACTGTTCATCCAAACCCCCCAGCAACGCTCACTGTTCATCCAGAGGCAACACCACGGGGTTCTATTCATCCACCCCCATCGGGAACTGTTCATCCAAACACCCAAAGAACGCCATCGCTCATCCAGAGGTAGCATCAATCGGCTTGATTAGCGGCAGATGGCGAAGCGAATCGCCGATCGAGTTCGATTAACACCATCCGATCGCCGGGTTCGAAGAACGCTGTAGCTTTGTAGTGCAATCTGCCTTTCGAGTTCGATTAGAGCCCAACGCCTCGCTCGGGTTCAGTTAGAGCCCAACGCCTCGCACCCACGCGCGCGCGTGTACGAGAGAAACGCGTATCGCTCGGCCCCTACCACCCACCGTAACTGGGAACACCCCGATATTTTCCTCGCCTCGCTTCTACCACGGTTTTTTCCGTCATGGACGGCCCAAAGAATGTCATGCAGCTGCGTCTCTGGCCCGCCCAGGACGAAAAGCCCATTTTCTGTCATGATTTTTTTGTCATAGAAGTAGGACGACACCACATCTATGATGATACCGTGTTTTGTCACAATTATTGTCATAGAAGTGTCATAAGTATGACAGAAAAAATTTCGTTCGGCCCGAAATGTCACGTATGTGTCTTTTTTTGTAGTGGTTGCTTGAGAGAGACCATCTTCATCCTACACATCCCACAGATTGATAAACCTTAGGTCATCCACTTGAGGGAAAATTGCTACTATCTTACAAAACTCTGCGCTTGGAGGCCCAGCACGAGTCTACAAGAATAAAGTTGTGTAGTAGACATCAGTGTCCACCAGCGTCATTCGAAAAAGATTGTCCGCCACGACCCTTTCCAAAGATTACTTGTAAGTCATTGACCATATCAAGTATATCATCACCAGTACGGAGGGCAGACTTATTCCGTGATCGGCCTCCTTTGAAATGATTGCCTTTCTTTATTGAGGCATGCTTGGTCAGAAGAAATCGAGGATGTCCCAGATACACATTCTTCTTGCATTTGTTCAAATATATACTTTCAGTCTCATGTAAACAGGGCGTGCATGCGTTGTATCCCGTGTTTGTCTGTCCTGAAAAGTTACTAAAAGCAGGTTAATCATTGATAGTTACAAACAGCAATGCTCATAGGTCAAATTCATGTTGTTTGTGCTCATCCCACACACATACACCTTTTTTATCCCACGACTGTAAAAGTTCTTCAACTAATGACCTTAGGTACACATGAATGTTGTTGTCGGGTTGCTTAGGGCCTTGGATGAGCACTGATATCATAATAAACTTTCGCTTCATGCACAACCAAGGAGGAAGGTTATAGATACATAGAGTCACAGGCCAGGTGCTATGGTTGCTGCTCTGCTCGAAAAGGATTAATGCCGTCTACACTTAAACCAAACCATAAGTTCCTTGCGCCACCGCAAAATCCGACCACTTTCTCTCGATTTTTCTCCACTGCGACCCATCAGCGGGTACTCTCAACTTCCCATATTTCTTACGGTCTTCTTTGTGCCATCGCAACAACTTGGCATGCTCTTTGTTTCTGAACAGACGTTTCAACCGTGGTATTATAGGAGCATACCACATCGCCTTGGCAGAAACCCTCTTCTGGGCGCCGCCTCAACATCACCAGGGTCATCTCATCTGATCTTATACCGCAATGCACCGCATACCGGACATGCATCCAAATTCTCGTACTCCTCACCGTGGTAGAGGATGTAGTCATTAGGGCATGCATGTATCTTCTGCACCTCTAATCCTAGAGGGCGTAGAACCTTCTTTGCTTTGTAATGCATTTATTATTAGGCAATTCATTATCCTTTGGAAGCTTCTTCTTCATTATTTCGAGCGAACCAAATCCCTTGTCAGATACACCATTCTCTGCCTTCCATTGCAGTAATTCATGTGTGGTACCGAGCTTTGTGTTGCCATCTTTGCAATTTGGGTACAACCCTTTTTTGTGATCCTTTAACATGCGCTCGAACTTCAACTTAACCCTCTCACTTTCGGATCCTCTATGTGCATCAACAATGACCCGACGAAGATTATCATTGGGCACATCTGGTGCCTCTTGATCTTCAGCTTCCCCCTCTTCTTCAACAGTATCACCGTATTCAGGGAACATAGGATAGTTGTCATCATCTCCTTCTTCGCCGTCTTCCATCATAACCCCTCTTTCTCCGTGCTTGGTCCAAACATTATAGTGTGGCATGAAACCCTTCTCAAGCAGATGGAAGTGAAGGGTTTTCGAGGAAGAGTAATTCTTCAGATTTCCACAGACAAAGACATGGACATAAAACCATTCTGCTTGTTTTCATCAACCACTTCGAGAAAATTATGCAGGCCTGTAATGTAGTCGGAGGTGCGACCATCACTGTACATCCACTGCCGGTTCATCTGCGTGCATTATATAATTAAGTGTATCAAAAACCATTATGGAACATCAAGAATAGAGAAATGACCAAATTAATACATTCATCATCACATTAAAACCAAACTACAGTAGTGATCAAATGTCATTACTAAAAAAATAAATACATAAAGTTCATACATAGTTCTCATAGAATAACATACAACTCTCTAGAGCATCTAATTAAAACATACATTGAAACTAAAAATCGATCAGCTGGACATTTGAGGCCAGTTTAACGAGCACATCTGGGTTGAAAAATCATGACCCGGCCCGCCACAGATGAAAGGCGGTTTGAGGCCAAGAACTGTGGTTGCTCTAAAATCGTACTAACCCCTCAAACAAAAAATAATCTAAAATCGTAATTCTGAAAAAAAAAGGGAACTAAAATCGTTCGACCGATCCGATCGATCTCCCGTGGGGAACGACCGTTCGACCGATCCCACCTCCCGAGCTGAAGTTTGGCAGTTATTCGCGGCCTTAAAAAAACTTCGGCCACTAGAACAATCTAGGTCCCTTCGAAATCTCGCCTCGCCTCGCCTCCCCCTCCCCTCCCCTCCTCCGCCGCCTTTGTACCCCACTTTCCAGGCGCCGGCTTGTCAGATCCGGGCGCCAGCTTCAGGTATTCATCCGAACCTCTCCCAGCCTAACCTTTCGTCTGTATACGATCTGCGCCCGTGGCTCATAGCTCCTACCACAGGGAAACGCTTGTAGGATTAGTTCTCGTACCGACGACGGCCCTAGATGTGAAATTTGAACGGGTGGCACACAAAATTACATTAGATTTTGGTGGTGCAGGTATGAGCTTTCGATTCTTGTCCTTCTCGCCAAACCATTGGGGTGCGTTTGGTTGTAATGCCCAGCTTGCCTATAGCTGAGCTAGCTTAGCTCGGCTGGGCTATCTTTGCCTTAGCTGCCCGTTTGGTTCAGTGCCGTTGCTGGCAAGAGCCAGCAGCTAGCCGTTTGCCTGTGTCGAGGGCAAGCTAGCTCGTCTTGATATGATCCAAATACTAGTAAGTAGTACTAGCTTATAACAAGTGCATCATCACTACAATACCTTGAAAAACCAGTGAAACAGATAAATAGCTATAAGCAGATCAAGTTGTAAAATAGTCATGCAAAAATTCAGCGCAACTTTATGATGATTAATTTAACACACTGACTGATAAAGAATCTGAGTAAAAAGCTTATTGTTCAGGAATGAATAACTCTGTGACATCATTACATGCCTGCATGAGGAGGCACGGTCATTATCTCCCTAGGAGACGATGCCGGAAGACATACAAAATAATCCTGAAAGTTTGCAGTGAAATGAATCACACAGCAGGAGGAACGGGAACGTATTCAGGAAAGTTATCACCGATCCAGCACCACACAAACTCTTGAATAGCAGCCATCGGTCTCCCCTTCAACATGGAAGCCACTTGTTCATTGGTGGCCGCAGATGTCTGTAGCGCAAGTCGGATGAAGAGAGGGTATTCTTCAATGTCATCAATTATTTCGAATAAATTCTCATTCGGGTTGGTACATGTGTAACGCATAGTATCTGACATATCACGCAGAGACCGCGGCCATGTCTTGAGCTGCACTCTCATCACACTTCACCCACTTACCTTTATCACATTTGTCACCTCTAGGACGCTTCGAAGACGAGCATTCATTAGTGGTGTCGTCAGGAACACAATCTGAATCATCATGTGTTGCAGGATCAACCTTAACATCACTCACATTCTTCTCGGTATCACCAATAAAATCCTTGTCACGGGCATGAACACGGTCATAGGGTGTTTGAAGGACCGTGAACTCTCTGGTAGCATGCTTATCCTGAAATATGAACTCCATCTAATCAATGTTGGCAATAGGCACATTGATATATTTCCCCCTTTTGTCTTTGTTCTGGAAGAGAGAAGTAGCACGAAAATGTTAGTTAGTTACAAAAGATAAAATATGATACTGGATGGAAATATAATTTGACAAAATTTAAATGTAGCGCTCACATTCTTCAACCAAACACACCCTTGATCTTAGGTTTTGCTAGAGCATGTCTAGATGTGCCCTAAGTATTGCACATCAAAGTGTAAGTCCTATGTCATTGATTTTACTCGGAGATTCATGCAGGTATTTTCCTTTTTCTTTTGCTTTTCCTTTTTATGTTGATTGAGTCACTTAGATTTGCAGTAATTAGACAGACCCTTTGATCTTTCTATTTAGAGTAATCCTGATATTTTAGTTTTTGACAAGTGTTAATGCTACTGTACTAACTTTTTCCTTTTGATAGCCACGATATTCAACTACTGCGTGTGTTAAATTCTCGAGGATGATGAATCGTCAGTTTGCGAATATGATAGTACACAATTACCCCAAGGGAGTTTATTCCCTGCGCCGTATCAACCTCATGGAGCATCTCTTCTACCCTTCAACAGAAGCTGCCCAAAAGCAGAAGCCAATAAGAAGGGATGGTTATCCACCATGTTGAAAGGGAGCCCCAAGCAGCGTCTGCCCAAGACGAACATCAATTTCTCATCACTGCCTAACATGGCAGACTTAACGGCCAGGCATTTCTTCTCCCTGCTGAAAGGGCAGGGGGAGGGCTCTGTCATGTTCGTCAGCCCTAACGTCCCACACGATGATGTACGACACTAGCACGGACTTCGTCTTTGGCATGCCCCAAGCCAACTTCTGTAAGCAGAGCGACTCAATCTCCCTGTCCATCACTCGTGGGGCTATGGCCAAGAATACCACGAGCTCTATGTCATAGGCAAAGGAGAGGACGGTGGCTTGTTCGAGGTCTTGAACTATACCAGGACAACTGATCTGAGCAAACCGTGGTACTGGCGACCTCTGCCCTGCCCGCCATTGTTTCCGCAGTGCCTGCCTGGCGGCAACAGCAAAGCTTGTGCTCCATCTGCAGCGGTCGTGTTGGATGCCACCACAATATGTGCCTCATCCAGGGATGCCGGAGCCTGCGCCTTCTTTGACACGGTAACCCGCGAGTGGAGACAGGCTGGCAGCTGGGTGCTGCCCGTCCACGGTGCGGCAGAGTATATCCCTGAGTTTGGCCTCTGGTTTGGCCTCGACGATGCCATTGGCAACCCCAACCATTGCCTGCGTGCTTTTGACTTTGATTCCTCCAGGCAACCAGTGGTGCGGCACTCCTGGAACTATCTCAGTCGCCTGCCGGATGAGTGGTTGCCACGGCAGAGGCACCTGCTAAACATGGGCTCAGGCAAGTTCTGCATCACCACCAGCTTTCGAAATCTCTCGAGGCACACCTCGTGCACACCACTTGATGGTGTGGTCAATGAGCTTACCGTCTTGACTGGCGTGGAGGTGGTGCGCGATATCAATGGTTTCCAGATCATCAAGCACAAGTCTGAATGTTACAGCTTGGAGGACAATAGAATCCACTGCGTGCTCTGAGGAAAACTTATCTACGTGTAACTGTTATTGGATGGATCCTTCCATGGTTTTTCTTCTCAGATGTGAACGAATATATTTTCTTAGCTTTTATCTCCATTGGGAAATAGGCAATGGATGGCTTAAAGAAGAAATGGAAGCATCATGCATGCTGTGCATCTTTCTTTATGAAATATTTTTTTGGGTAAAATTTAGAAATTAAAATTGTTGGTGATGCTATCTGCTTAAATTCTATCATATGTTTTTAGTTTTTTTTTTACCTCTGCGCTTGAGCCAACTAGTAAAACTTCATCTTGAGGATTTCTCCGTTGTTTCTCCTTCTACCTTTATCTCAAGTGGAGAATGCGCACCCGCCTTGGCCCCAGCAGACCATACCCGCGATTCTTTGTGTCAGTGAACTGTTTTGGTATGCTCGCTGCTTCGAAGATTATTCCCACCATATGATTTTGTGACTTAAACTAGTTTATATTTTATTAATTAACTATTCATGCTCAAAGTTTGACACCATAGTACAGGGACTCAATATACCCGGACCTGCTTTGATGCGCTTGTTATTTGGTGAGTTTATTTCGCTGGTTCTTCCACTTTCATGTTTTCATCGTGTTATGAGGCCGCCGCTATGAATCCGTCTGGTGGTAACTTTGGTCCTTGACTCTGATCGTTCTTGTTTAGTATTTTGTAGTATCTATACATTGTTCAGCGTGCGCGTATCGGCATTTTATAGAACTGTTTTTGTTCATTGCTTGTTTTAGCTAATTAATACCCTCTACTATACGTGTATGGGCTGTTGGTTCTGGAGCGATAATACAGTGTTCACATAATTTATATGCCCAGAGTGATAATTTACAGGAATCTCAGGACACTATAGTCTTCATTCTGCAGACAATTTACATGCGCAGGGCCTCTTGCTGAGTGCAATATCATACAAGACACCTATAGGATTTGGAATGAGCCTAGTCTTCCTCAATAAAAGATATAAGTAGAAGGACGGCAAACATGAAACAGAGACAAGTATGATAGATCAATGAAATAGTCAAGGTCCTCCAGAAACAAAATATCAGTCTACTTAACAAGTGGTGGTGGAAACTTGATACTCAAGATGGTCTTTGGCAAGATATAGTTAAAGCGAAATGTCTTACGAGAGATTCTGTGGCCACGGTCAAAAGCAGATTCTCTGATTCCCCTATTTGGAAGGCTATTATGGAAGTAAAAGAGTGCTATATGGCTGGTAGGGATGTGCTTCTTGGTTCTGGTAATATTGCTAGACTGCAGATGTGCTCTTTTATTGTTGGGCTGGATATTACCTCTGATCCTGATAAGATTGTTTAGGCTTTGGGCCCCAAGCAGACTTTTACTACTAAGTTGATGTATGAACACAGAGAGAAATATCACGGGTTGTGGTTTTAAGTGGATTTGGAAAGCTAAAATTCCTTCTAAAATCCATATCTTCCTTTGGCAACTTTTTCAATATGCCGTGTTGACCAGGGATGTTATGAGCAGGAGAAATTGGACGGGGAATCCGCGCTGCTCTTTTTGCAGCGAGAAAGAGATGTCCCAGCATCTCTTCTTCTTATGCCCATTGGCTAGGGTGGTTTGAAGAACTGTGAGATCAGTCTTTGGCACCGAGTTGTGCCCTAACAACATTTGGCAGTTTTATTCGTGGTACTACAGTTTTTACCTGATGGGAGCAAATTCTACAGTTTTGGTCTCGCAGCTATATGCTGGGCCATTTGGAACTGTCGCAATGAAGCAATCTTTGAGTTTAAATTTCCTAAAATCCCTTTTGAGGTGGTGTTCTCTTCATGTGTATTTCTGGATTATGGGGCAGGTTTGCTGAAGAGTGATGACCAGGAGGCAATGTGGTGTGGGACAATGATGCTCAGGGAGAATGCGAAGAACATGATGTGTATCTGTGCTGCTGCTCAAGATGATGGTGCGATGGACTGAAGCTTGCACTGATGTATTTCCGTTATTCACTAATGAAAAGGGGTGATGTGCGGTTCAAAAAAAAGTATTAACATTGCTGATGTAAGGATGGTCGGCACAGCTGCGGGTGAAACGTGACTAATATATATCCTGTGTGTTTGAGCTGAGAACTCACCTTGCTCCGTTATTGGTATTTGGTAGAGGTGACTGTTGTATTTGTGGGGCTTGGCAGATAGGATTAAAATTACATGTGTGTAACTGTAGGCACAGGAATTGCGATTGCTTGGAAAATAGTGGTCGATTTTGATTAACAGACTTATGGGACATGAAACGGCGTAGTTAGTAACCTGGGGGAAATTAGGAACCCTAGATATGAAATGTCGATCCTGGAAGTGATTCAAGGGACATTGCTTCAGAGTTCAGATTGTCTGTCGAGGTGAATGGCCCGACGTCACCATTGGCACTGATGAGGGTGTGACTGTAGTTTCACAACTGGAGGCTCTCCTGCCAGTGGCGTGCGGATCATGCTGCGGTCATTAGAAAGAAGCCCAGCCCTGTTGTCCTGACGCATGTTCCATGGGTTGTATATAAATAAAACTAATGGTATCACCAAGCAATGCATCTATGTAAAATAAAAATCTCTTTCGGCCAAAGCAATATAGAAGCAGATGTTCAATGTATAATTTTGTTGAATTGAGTTCCGCTTAAAGGAGGGTGTACTGAAGCATAAGTGATAGTAATTTTTACTCGAATCTCTGAATCATAGAACTGAACTGAGCCCTGCTCAAAGCCCTTACCTGAATCGTAGAACTAAGCGAGCCCTGCTCAAACCCCCGGCTTCAGTTTATATATCTATCAGTGAGCATAAGGGCCCAAAATTCACAGTAAATGAGTAAAATGCCAGCTGCACACAGGCAAAAAAAAGTTTGATAATTTTGATCCAGTCATTTAAGATCCAAATAGAGAATCTTATATACGAGGACAGATGCGCATCCTGCAAAGTTTTGTTCATGGCCATAGCATATAATTTTGTTACGATCCGAGAAGAAATGAACCGCACACACATCTAGTCCCGAAGAAACAGACGAGTTTTGGCTCAGAGCACGCAGTGGATTTCAATGTCTTCAAGGCGTTTAGACTTGTGGTTGATCATCTTGAGCCCGTCGCCACTGCGCACAACCTCGACGCCTGTCAAGATGGTAAGGTCATTGACCACCATCTCATCATCTAGCCCGTGTAAAGGGTAGCCTGCTGCATTACATGGTGTGCGCAACTCGATATTTTCAAAGCTGGTGGCGATGCAGAACTTGCCTGAGCCAAGGTTGAGTAGGTGCCTCTGCCATGTCGACCACTTGTCGGACAACGGATCAAGATAGTTCCAGGTGCTGTGCTCCACCGGTGGCCAGGAAGACAGGTCGAAGGCACCCAGACAGTGGTGGGTGTTGCCGACGGCAGCATTGACGCCAAACCAGAGGCCGAGTTCAGGGACGTACTCCGCCGCGCCATGGAAGGGCAGCGCCCAGCTTCCAGCCTGCCTCCACTCACCTTTCACCGTGTCAAAGGCATAGGCTCCGGCGTCCGCAGACGACACACACAAAGTGGTCTCATCGACCACCGCCGCCGCGGAGGGGTGGAAGACCGCTCTCCTGTGGAGGTTAGGCAGGTAGGGTCCACGCATCGGCGGCGAGGGCAGTTGTTGCCAGTGCCATCTCCGTTCAATCCCAGCGGATGGACCCTGGCGGAGCCGTTCCTCTCGTACTCCAAGACCTCAAACAAGACATTCTCTGGTTCTTTGTTCAAGACATAGTGCTGCTCGTCGTCTTGGCTCCCAGGCCTAGTCATGGACAAGGAGATTGAGTCCCTCTGTTTGCAGAAGTTGGTCTCGGGCATGGCAACGACGGCGTCCATGTCAATGTCGTACATGACGGGATTGGCGCAAGGGTCGGCGAACATGACACGGCCCTCTGCCTGCCCTTTGAGCAGGGAGAAGAAGTGCCAGTCCTGTGCGCCCTCCATGTTTGGCGGCGTCGAGAAGTTGATCTTGTGCTCGGGCAGAGGCTCCAAGCTCGGGATCGCCGATGGCAGTCCCTTCTTGTTACTCGCCTTTTCTGCTGCTGCTGCTGAGCGGTGGAAGAGATGCTGCTTGAGGTTGACCCGGAGCAGCGAGTAAAATTTACTGCCGTAATTGCGCACTATGACGTTGGCGAACTCACGATTCATCGTCCTCGCCAAATTAACCGGGCGAGGCAGTAGTCGAGTATCCTGACTATCAAGAGATACGAGTTATACACATCTAAAAGTTGTTGAAACCAAATATATCTGGATTAATCTCAGTAGAAAGTTGTTGCAAGTTCTTACCTGCAGCAGCGGAATCAGATCCCGTATGCCTCCAATTCCAAATTTTACCTCTAGCTAAGACCCACCGAGCGCGAATCAATTCTGGAAGCCCTGATGTGCCTAGCAGGATGAAAGGCGGCGGCGGCGGCGGAGGGGAGGGGCGGCGAGATTTCTATGGGGGACGCGACTCGTCTGACGGAGACCTTTTTTTTTTAGGATCTGACGGAGACCTCCTATACAGCGCTTGACGCGCCAGCTGGTAAACTGGCGCTCACGCGCCCTCTCGCGTGGGCCGGCCCATCAAGCAACGTGCTTCGCTCGCGATTTCAGGCTTGGTTCGTTCGGTCCACGGTTGACCGTTGATTGGCTGACCATTGGCTTTTGTATTTTTTTGCGAGGGGACCAACGGCTTTTGTAAGAAACAGTATCTGAAAAAGTTCGTGCATTTAACAAAATGTTTGTGGATTTGAAAACGTTCACAGATCTGAAAAAATAATATGGATTTATTAGAAAAGTTTAACACTTGAAAACGTTTGTGAAGTTAAAATAAATGTTCGTCAATTCAAAAATTGTTCATGAATTTGGAAAATATTTACGAATTAGAGCATTGAAGAAATTTTAATAGTGTTCATGAATTTCTAAAAATTATTCACGAATTTCATTTTTAATGAAATTGAAATTTTTCAAGAATTAAAAAACATTTCATAAAAATAAAAAATAATCTTATATTTTAAAAATGTGGAAGAATTTGAAAATTGTTCACCAAATTGAATAAACGTTCACAAATGTTTAAAAATTATTCTCAAATTTCAAAAATGTTCATGAATTTTTTGACAGAGTTATAAAAAGCTCAGAAATTTCAAAACTACTCATGATTTATGAAAAAAATCATGAATTTGAAAACAAATTCAAAAATTTAAAATAAAAAAAGGGGGAGAAAACCAAACAAAAAACTGTTCAAAAGCTTCCCAAAACCTGACATCTGATAAAACAGTTGTCGTTAACCAGTCCGCTGTCAAATCGGTGAACCGATCTCTGATCACCGAGTGTTCTGTCTCTCGCATTATATGGGCCGGCCCATTCGTCGCGACGGTTCAAAGCAGAGATGTGCGCTGCCTACGATTAGCAAAGTAACCGACTTTTTTTTGACCTGGAACACCTTGCATTCCAAAAGTCACCGTCGACCAGCCATATAGGCGGTCACAGCATCGGTTACAACTCTAGGGAAGTTGTCCGACCACACTTGGTGGTCAGCACTGGCTACCCTTCTGCCAATAGCCGCAAGTTCATGGGCCGGCACATTACACAAGCGAGGACAGAACAACACGGAGACCTCAATAAAGCCAAGCTGGAGGAGGAACTTTATCTCGCGGAACAGGGTGCCCAAGGGGGAGCGGTCAAAATCTGAAGTGGTTACCGCCAAGTGAAGCCCAGCGCAGTCCAGCTCGAAGATCACCCGTCCCATACCATGCCCTTAAACCAAACTGATCGACGCATCAGTGCCATGGCTTCCGCGTGAAGCGCTTCGCTCACATTTGCCAGAGAGCCGGCCGCCGCAAAGATGGCTTCACCCGTTTGATCTCGAGCGATGCAGCCCCAACCCGCCCGGCCCGAGACAGGATCAAACGAGCCGTCCACATTTATCTTGACCACATCCACAGCCGGACGGACCCAAGTAGGTATTGGTTTGGTACTCCTGCTTCCATGTTGTGTAGACGACTGTCGCCACTCTGCGGTATGCTTAGCCAGCATGAAACTGAACTCCTGTGCCGTGGCCCTCTGTGTCTGGTGGTTTGCCTTGTTCCTTTCCGCCCACCATAGCCAGAGAAGGCATATAGTATGCAACTTCTCCTCCTCCGGCAGGGATAGAATGATGCTCAGGAGGTGGCGTGACGAAATGCACTGTAGTAGTTTCTGTCGTGTCTCCTCCAAACCACAGGCACGCCACATCCTCCGCACTTCCTTGCAGCGCAAAAAAAGATGGCCGCCGTCCTCCTGCAGGCGATGGCACACGATGCAATCTGTCTCCAGCTGGACCCCTATGCGCTCCACATTCCTCAAAAGCGAGTGGCTGTTATGTGCGAGACGCCATAGAAAATGGTGGATCCTCCCTGGGCATCGAACTCTCCACAGGTGCTGCCACATCCACCGGTCTGCCTCCTCGCTCGACGACCTCTCCCCACGCTGACGGGTACGCTGGCGCTGGACCATGTCAACACGAACCCTGTAGGCCGATCGGACAGAGAAGAGGCCCTTATTATCAAACTGCCAGGCCAGGAAGTCCTCATGGTGCTCAAAAATTGGGATCTTCAGGATCACATCTGCATCCATCTCGCTGAAGGTTTGCTGTACGAACTGTTCGTCCCAGGTATGCGTCGCTGGATCGATGAGTTCAGCCACTTTTGTTAGCAAGGTGGCACCTCTCGGGGTTCTAGGGTAGCGGACTTGCCCCGCCGGGAGCCAAGGGTCCTGCCATATACTTATGTTCTCCCCGTCCCCCACCCTCCAGACCTTGCCCTCCTTCACGATGTCTACCCCTTGCAAGATGCTGCGCCAAACATAGCTGATACCGGGTCTCGGAACCGCCGATAGCAGGTCACCTTCTGGGTAGTATTTGGCTCGTAGGACACGGGCGCATAGAGATTCGGGTGCTTGTAGCAGGCGCCATACCTGCGCGATAGCATGGCCAAGTTGAAAGAGTGGAGATCTCTGAAACCCAGCCCACCTTGCTCCTTCTGCAGCGTCATCCTGTCCCAACTCACCCAGTGATGCTTCCTATCATCATCCTGGTTTGCCCACCAGAACCGACAGATCATGGTGCAGATGTCGTCGCAGAGACCCTTTGTCAGATCGAAACAGGCCATGACATAGGTTGGTATAGCTTGCGCCACCGTTTTTATCAGGATCTCTTTGCCCTTTTTTGAAAGCAGTTTGATCTTGTACCCCTGCAGCAGCTCCCAGATTTTGTCCCTAATGTACTCAAAGCACGCCTGGCGTGATCTGCCCACATAACTTGGGAGACCCAAATACTTCCCTTGGAGCCCCTCCCCTCTCAGACCTAGCACGTGGAGTAGAGATTGCTTCTTTTGGGATGGTGTGTTCCTGCTAAACTGGATGGCCGACTTGTCCCGGTTAATCGTCTGCCCCGACCCTCTTTCATACACCTCCAAGATCTCATTCACAGTTGCCATACTCTCCTCTGTGGCCTCCAAAAGCAGGAGCGAGTCATCCGCGAACAGGAGGTGTGTTACAGCCGGCGCCGTTGGAGTGATCCTTATGCCATGTATCCGCCCTACGGTCTCCGCATGATTGATCAGTGCTGAGAGGCCTTCCGCACAAATCAAAAACAGGTATGGTGACGCTGGATCGCCTTGCCTCAAGCCCCGCCCGGGGATCACCGTATCCGTGCACCAGTCGTTGATCTTAAAGCGGAACCGGACCGTGCTCATACACTTCATAATCACAGCCACAAAGCCCGGCGCAAAGCCTAGCTGGTGCATGATTTTCTCCATGAATGACCATTCCACTCTATCATACGCCTTGCTCATATCTAGATTCAAAGCTGCAAAGTGTGTGGCTCCCGTTCTCTTCCATTTCAGGTAATGGGTCATCTCATATGCCAAAATCGTGTTGTCTGAGATTAGCCTTCCAGGGACAAAAGCACTTTGGTTTGGGGATATGATTTCATTCAAGACACTCTTCAACCGGTTGGCGAGCACTTTGGAGACGAGCTTATACACGACGTTACATAGGCTGATCGGGCGAAGATCCTTCAAACTCTCTGGGTTCTGAACCTTCGGGATTAGCACCACAAGTGTGTCATTCCATCCCTCCAGATATCGCCGCCTTGTAACACATGTAAAACCTCCCGCACCACATCCTCACCAATCAGGTTCCAATAATGCTTATAGAAAATTGCCGGAAGGCCATCCAACCCGGCGCTTTGAGGTCTCCAATACTATCCAGGGCTGCTTTAACTTCCTCTGATGTGAATTCTGCTAGCAGGAAAGCATTCATCTATGCCGTGATCTTCGGTTCGATATGGTTTAGAATTTCCGCCGAATCCGAACCTGCCATGGGGGTAAACGAGTTAGAGAAATAGTTAGTTACGAGGGCCTTCAAACCCTCCTCCCCCGACACCTCCACTCCGTCCTCCCTCTTCAGACTTGTGATCGTGTTTCTCTTCTTCCTCTCTGATGCAAAGGCACTGAAATACTTGGTATTTCTATCTCCTTTTGATAGCCAGTCCGCATGTGCTCGGCTGGCGGTATACCAAGTCGATTGGTCCTCTAATTTTTCCAACTTGTATTTTATTGTGAGCTCCTTGCGAATCTGGACCTGGGATAGTGGCTGTCTCCGGACCGCTTCCAATTCGTCCTTTAGTTTGCGCGCTCTTTTCTGAAGATCACCCAACACATCCCGACTCCATGTATGCAACGCCCGATTCACTCCTCCCAGCCTACTCGCAACCGACGCACCATGTTCTCTCTCCCATGCCTCATGCACTATATCATCACATCCCTCCTCCAGGAGCCAGCGCACCTCAAACCTTTTATGTTGCGGGCTGCCCGGTTCAGTCCCGAGCCCCCATCGCCATTCAGCCATAGGAGCAGCCGGTGATCGGAATGGTGCGGGTCTCCGTTCACTACTTTGTAGTAAGGAAAACGAGCACGCCATGCTGGGCAGGCGACCACCCTGTCCAAGCGTTCTCGGATGTAACCTTCAACTCAAAAATTATTAATGCCCAAGTAAATACATCACCCTCGAAGCCGAGGTCATTGAGATTACAAACTTCTAAGGCTTTCCGAAAATTTTCCATCATCGAGTGCGCTCTGGGAATACCTCCCTGTTTCTCATGATTAAACAAAATCTCGTTAAAATCCCCCAGACAAACCCAGGGAAGGCTAGACTGGTGGTTCAGAGTCCTCAGGAGCCTCCATGTATCCACTTTACTATCCATCCGGGGTTCACCGTAGAATGCCGTTAGCCGCCATTTGAAGCCATCTCCCTCCTGCACAACGACATCAATATGCATCCTCCCCATCCATCTAAGGGTCACATTCACCCCCTTCCTCCAAAAAAGGGCTAGGCCACCGCTCTTCCCCGCACAATCCTTCACTAGCATGTGCTGCAAACCCAAAATTCCACGAAACTTCTCCATTCTCCTTTTGTCAAGACGAGTTTCCGATAAAAAGAGAATGTCGGGATCCTCCTTCTTCTGGAGTGCCAGAAGTCCACGAACTGCCGGGCCATTTCCCAAACCCCTGCAGTTCCAAGCGACGATCTTCATTGCTGGCCGCCAGGCTGTTCCTCGCAACCGCTGCTCGTTGAGTTGTCCAACATCCAACTTCAAAGATTTCTTCCTCCCGCCTCCATCTTCACACACATCCTCCACCGCTTCCACCCCCTCTTTCCACCCAGAATTTGCACTGGACCTCCAGAGCCCTCGGCCAGCTTCCTCCCCTTAATTCTCCTGAACGTGCCTTTCCCTCCACTGCCAGCATCTCCACTCTCCTGGACGCGAGTCAGCGATTTCTCCAAAATACCCTCACTGCCCCTGACGTCGATCTGCATGGGCAGCTGCATGGCCTCGGGATCAGTTATCTCCACCTTGTCTGCCTCCACCCTCATGTCGGCACCCTGCATGCCACCTGCTGGAGGGGAACTCACGGGCCCCGCCGCATGGCTCAGCTGGTCCCCCTCCCCCACACCAATCAAACTTGCATGTGCCATAATATCTACTGGTGCTTCCTCCCCACCCTGCACTCCCCTCTTGCTACCCGCTGCTGCCTCACCTGCTCAATTACTAAGCTTGGTTTTGCCCGCCTCCTCCTCCGCCACGCTGGATTGGATCCACCCCACTCCCAAAGATCTGCGTCTCCCCAAAAGAGAGCTTTTTTTGCGAAACCCCTCGGTGGCCACCCTCAAGCTTCTTCAACAGACTCGTAACCTCCTGCTCCCTGTCCTCCTCTTCTGCCAAATCAGCCCAGCTTGTGCCTGTCTTCCTCCATGATGGAGCATCACTCCCTGATGTGGCTTTCCCCTTCCACGAACCAGAGCTACGCGACCCCTGGCCCCTCCCTGTCGAAGTGGTGCGTCCTCCCATCTTCCTCCTCTCCATGGATGCCCTAAGCCATGGGCCAAACTGCCTCCGCTCCCCCTTCTTTAACTGCACTGCACATCCGATCAACATGCCCCAGCTTACCACACTTGTAGCAAAAATCTGGCAAGTATTCGTATTCAAAAGGGCACCAGTTTCACCCCTCATCGGCTTCTGAATCCCTCCCGTTCTGTAGCAGGCTTCCTTCCTCTAGATCCTCCTCCAACGTGAAACCCCTCATGAGAGGATTTCCTATGTTCATCCTCACCTTCACCCGCAGGTACTTGCCCACAGCACCACCATTCGCCTGAGTGTCTACGTCCAGAACTTCTCCAATCTCTGCCCCAATTGTTTCGCCCGTATCCCTCGTCATCAACCCTAGCGGCAAACAGAGCACTCGCACCCAGACCGGTATGGTGTCAAATTTGTAATCCTCGATACGTTTCCGTGGCACAAAATCCTCCATGACAAGCAGATCATTGCCTAATTCCCATGGGCCACCCTCCAACGCCAGCCTCTTCCCCGACTCCTGCCCGAAAGTAAAATGGAAAATGTTCTCTCCAACCTCCCTGCAATCCACCCCTTTGATCGGGCACCAGATCCGCCCAAGGGTTTCCGCCATCGCCTCCACGAACACTGGCTTCTCAGAGAATAGTCTCGCCAGGGCATGTGGTTCCACTACCCCCGCCTTGCCTGATCCCAACCAACCGATCTTGATCCCCCTCTTCTCCTTCTCCGACAGGCGCAGATCCTTCAACAACACTTCGACCTTCTCCATCCTCTCAGACTCGAACAAAACTAACGGGGCACTCAGGGGAACTAGGGTTCTGAGTGGTGTACGATCGCACGCCCTAGCAACACGCGAAAGGCTTTCGGTGGGGGTCGGATGGTGGAGAGGGCCCCGGCGGCCTAGCCGTCGACGGCCGCGGGAGAAAGCGGAGGCGACACCACGGGTAGGCCGGCGGCGCAGCAGGGTGCCGCAGGAAACCCTAGATCGCCTAACGAGTCGCCAGAGCGGGACCTACCGTCACCCTCGGGACGGACCCAAAAGTATGCAAAGTAACCGACTTTATAAGCGTGGAATAGAAAAGGCACGCTTATTTGTTTCTTCATAGTTTGGGCCTGTTTTTTTCTGTGTTGTTTTTTATCCGGTTTTCGCTATTTGCTGGTCGAGTTTTCTTTGCTTTCTTTATTTTTTCCCTATTTTCCTATGTTTTTTTTGGAAAAACTTTCAATCTCTTCATCTTCAATCATGGCAGTACAACGAACACCAGAAATAAAAATTACATCCAGATCCGTAGACCACCTAGCGACGACTACAAACACTGAAGCGAGCCGGAAGGCACGCCGCCGTCATCACCCCTCCATCGCCGGAGTCGGGCACAACTTGTTGTAGTAGACAGTCGGGAAGTCGTCATGCTAAGGCCCCATAGGACCAGCGCACCAGAATAGCAACCGCCGCCGATGAAGAATAACGTAGGTTGGAAGGATTCAACCCAAAGACACAAGAACGTAGACGAACAACGATGAGATCCGAGTAAATCCACAAAAGATATATCCGCCGGAGACACACCTCCACATGCCCACCAATGATGCTAGATGCACCGCTGGAACAGGGGCTAGGCGGGGAGACCTTTATTCCAACTTCAGGGAGCCCCCGCCGTCTCGTCATCCTGAGCAGGACACAAACCCTAACAAGACAGGAAAAAACGACTGAAAATGGAGCGCTCCCGCCAGCCCTTGGCAGGATCCACCACGCCCCATGGCCCTAGGGCCACCAGAGAAAAAGCGGAGCTGCGGCGGCGCCGGCCCTATGGTTTTTTTCTTTTGCCTTGGATATGCCCTTATCAGTGTTAGCTAAAGACTTATTAAGAGCCAAAGACCCACGTTTCGTGTGAAACACAGTGTAGGAGTTTAATCTAGGGACAATTACATTTGAGCCCCTAGTTGTATCACAACCGTTTAATTTGCCCCCAAATTAAAAAAACAACATTCTTTCTGTCCATGCTCGTTTGCTCTTCTTATGCTTTTGCCCTTCAACTGTTTGACCGTCACTTTAAAAACTTCATAACAAATTGATGTTAACCCAAATGCAAATAAGATATCAAAATGTTCATAAAAACAACACATATATGTGCATGTCATTTGCATTCATGACAAAAGTGCTGGAAAGTCTCCATCTCAATTTGAGCTCATATGACCTCAGGATGAATAGAAAAATCCAAAAAATTGATAAAAATGCAAAAAAAATCTGAATCATTTTTGTGGCAAACATTGATGAATGGTTTGAGCTCTTATAAAGTTTCATTAGGGAATGACATTTGTGAAAGTCGTGGCAAAAAAATCAGCACTCCGAAATGTTTTTTTAGGATGACTACCCAAACTCCACAACACTACATCACTTTGTGTATTCAGATAGCATCAGCGGGCGTAGCGCTGGTCATCCTGCAGTCCCCCAGGCGTCTTGCTCTTGCAGGTAGTTCATGTGCTAGGCTATCTGTTGTCTCTTGACTGACTTGATTTGAACAGAGACGAATGCCAGCATTGCTTCCTTTATCTCACTGACTAACCAGAACGGTTAGTAGATATCGTTTCCTCTCAGCACATTTGCCATCACTGCATTATCTGTTTCAATAATGATTGGTCCCATGTATAGCCTCGACAATGATTTCAGTGCAACCCAAACCGCCATTCCCTTGGCTTCTTCCACTGATTTGCATGTAGAAACTGAACACTGACGCAACCTTTCTGTCGGAAACGGGGCAGAGCTGGGCGGGTACAGTTGCACGGAATAACATGGGGGTTGTATGCTACTCATCTAGCGAACAAAATGCTTATGTTTTGGAGCATCAATTTTGTTTTTTCGCCATGACTTCCATGAATGTGATTCCCTGATGAAATTTGGCAATCACTCAAAACATTTGTCAATGTTTGCTATAAAAAAATAAGAATTTTTTTGAATTTGTTTTCAATATTTTCAGATTTTACTATTCATGCTGACATCATATGAGATCAAACTGAGATGCGGACTTTCCAACACTTTTTTCAAGAATACAGATGACATGAACATATAGTGATGTTTTTTTTCAAACATTTTGATATCTTATTTGCATTTTCTAAGTTGGTATGAATTCATTATCAAGTTTTCAAAATGATGGTCAAACGATCAAAGGACAAAAACATAAGAGGAGGGAAAGACCTTGGGCAAATCAGACGAGTGTGACACAACTAGGAGCTCGAATGTAATTGTCCCTTTTATCTAATCACAATGAAAACCTGGTAGGACTTTTTTTTGACATCCTTAATGTTACTTGTTCTTTCCTGTCATGACCCACATAACGCTTATTTGCATTCCTGCAAGGCACAATCTTGGCTTAATCTTGGATTCCTCAGATATCATAGCTAAAAGTAACAATGTTGAAGTCATCGACCACCTTGCCAATGCATGCAGACCATTTTGTGGTATCATGAGGGCGAATGTCGGCATAACACCGAGCATGACCGCGTGAGTACGAACCACACACATCAGTTTACCCTTCTATCCTTCTGACCATAAATGGTTGAATCCGATGACGGCGGCGACTGGGCGTTGTTTCCTTCCTGAAGGCGTTGCTGTTGAAGAACCTCGTGACATGATTGGTGAGGATACGGTCATTGATGTAGTTTGCCTATTATGGATTTGATTGCTCTGATTTGTTTCCATCGCCTACGCATAGCTTTGGTTTTATATGACTTTGCTATTTGCTGACGTGTTCTTGTATGCGTGTGTTGGTGTTGGCTGTGTGCATTTTAGCTATGCAGAGGCCGGGTGTGCTCACTATATTTGTATCCTCTTGATGCCTTATTTTGAGCCAATAAAATTCACCTTTTGTCGAAAAAAGTTTACCCTTCCATCGGGCCACCAGAGTACGGATTCGGTTGAGGATAAACTGAAGGTGGGCATGTCAGATCCTATTGATGGTGATAAGCATCACCAGGTATTTCATGGAGAAACCAAACCCGGCATCACCGAAGCTTCGGAGTACATCGTCGAGTTTGATGTCGTCGCACCTAATTGGCGAGGCAGTGGACCTCAGCAAGTTGGCATGTAGGCTTGAAGCATCCCCAAAGGCTGCGAGGATGTTGAGGATCATGTAAATCTCCTCGCACAACGGGTTGGCAAAAATGACGGTGTCATCAACATAGAGGCTCACCCGTAATATGATGTCGCCATTGACGGTGTCGGTCGGCAGCAGGCCATTGGCCGTTGCCGCCTGAATAATGTGATGCAGCAGATCAATCGCGATGATAAAGAGACCGGTGGCCCATTTTGCATCCCTCTCAAAATCTGAAGTCAGACGAGCATAGAGCCATAGACACGGTGCCTACTTGGACGTTCGATAAATCCATGCATAAAAGATGCCCTGGCGCTGCCGGCATGGACATGACGATGAGCTGGTCCGACCTGTCGGCCGACCTCGTAGCGGCGATCACCGACGGGATCAGCGGGCACGCCGACCTGGCGCGCTTCCACTCCGTGTGCCCGTCCTGGCGCTCGGCTTTGGCGGTGCACGCCGCCCACCGCCGCGTGCGGCAGAAATCACATATCTGACCTGAGGCAGAAATCAAAACTGACCTGGTCACGAAAAAATTTCACTCTGCTGACCCTTTGGTGTGGCGCCGATACCGGGCGCCAGACCACAAAGGCAGCGCCTTCCCTTAGGCGTCAGACATCCCGCCGGTGGCAGCCCTGGTCGATTATGGCCCCACACGCACCTATGCAGCTAAGGGCTAGGCGCCACACACCTGTAATGTGCAGCGCCTAGCTCTTGGCGCCGCCAGGTTCCACTTGGGTTGGCCCCACCTCTCTCCTCCCACCCCCCCACACACCCCACCCGACCCAAACCCTTAGACTTGCGGCCCTCCTCTCTTCCCTCTCCCTCTCAAATCCTTCTCAAATCTTGCAAATCCGGAGTATTTGACCGTGGATTTCAAGCCAACCCCTCCTTAAGGTAATCTCCTCCGATCCCCTGCTTTCATCCATAGGAATTGTCACATTTGCTCAAATCTTGCTAGTTTGGGGAAACTCTAATTTTGCTTGGATTTGCAAATTTGTGTTGAATGATGTTATATTTCTTTGCTAATTTGGGTTGTTTAGGCTTCCATAGTATGCTAGGGTTAGGGTTATGTGTGTTTGATGTTGGTGTTAGGGTTATGTTATGGTTAGGGTTGTGGTAATTGTTATGTGGGGGTTAGGGTTATTAATTCATATATATGTTAGGGAATATGTGTGCAAATATTTTTCTTAAGTATTTACTTGATATATGTGTGTTTTTGATTATTGTAGGGATGGGGAGAACATGTGTTTATGTTCATCATGTGGATAAAGAGGCATTTTTGAAAGGCAATGTTGAGACGGACCCGGATGAGCTTGACATGGTGTTTGAGAGTAGTCCTAGCTATGCGGAGCTTTTGGAACAAGTGAGGAAAGATTTGAATTGGATTGACCCAAGTGACGTTGTTGAGTTCGAGGGAAGGCATAATGTTGGTTTTGGAATGCACATCCGTTGGAAGACAATGCGTGTGAACTCCGAGCAACGTTGGGTTGCATACAAGGAGACGGTTGCCGAATCTCTAGACAAGGCTCTTGAGTTATTTGCCTCCAAGAAGGTTGATTCTACTTTGAATGTAGACTTGAACCGGAACCCCTCCCCATTGGTTGCTAGCACTCCCCACCCATGAACCAAGATCAAATGAGTGAACCTCAATTCACGCAACAAGATTGGCCAACATTGAGCCCGACTCCAAACAACCAAAATGAAGGTTTTGAAGAGGAGAATGATGAGTACGAGGAGGATGACAACGAAGTTGACCTCCATGACAACAATGTGGGTGATCTCGACCAATATCATGTGCAAGAGACAATGGACCAATCCATCCCTTTTTCCCGTGCATATGCATCGGACTCGGATGATGATGGTCCCGATGAAGAAGTTGATGAGGAGGGGTTCACGCCGAAGGAGGCCGAAGCATTCAAGAAGGTATTCGGGCGGGATCACAAGACACCATTGTTCAAGGATCTTAGTCTCGCGGATGAAGCCGGGTTAGGAATGTGGACGTCAATCACCCTCTTACCGTGAGGGAGTCCGAGTTCTCAATCATGACGGTAAAGAATACATGGACTCCACGGTTCCAGCCATACTTGGACCAATCACAATGGCGGAGTATCATGGAGTTCAACTATGGCGGACCCGGAATTGAAGATCGTTAGACGGGAAGACGTAAGACAAAGCGCCTTAGAGGTGACATGGACGGATGGGGCCGTGGTGGTGGTGGAGAATACGGCACCGCCAATTCCAAGAGCCTCGTGAGCAATCCTGCTAGGGGGCTGCAAGAATGTGGTACACAACACAAGAACTTGTCCCAAACCAAGAAAGAGATCAAAGAAAAATGGTGCAAGCACAAGCCAAACAAATGATAGCCAACCAAGTGAACCAAGGGGTATCCAACCAAGTCAAACAAATGGTGGAGTGCCAAACCACTCAAATCAAACAAGCCAACGAGGAACTAGGCAACAAAGAGGGAGTCATCTTGGTCTTAGAAGAGGCCGTGGTGGTGGTCTTGGCCGTGGTGATGGTCTTGGCCGTGGTGGTGGTAGAGGCCGTGGTGATGGTCTTGGCCGTGGTGAAGGTCTTGGCCGTGGTGATGGTCTTGGCCGTGGTGGTGGTAGAGGTCGTGGTGATGGTGTTGGTCGTGGTGAAGGTCTTGGCTATGGTGATGGTCTTGGTCAGGCTTGGTGGTAGAGGTCGTGGTGATGGTGTTGGTCGTGGTGAAGGTCTTGGCCGTGGTGGTGGTAGAGGTCGTGGTGGTGGTCTTGGCCGTCTTCTTTGGTAGAGGCCGTGGTGGTGGTGGTGGTATAGGCCGTGGTGGTGGCGGTAGAGGCCGCGGTGGTGGTGTAGGCCGTGGTGATGGTGGAGGCGGTGGTGATCTTGGCCTTGGCGGCCGTAGTGGAGGAATGTTCTCTTGGCTCAATGGACCATTGCCGTATGTGACTTACTATGATCTTGTTCTTTTGGCTCAATGCTTGTGTTGTCATTTTGTATTGTGTGACTAACTATTATATGCCATTTTCATAGGTATGGAAACAATGAAGGGGGTGGAGGACACGGAGGGGGAAGGTGAGATCCCTTGGTGGTGGGAGGAGGGAGAAGTATATGTGCTATGTGTGTATGACTATGTGAGGGGACTAATATTTCTGTGTATGACTATGTGAGATCCCTATGTGTGTATGACTATGTGATTTGGACAAGTATATGTGCTATGTGTGTATGACTATGTGATTTAGACTACTATTTCGTGTTTTGACGCCTACATTTAATTTGGATATGATTATGTGGCATCTTTATGAATCACAAAACAAAAAACCAAGAGTTATTTGAAAACAGCAGATTAGTGCAGCGCCTAAGGGAAATCGCCACACTACAGAAGGCGCCTTGGCCTTGGCGCACACACTGGACATGGCAGCGAGAACAGAATCATTCGAGAGCAGAATAATTCCGGTAGCTTTTGCACCCCAAATTTTGCTAAGTCGGTGTGCGGCGCCCAAGGCAAGGCGCCACACTAAGGTCTGGCGCCCAAGGGAGAGGCGCACTGTATAGTGTGGCGCTTGCCCTTGGGCGCCGCACACCGACTTAGCAAATTTTGGGGTGCAAAACCAACTGAACGCCTCCCGGTGCTCTCAGGAATAATTCTGTTGCTCTGGATCATATCAGTGTGCGCTTATGGACAAGCGCCACACCAACGCTTGTCCTGAGACACTTGGACATGGCAGTCCGAGAGCATTCAGAGCACCAGAGGCGTTCAGTTGGTTTACCCCAAATTTGGCAAGGCGGCAAGGCGCCATACATGCACGCCATCCTTTGGGCGCCAGATCAGCATAGTGTGGCACCTTGCCCTTGGGCGCTGCACACTGACTTAGCAAATTTTGGGGTGCAAAAGCTACTGGAATGATTCTGTTGCTCTCTGGAA
Source organism: Aegilops bicornis (assembly GCA_021605145.1). Taxonomy (NCBI): domain Eukaryota; kingdom Viridiplantae; phylum Streptophyta; class Magnoliopsida; order Poales; family Poaceae; genus Aegilops; species Aegilops bicornis. Next base: position 529,548,528 of record CM038673.1, read on the forward strand.
TGATTCTGTTGCTCTCTGGACTGCCATGTCCAGGTGTGCAGCGCCCAAGGCCAAGGCGCTGCACTGTGTAGTGTGGCACCTTTCCCTTAGGCGCTGCACTAATGGACATTTATTAGGCTGCACCAACTCCCTCCCACCCATCCCCACCCCACACACCCCACCCTGCACACAAACCCGGCTCAAGTGCCTCCCTCTCGCCCTCCTCTCTCCCTCTCAAATCCTTCTCAGATCCGAGTATTTGACCGTGGATTTCAAGCCAACCCTCCCTTAAGGTAATCTCCTCCGATCCCTCGCTTTTCATCCATAGGAATTGTCACATTTGCTCAAATCTTGCTAGTTTGGGGAAACCCTAGTTTTTGATAGGATTTGGAAATTTGTGTTTCTTTGCTAATTTGGTATGGTTAGGCTTTCATAGTATGCTAGGGTTAGGGTTATGTGTGTTTGATGTTGGTGTTAGGGTTATGTTGGTGTTAGGGTTGTGGTTATTGTTAAGTGGGGTTAGGGTTGACCAATAATTCTCGGTTTTGTAGGCATGGCTTCATCCGGTTCCATGACGAGGCCACCGTGTGCTAACCAAGAAGACATGCCGAACAAGTGGGAGGACGCATCTTTGGACAAGGTGAAGGAGAAAGATGTCAACATCCCGCCATGTTGGTGTGGAGATGTTTGCAAGGTGAAGGTGTCCACCGACCGAAAGAAAGCATGGACGGAAGGGCGGAGATATTTTGTATGCCCGAACTATGCTTATGATCGTGCACTTCCAACTAACGCCTATGACCAACCACCGGTAAGCTCGAGAAGTAAAATGTTACTCTCAAATGTGTGTCAACACTAACAACAAATTTTTATGCAGTCACCGCCTCCTCTATGCAAGTACTTCACGTGGATAGATCTTGAAGTGATGTGAAAAAGGACCAATACGCAGATTGTCTTAGGCGGCAACGACGGTTCGAAGAATCGCTTCAAGAGGCTTGGAGGAAGAGCGTCACGAAGGAGAGGATGGAGCGGAAGAAATGAGAGGAGGAGAGGGCACGCCAAGCTTAAACTTGCTCGTGAGGAGGAGAGGGCAAGAAAGCTTGCAAAGGCTCGCGAGGCGCAAGAGGAGGACTCGGCACATGACAAGAAGGGGAAATGGCCTCGCTCTACTCAGTAGGGACTTCGCTTCGGTGCACTCATCGTCAACTATTTTCTAATGAATGTGTCATGAAGTTGTGAGGGCATGTGAGATGTTGGTGAACTATCTTCTAGGGCAAGCTGCCATTTGTCATTTGTAATGAATGTGTCGTGAACCATGTCGTAGTAATGTTTGAATTGTCTTAAGTTATGAACTCGTCGGCATATAATTTGTGTTTGTTCAAATTGTTGTGATGCTGTAGTCATTGTAAGTATTGTGGATGTGATGCAAGCCAACTGTGGCTCTCTGGATCGTCATGGAAGTAGTGCAGCGCCTAAGGTCAGGGCGCTGCACTATATAGTGCAGCGCCCAAGAGTTGGGCGCCACACAGTACAGTGCAGCGCCCAAGAGTTGGGCGCCACACAGTACAGTGCAGCGCCTAACTATTGGGCGCTGCAGTGCTGCTATAAGCAAAACTGCAGAAATAGATGCCATTTTGGCCTCCTGCAGCAGCACTCACATAATAAAAGTACTGTAAACTGCACATGCTAAGCAAAGAGAACTAATAACTTGAACATCATATCATTTAAGACAATTCAACATTACTTCAGGTTCGCAAACACAAATACCACACTAGTAAGAGTTCACCAACATATAACATAACCTCACAAGTTCATCAACCTAATTAAACGGCTACAATTAACATGAACAAGCACTAATGCCTTCCGCGCGTGTTCACGGGGCACGCTGCAGGCAAGCTTCTTCTTCTTCTTAGGAGCACGAGGCTCCTCTTCGTGCACTTCCTCCTCCGCCTCGCCTCCGCCTCCGCCTCCGCCTCCTCCTCCGCCTCATCATCCAAGCTAGCCATCCATGAGGTCCCTACGACCACCTTTGGGTTGCCTCTGTTGTCATAGTCGTTGGGCATGGTACCGCGGCCTGGGCTGCCTAGGCTTGAACACATATGCGGACCGAGCTTGAGCGTCCGCCAAAGTCATGTCATCATCAAGCTCATCGCCCTATCACACAACGAAGCAATATGGTGAAGGCCGGTGTCGTAATCAAGTGAGAATCACATCTAAAGGATTAGTCATACCTCTTGGGTGATCCCACCCTCATCATCCATATAAGCATATGAGGAACTCACATCGTCCCCCTCATGGTGAGGTGCGGGTCCGATGGTGTACTGCACCTAGAGGCAGATGGTTCATCATATTCGGGATCACGGCAACCGAGAAGGTTCGATAACCGCCTTTAACTTCTTGGCCCGACAACGTAACATGAACAAGTGTGTAAGATATCAAACTTCGCAACATAGACTGGCTCTCATAGTGAATGCGATATGTACCTTGAGGAATGCTCATAGTGAACCATCATCATTGCCAGTTCCAACCGGTGTCTTCTCCAGAATAGACTGGCTCTCATCAGCTGCTTTCTTGATCTCGGTGCGCTGCGGATGAGAAAGAATGAATGAGTTAGCCATTCAAACATGTGTAATACGGTCAACAGGAAAGTAAAGAGGGGAACACTTTACCACATAGTTAATCACCGGAACAGCAGGGACTCCTTGCCCTTGCCTGACATCTCCGTTGTACTTCCCCTTTGCTAGATCCTCAAAGTTTACGGGTTCTTCAAGAATATCCTCATTATATGCAGGCGGGCATATCTCAACTCGAGTAGATCGAATAAACCATCGTGCGTAGTTATCAAAAGCAACTGGGTTGTGCTCACGAAGCGGGCGCTGCAGTGCTACTCTGAGCTTGCTCCACACAAAGCCGAAGCGGGTAACATACGCAGAATGATGCTTGTCCCAGTCCTTTATCTTCCGTTGCCTTCTCTGTCCAACCTGCGTGGTATAAAACCGAACATTAGCACAATCAAAAGGAGTCCCGATGATTAGACAATACGCAGACATGCTCTCTTACCTATGAAGTGCTTTATCCGTGTCCACCCAATCCGCGGGTGAGGCCGAAAAGACCAAACTGACGATACACGTGATGCGGCAAATGAAACTCAACCGCCCAGTTGCATATCAGTGGGCACCGCATAAGCCAGAGATCCTTATCCTGCAAGCACATCGGGTTGAGGCGGAACTCCGTGGTGTACCCCAAGCTCTCACCCGCGCCATATGGCTGCCATTCCACCTATGAAACAGGGCAACAATGCAAATTTGATGACTATTTTTCAAGCAAGCATGAGAAAGGACTAAAGTAATGACCTCCTTACCTGCTCAGGTGTAATCGTGTCCAACTCGGCAATGTACTTTTGGTACATGAGATTGACATCGTTCGTCATCTCGGAAACGATATCCCACTTGTAAGCCCATGTGGGGCACCGTAATTCGTCATGTTCATCTACATACCAAGGATCAAACTCGACGCTCTTCAAGGCCCAACAGTGCAGACGCCCCAGGCTCCATACGTAAAGTAGAAGCAGATTACCACCAATGCCCGCACTAGGTGTGATCCTGAAACACGCATTGTCCAGCTACATATGAAAGAAAAACAATGTTAACTTGACAGCAAGCTTGCATTGCTAATGAAGAAATGAGTTGATCACAAATGCAGACCAACTACGCCGGTACAAGTAGGCAAGAGTCGCTGAACCCCAGCTCCATTTGCTATCGAAGACGGTCAACGCCTTGACCACATCCATGGAGCGTTCTTGCCAAGGATTCAGGAAACAAAGTCCTCGACACAATGTACCACATATACACACGAGCATGTGTCCGGATCACATCATCGGTGGCATCCGGAGGGCACGCCGCAGTTATTTTGAATTCACGTGAAAGCAGCTCCGGCTGCTTTCCTTTCCCTCTTCTTCTTCTCTTCTCCCTCCTCTACATCATCCTCGGCCTCGGTAGGAGCCATACCGATAAGAGCAATCATTCGCGTCGCGCCACCCATCGTAATCGGTGCTCATACAGAGAGGCCTCCTGTCGATAGCAAGACCGGTGATCAACGAGACATCCTCGGCGCCACGGTCATCTCCCGTCCGAAGATGGAAACTGTGGGTCTCTGGCCTCCACCGATCAACAAGAGCGGACACCGGTGGAGCGTTCAGATTCGGGCGTGGACCGGCCGACCAATGAATCCACGGGAGTAGTCCTGCACGCTTGATGTACGGTGTGTACCGCTCATCGTAAGGCATGGCAGGACCAGAGACCCCGTGATACCGAATCTTCAGAGGTTCAAGCTTCGCAAAAACAAGTAATGACAAATCTTAGGGCATGTAAATTTCAACTAAAGGCAAATTTGCAAAATATTTAGATTACTCATTATTACCTTATCCTTCTCAAGCATCATGTAGGCCCGGTGTTGCACGTCAGAGACATCGCCCGAAGCCAAACCATCCTTACAATTTCAAACAATAAACATATAAGAGTTCATCTTCATCTCAAATATCGGTATACACTAAACATATAACATGTGTTCAACTACAAGAATCTCAACATCTCCTTCTCACACAATGAATATGTCATATGTGTTCAAATAAACTAAATATCTAATGTTTCAAATAAACTCAACATCTAATATTTGAAATAAACTCAACATCTAATATATATCTAAACAAACTTCTCATATATGTCTACAAAAATCAACATCTCATAGTTATCTATAAAAATAGGCATCTCATATATATCTCAAAAAACTAAACAATCTAGGGTTTCACCAACAAGAATCATATATTGTGAACTAATAAATAACACTACGGTACTACCAATATGAATACGAATACACATCCTAAATCGAGCAAACCAAACAAATCAAGGGTTCCATCAAATCTTGGACAAATCTCTAGAATGGCAACAAATTTACGGAGCAAAAGAAAGAGAAGGGAAGAGTTTACCTAGTAGGATGGATTGGGGATCGAATCCATAGATCAAATCTTCAGATCTGAGAGGGATGTGGGGGGGGGGGGGGGATTAGATGGGGGCGCCGCCGCCGCCGCTGCTCTCTGTCCAGAGAGGGAGAGATGAATAACTGCCTGGTCGAGCTGGGTCGGCCGTGCTTAAGTCATCGCGGCCCAAGGGCTAGGCGCCAGACGTCAAAGTGTGGCGCTTAGCCCTTAGGCGCTACAAAGTGCAGGGGGTCAAGAATCGACCAGGGCTGCCATTTGGCAGGATGTGCGACGCCTAAGGGAAGGGCGGTGCACAATAGGGTGCGGCGCCCAGCTGTCGGGCGCCACATCAAAGGGTCAGCAGAGTGAAATTTTTTCGTGACCAGGTCAGTTTGTGATTTGATTTCTGCCTCAGGTCAAATATGTGATTTCTGCCCCGCGTGCTGCTGCTCCTGCTGCCTTCGGAAATGACTTCCGGATACGAGACCCGTATGGACCGCCGCATCTGGCGCAAAGTCTCTTTTACTGGTTCAGGGTTGTACCCGCAAACGATCCGCCCTTCGCTTGATTTGCTATTCGTGCGTCGTCGTGGCCCATCTTTTGTATAGCACTATATTTCTATAACCCATCTTTAGTATATCATTGTAGTATGTCAAGAGAATGGCCCACTATTTTTACTAGTATGTCAGTTTTGGTAGCCCAGCATGCATGCAACCTTTTTTCTCTCTCCCCGCTCCCAAACAAATCCATCTTTTTATTTTTGCTTACAATTTTAGATGGTCATCATATTTCACATTAAAATTTCATTATAGAATGTTTTTATAGATTCAAATTCCTTGCAACGTGATCTTCAGAACAAGATCAATCTTGAATATTTTTAAATTAGATTTCAAAATAACATATTTCATAGTCTTCAAAAAATATCTCGTTTCATAGATTTCACTTAGTTCAAAAAATAAATTTCACTAAGTTCATAGATATAAATTTTTTCAAAGAATTGAAACATATATTTTGCAACGAGTGAAATCACTTTTTACAAACAAGTGAAATATAGTATTTCAATTGAATGAGTATAGTATATTTTCTGAAACTAGTGAAATAAGTGAAATCTATCTTTTGTAACAAGTGAAACCAGTTTTTTTGAAACAAGTGAAATATAGTATTTCAATTGAATGAGTGTAATATGTTTTCTGAAACTAGTGAAATGAGTGAAATCTATCTTTTGTAACGAGCGAAAGCACTTTTTTGAAAGAAGTGAAATTTAGTATCTATGGTTAGGAAACCTAATGATGTGACCCCGTTAATCAAATGACAACTCATGTCTATGTTTAGGAAACTTAACCATCTTTGATTAACGAGCTAGTCAAATAGAGGCATACTAGTGACACTATGTTTGTCTATGTATTCACACATGTATTATGTTTTCGGTTAATACAATTCTAGCATGAATAATAAACATTTATCATGAAATAAGGAAATAAATAATAACTTTATTATTGCCTCTTGGGCATATTTCCTTCAGTCTCTCACTTGCACTAGAGTCAATAATCTAGTTCACATCGCCATGTGATTCAACACCAATAGTTCACATCACCATGTGATTAACACCCATAGTTCACATCACCATGTGATTAACACCCATAGTTCACATTGTCATGTGACCAACACCCAAAGGGTTTACTAGAGTCAATAATCTAGTTCACATCGCTATGTGATTAACACCCAAAGAGTACTAAGGTGTGATCATGTTTTTGCTTGTGAGAGAAGTTTAGTCAATGGGTCTGCCAAATTCAGATCCGTATGTATTTTGCAAACTTCTATGTCTACAATGCTCTGCACGGAGCTACTTTAGCTAATTGCTTCCACTTTCAATATGTATCCAGATTGAGACTTAGAGTCATCTGGATGAGTGTCAAAACATGCATCGACGTAACCCTTTACGATGAACCTTTTGTCACCTCTGTAATCGAGAAACATATCCTTATTCCACTAAGGATAATTTTGACCGCCGTCCAGTGATCTGCTCCTAGATCACTATTGTACTCCCTTGCCAAACTCAGGGCAGGGTATACAATAGGTCTGGTACACAGCATGTCATACTTTATAGAACCTATGGCTAAGGCATAGGGAATGACTTTTCATTCTCGTTCTATTTTCTACTGTGGTCGGGTTTTGAGTCTTTACTCAACATAACACTTTGCAACACAGGCAAGAACTCCTTCTTTGACTGTTCCATTTTGAACTACTTGAAAATCTTGTCAAGGTATGTACTCATTGAAAATCTTATCAAGCGTCTTGATCTATCTCAATAGATCTTTGTAACACCCCAAAAATTTAACCATAATTTGTTTATTAAAATTTTGCCAGGAGATAGATTTTTACTTTCTGGATTTTCTTTCGATTTCAGAACCTCTCTTTTCTTTGATATTGTGGAGTTTTCACCCCAATTGAAAACCTTTCAAAATGTTTAGGCTTTTATACCCTTTCAAGAAACATTTATTTTATCAGTGGGATTATTTAAATAATTTATTTTTTCCTAAGCTTTATTTCTCTAGAATGGTTCTTCATAAGTTTTAGGGCCCCATTTGCACTGCAAGCCTTTGATAAATTCATTTAAAAATACCACCAAAATTTGGGGAGGACATATGATGTCCCTAAAACACTTTTATGCAAAAATATCCTATAGTCATTGGGGGATTTTGAGCTGCACCCCTAGTTTTCAAATCTGGTCAAATTGCACTTTTGCACTAACCTATTTAAATATTTCTTTAAAACTTCCACCAAAATTAGGGGATGTTAGTAGGAGTAAATATTTCATTTTTATGCAAAAACCCATGTATGTTCTTTGCAAGATTTGAGCAAACCATCCTCTTTTGCTCCCTGGACCAGATTGGCATTTTCTACAGCAACCACATTTTATTTTGCTCTGTTGCCATGATTCTCTTTCCTGCTTGTAGTCCATCCTACAAAACCCTTAAGTCCAGGAGAGTGAACCCATTGGGGTAGTTTTGGTCCATGAAACCATATCCTTTTCTTTCTGACCAGATTTGGTTTTCTCAAATATTTGCACTAGCAAGTTTCTAGCTTTGGCCAACTAAACTTGCCACCATCACCTACATCTAAAGAGACTAGGATCTGGAGATTTTGGCCACCCCAAGAACTGCCTAGATGCCTCTAGCATTCTGACGAACACTTTGCGTGCATAGCCAGTATTGGCATGATTCTTAGTTGGCATTATAAACTTGATCCCCTGACCTAACCCCCATGTCCATTAACCTCCTTGCAAACTCTAACCTAGTCCTGTTAATTGCCAGCCTCTCTCAAGCACTCTAGCCCACCCTGGCATTCTGTCGAGCATGTCGCGTGCGTGCTCTGGGCGCGCCAGGCGCAAGTTTTCTGCCAGCATAGAAACGCCGCGTTCGCTACCAGCGCATACGGCCTTTGCTCGCTGCGAGCCACGCCCGCCCTCGACCACTCGCGAGAACACTCCAAGCCGCCTGGCGCCCTCTGATGCCGCCGTCGGGCCCTCTTGGCGGCTTGCCGGCGTCCCTGTCGCCTACGCCATGGGCGGCGCCGCTGAGCCACAACTTCTCGCCCGGCTGCCCTCGTGAGCAGGCCATCCTTATCCCCAAGCCCGTCCGCTAGCACCGACCCTGCTCGGCCATCGCCACGCGTCGCCTGCCGCCTTGAAGTGGTCGGCCGGCGATCTTATCCCCAGCAGCGGCAGAACCGACCTTCCCCGGCTATAAATGGCCCCAGACCTCGCTTGAGCATCCTCAGGCAAGCCATAGAGTGCACCCCCTCGCTCAAATTCATCTGAAACCACCGTCTTCTCCGCCTCCGGCAACCTCGTCCGTCGCCGTCCCTTGGCTAAATTCGCCGTAGCCGGAGCCCCCTAGCCCTCCCAGTGCCACCACCCTCTTCCCCTCAACCTTGCGGAGCCACAGACCCTCAAACGCGATCGGGAACCACCATAGCCAGAACCCCCAAACCTCCCGAGGCCACCTCCGCCGTGGAGCTCGCCGCCGGCGACTCCCTCCGTCCCTACCTTCCTAGCGACCACTGGGAGGACCGCCCTGGACTGGCAGATACATCCCCGCCCTCGGAGCCCCGCGAGGAGCCGCTAATCGCCGGCGACGATCGCCGGAGTCCCGCCTCCGCTCGGGCAGAGGAAGAGGAGGGAGAGATGACTGGTCAAACCTGACCAGTGGACCCCGTGGACCCACTGTTAGTGACCCACGCGCCGTCCACGCTGGAATAAGTGATGACGTAAACCCAGAGTACGCCTTCGACGTGTTTAGTTTTCGAATCGTTTTTCTTTTTCTGTTTGATTTTTAAAAACAAAATTTGACTAAAACTTTGACTGGCTATAACTTTTTAAATATAACTCCAAATGAGTTGATTCTTCTTCCTACCTTCCTCAAATTTTGTCTATTTTATTTTTATATTTATTTGGAAATTTTCCCAGACAACTTTTTGTGCTGTTTAAAAAAAATATGTGTTGATTGGAATTTTTCTTAAAATAGGATTTTGGAGAGAGAAGAAAACTTTCAAAAGTCTTGGGGAGCACCCTGCCTCCTCACAACTTGAAGGCAAGCACTCTGAACCCTGGCATAATATTGTGTGTGTTATTTGACATGGTTACAACACCACCTCGACACGGAGTATCCGTTATTTTATGTGATGATATGTTCATACTCATGAGTGCATATTGATGATTTCATGCTATTGGAGTTTGATATGTTTGTGATACTAGTCACCATCATATGCCTTTCATGCATACCAGAAGGAATCCGGGAAAGCCTCTGTCTTGGGTAGACACGGGCTTGTCTCTAGTTCCCCGCCGAGACGGTTGTGTCCGGTACGACATGATGAGGTATGTCGAGTGGTGATTCTGTCTGTCGGTTGAAGTATAAACTATTATGCTAATCATGCAGGGAATAGTTAAACCTCCTGAGTCGACCATAGATCGAGTCTTGTTCCGGTAACCCCCATGCTTGTTCGTACTACCACTTGTCCCTGCCATAGGCAGGGTACGGTTCAGTAAGTCGTCAACCCCTTTCCTAGCACACACCGTACAGAGAGGCCATGGTGGAAGATACCGGAGGCATCCGGTAGGCATGCCACCCGGTCCGGGGGCACGGGTGTTTTCGGTTGGAGCCGAAGGGGTAGCTCCCCTAGTTTGCGCGCGTTATAAATTTTGTGATCCCATGCTAAAGTCGAGGTTGTAGCCTCCCCACTTAGAGTTTCGCTTAACGGGTGTCATGGGTGAGTCCAGACACCGGTAAGTTAGGCTGGTGTGTGCGGTTAGGTGTGTTTTCAACTAAAAGACTGTAGACGGGATTAGTCCCGATGGACTAAAGGAATCCGTTACCCGTGGGTAAAGAGTACACCCTCTGCAGAGATTAAACATCTATTCGAATAGCCGTGTCCATGGTTAAGGACTACAGTCCGGGATGGGTCAAGTGTCGGTCTTAGTGTCGGTCTTCGGAGGAAACACTACTAAGCCAGAACTTTGATTATGACCGGTGACATATGATGATTACATTATTAGTATTGTGGACTAACTATTTTCATTATTAAATTTATTGAGTATCCCTCGGACGGTTCTACCTCCTAGATATTCACCGTGATTATTCTTTTATAAGCCCTTTATGTGGTGTCGCTCAGACGCCCGACTGTGGCCTGCTTGTCATTTAAATTACTTATAAGCCCTTTATGTGGCGTCGCTGAGACGCCCGACTGTGGCATGCTTGTTATTTATTTACTATATAAGCCCTTTATGTGGTGTCGCTGAGACGCCCGACTGTGGCATGCTTGTTATGTATTTACTTTATAAGCCCTTTATGTGGCATCGCCCAGACGCCCGACTGTGGCATATGTGTTACTTATTCCACTGAGAAGCCCTTTCTGTGGTGTCGCTCAGACGCTCGACTGAGGCATCCTATTGCTACTCTCTAATTGCATTATTCATGTTTTATGTGAATAACTTGCTTACGTGCATCATGGATTTTATTTTGTGACTGACGTTGTGATCATAGAATATTTTAGAGCATGATTATCATTTGAATAATTATACCTGTATTCATAATGTTTGCGAGTACATTCAAAAGTACTCACTGGCTTGTCCCTGGCTATTGTCTTGGCCAGATTTCTTGCATGGAGAGGAGCGTTGCGCTGACAGTCCTGGAACTACCGGTGATAGCAGTCTCGCGAAGATAGGAGTTATCCAGGTCAGCTGTTCCTGTGGGAAATGGAGTTCCACAGACGCTGATGATTCACCAACCGCTTCCGCCATCAACCACTAGAAACCTTGTGTTGTACTCATAGGCCAGAATGGTCTTGTACTACATATTATGTATTTTGCTTGGAGTTTTTGTATCAAGTTTGTGTCTCGCCAGCCAACAGTAATTCTGGGGCTGGTGAGCACAAGGGCCATTTTCTGGGAAATTAATATCCCGAAAATCCGGTCCTGACAATCTTGATGCTCAATATGTAAGTAGCTTACTGAGGTCTTTCTGTTGAAGAACTCTTTTCAAACACTCCTTTATACTTTCCAGAAAAATTCTACATCATTTCTGATCAACAATATGTCACTCACATATACTTATCAGAAAGGCTGTAGTGCTCCCACTCACTTTCTTGTAAATACAGGCTTCACCGCAAGTCTGTATAAAACTATATGCTTTGATCAACTCATCAAAGCATATATTCCAACTTCGAGATGCTTGCACCAATCCATAGATGGATCATTTGGAGCTTGCACATTTTTAGCACCTTTAGGATCGACAAAACCTTCTGGTTGCATCATATACAACTCTTCTTTAAGAAATCCATTAAGGAATGTAGTTTTGACATCCATTTGCCAGATTTCATAAAATGTGGCAATTTGCTAACATGATTCAGACAGACTTTTAAGCATCGATACGAGTGAGAAAATCTCATCGTAGTCAACCCCTTGAACTTTGTCAAAAACCTTTTCGACAAGTCAAGCTTTGTAGATAGTAACACTACTATCAGCATCCGTCTTCCTCTTGAAGATCCATTTGTTTTCTATGACTTGCCGATCATCAAGCAAGTCAACCAAAGTCCACACTTTGTTCTCATACATGGATCTCATCTCAGATTTCATGGCCTCAAGACATTTCGCGGAATCTGGGCTCAGCATCGCCTCCTCATAGTTCATAGGTTTGTCATGGCCAAGTAACATGACCTCCAGAATAGGATTACCGTACCACTCTGGTGCGGATCTCACTTTGGTTGACCTACGAGGTTTGGTAGTAACTTAATCTGAAGTTACATGATCATCATCATTAGCTTCCTCACTAATTGGTGTAGGAGTCACAGGAATAGATTTCTGTGATGAACTACTTTCCAATAAGGGAGCAGGTACAGTTACCTCATCAAGTTCTACTTTACTCCCACTCACTTATTTCGAGAGAAACTCCTTCTCTAGAAAGGATCCATTCTTAGCAACGAATGTCTTGCCTTCGGATCTATGATAGAAGGTGTACCCAACTATCTCCATTGGGTATCCTATGAAGATACATTTCTCCGACTTGGGTTTGAGCTTATTAGGATGAAACTTTTTCACATAAGCATTGCAACCCCAAACTTTAAGAAACGACAACTTTGGTTTCTTGCCAAACCATTGTTCATACGGTATCGTCTCAACGGATTTAGATGGTGCCCTATTTAACGTGAATGCAGCTGTCTCTAATGCATAATCCCAAAATGATAGTGGTAAATCGGTAAGAGACATCATAGATCGCACCATATCTAATAAAGTACGGTTATGACGTTCGGACACACCATTACACTGTGGTGTTCCAGGTGGCGTGAGTAGTGAAACTATTTCACATTGTTTTAATCAAGGCCAAACTCGTAACTCAAATATTTTACCTCTACGATCATATCGTAGAAACTTTTATTTTCTTGTTATGATGATTCTCCACTTCACCCTGAAATTCTTTGAACTTTTCAAATGTTTCAGACTTGTGTTTCATCAAGTAGATATACCCATATCTGCTCAAATCATCTGTGAAGGTCAGAAAATAACGATACTTGCATAAGCCTTAACACTCATCGGACCTCATACATCAGTATGTATTATTTCCAATAAGTCAGTTGCTTGCTCCATTGTTCCAGAGAACAGAGTCTTAGTCATCTTGCCCATGAGGCATGGTTCGCAAGCATCAAGTGATTCATAATCAAGTGATTCCAAAAGTCCATCAGCATGGAGTTTCTTCATGCGCTTTACACCAATATGACCTAAACGGCAGTGTCATAGATAAGTTGCACTATCATTATTAACTTTGCATCTTTTGGCTTCAATATTATGAATATGTGTATCACTACGATCGAGATTCAATAAACCATTCACCTTGGGTGTATGACCATTGAAGGTTTTATTCATGTAAACAGAATAACAATTATTCTTTGACTTTAAATGAATAACCGTATTGCAATATACATGATCAAATCATATTCATGCTTAACGCAAGCACCAAATAACATTTATTTAGGTTCAACACTAATCCCGAAAGTATAGGGAGTGTGCGATGATGATCATATCAATCTTGGAACTACTTCCAACACACATCGTCACTTCACCCTTAACTAGTTTATGTTCATTCTCGCAACTTTCGCTTCGAAGTTACTACTTTTAGCAACTGAACCAGTATCAAATACCGAGTGGTTGCTATAAACACTAGTAAAGTACACGTCAATAACATGTATATCAAATATACCTTTGTTCACTTTGCCATCCTTCTTATCCGCCAATTACTTGGGGTAGTTTCCGCTTCCAGTGACCAGTCCCTTTGCAGTAGAAGCACTTAGTCTCAGGCTTAGGTCCAGACTTGGGCTTCTTCACTTGAGTAGCAACTTGCTTGCTGTTCTTCTTGAAGTTCCCCTTCTTCCCTTTGCCCTTTTCTTGAAACCAGTGGTCCTGTCAACCATCAACACTTGATGCTTTTCTTGATTTCTACCTTCGTCGATTTCTGCATCACGAAGAGCTTGGGAATCGTTTCCGTTATCCCTTGCATATTATAGTTCATCACGAAGTTCAAGTAACTTGGTGATAGTGACTAGAGAATTCTGTCAATCACTATCTTATCTGGAAGATTAACTCCCACTTGATTCAAGTGATTGTAGTACTCAGACATTCTGAGCACATGCTCACTAAGCTGAGCAATTCTCCTCCATATTGCAAGCAAAGTGCTTGTCAAAGGTCTCATACCTTTTGACATGGGCATGAGTCTGAAATACTAATTTCAACTCTTGGAGCATCTCGTATGTTCCGTGGCGTTCAAAACGTCTTTGAAGCTCCGATTCTAAGCCGTAAAGCATGGTGCACTAAACTATCAAGTAGTCATTATATCGAGCTTGTCAAACGTTCATAACGGCTGCATACCGCTTACGCAATAGTTACATCACCTAGCGGTGCATCAAGGACATAATACTTACGTGCAAAGAATGAGGTTAATCCTCAGATCACGGACCAAGTCCGCATCATTGCTACTAACATTTTTCAACTTATTTTTCTCTAGGAACATATCAAAATATAAACGGGGAGCAACAACGCGAGCTATTGATCTACAACATAGATATGCTAATACTATCAGGACTAAGTTCATGTTAAATTAAAGTTCAATTAATCATATTACTTAAGAACTCCCACTTAGATAGACATCCCTCTAATCATCTAAGTGATCACGTGATCCATATCAACTAAACCATGTCCGATCATCACGTGAGATGGAGTAGTTTCAATGGTGAACATCACTATGCTGATCATATCTACTATATGATTCACGCCGACCTTCGGTCTCGGTGTTCCGAGGTCATATCTGCATATGCTAGGCTCGTCAAGTTTAACTCGAGTATTCGCGTGTGCAACTATTTTGCACCGTTGTATTTGAACGTAGAGCCTACCACACCGATCATCACGTGGTGTCTCAAAGACGAAGAACTTTCATAGCGGTGCATACTCGGGAGAACACTTATACCTTGAAATTTAGTGAGAGATCATCTTATAATGCTACCGTCGATCTAAGGAAAATAAGATGCATAAAATATAAACATCACATGCAATCAATCACTACAAAAAAAAGACACATCCGTGGCATTTTGGACCGAACGAATTTTTTTTCTGTCATACATATGACACTTCTATGACGATAATTGTGACAAAACCCGGTATCATCATAGATGTGGTGGGCTCCTACTTCTATGACAAAAAATCATGATGTAAAATGGGCTTTTTGTCTGGGCGGGCCGGAGACGCAGCTGCATGACATTCTTTGGGCCGTCCATGACGGAAAAACCGTGGTAGAAGCGAGGGGAGGAAAATTTCGGGAGTTCTCGGTTACGGTGGGAGGTCGGGGCGAAGCGATGCGCTGCTTTCTCTCATACACGACGCGCGCATGTGTGCGAGGCGTTGTCTCTAATCGAACCCGAAGCGAGGCATTGGGCTCTAATCGAACACGGCGATTACGCTGCAGTTACGCGTTCATCGAACCCGAGCGATCGATCGACATCGTTAATCGAACCCGATCGAGCAATTCCTTCGCTACTGCTGCTAACTCAAGTCGATCGATTGGACAAACAGTGAGCGTTGCGGGGGGGGGGGGGGGGGGTTGGATGAACAGTGAGCGGTGGCGTTGCCTCTGGATGAACATGACCCCGTGGTGTGGAGGGCTGGATGAACAGTAGACCGTGGAGGGGTGCCCGTGGAGGGGTGGTTGAACAGGACCCCGTGGTGTGGAGGGCTGGATGAATAGTAGACGGTGGAGGGGTGCCCGTGGAGGGGTGGTTGAACAGTAGCCGGTGGAGTAGTGCGCGGTGGAGGCTGGATGAACAGGAGCGCGTGGAGGCTGGAGGAGGTCGACGGTGGAGATGAACAATATCCCATGGAGCCCCGTTTTGCGGTACGCCACACCCCTCCCGATGAACATGACCCCCGTTTTGACCGTAGGAGGTCCGTTTCGTCCGTTTTGCGGTACGCCACACCCCTCCCGATCAACAGGACCCCCATTTGGACCGTAGGAGGTCTGTTTCGTCCGTTTTGCGGTACGCCACACCCCTCCCGATCAACAGGACCCCCGTTTCGACCTTAGGAGGTCTGTTTCCTCCATTTTGCGGTACGCCACACCCCTCCCGATCAACAGGACCCCGTTCCGGACGTAGGAGGTCTGTTTCCTCCATTTTGCAGTACGCCGGGCCTCGTTTCCATCGCCTGTTCCGTCCAAGCCCTCCCGATGAACACGACCACGCATTCCGTTTCGACCCAGCCGGTTGGCTCCCACGCGTTCTGTTGCCTCCCGATGAACACGACGCATTCCCCTACCTCCCCATGAACACGATGCATTCCGTTGCCTCCCCATGAACACGACGACGACTCTGTTTCTCCGTTCCGACCCAGCCATGTACACGAGCCCTGGCCGTACGTATGTGCGAGTAGGCATTCGAGACCCCGCCCGTATGTACACATACGTGGTCGTATTTTCTTTCTTGCACCCTGGCCGCTGTACGTACGTGTACATGCTACGTGCGTGCCTCTACTACGACACGTACGTGCCTCTACTACGACACGTGCGCGCCTCTACATTGAACAGTATATATGTACGTACACGTTCACGACCAGAATGACAACGCTACGTACGCTTCGACCAGGTGGGTCCCGACCGCGAGCACTTCCTTGCGTGCGAAGATGTAGCCGGCGGGTCCCAGCAGTCAGGGGGGCGAATCTTTTTTTTGGCCGGACGCACTTAATTGCATGCGAAGTTGTAGCTGTTGGGTCGCAGCAGCCAGGGGGGCGAATCGTTTTTTTGCCCGACGCACTTCCTTGCGTGCGAAGATGTAGCCGGTGGGTCCCAGCCGATGGGGAAACATTTTTTGCGAACACGGTGGCCCGTCCGGTGGGTCCCCGCTGTCGTGGAGGAATCATTATTTTGCGGCGTAATAAGGAGGCACTTCCTTGTGGCCATGGACCCGGTATCGGCCTCTCCACGTCTGATCCACGTCCGATGGAAGTCGTTCCTTGACCACGTTGACCACGCCGCGCCGAGAGCACCACGTCGGTGGACGACGGCGAGGACTAGGAAGGGGACGACTCGGAGCCGGGGAAGACACAGCAGTGGATGCACACGCGAAGAGTACGAGGGTTCACTGGTTCGGCTGCGGTGTGAGGCTGTTGTCGCCGCAGAATAACAAGCGGTGTGGGTGAGTAGAGGGATGGCCTGGCCAGCGGTGGGAGTAGTAGGGGGCGGTGAGGCCTCCGCGGCATCACAGCCGGCCACGGGAGGCAGGAGCACGCGGCACGACCGGCGCTGGTTTGGGCTGCTGGAGCAAGAAGACCAGAGGTTGAAGAAGCACTACGACCGTTGGATGAACATCATACGGTAACAGGAGCTAGAATCGTTCATATTGACTAAGTTGACAAAGCCCTCTGTCCCCGTCAACTTGGTAGGCCCACAAGTCAGCCTCCCACTATGCTGGGTTCCAGCTGGCAAGGGGAGTATTCATTTTGTTGTGCGTAATAAGGAGGCACTTCCTTGCGTGCGAATATAGCTGGTGGGTCCGACATGTCAGCGGGGGGCACGTTATTTTCGCGAAATACAGAGGCCCTTCCGGTGGGTCCCATATGTCAGGTGGAGGAATCATTATTTTGCGCGTAATAAGGAGGCATTTCCTTGTGTGCGGCCGTGGACCTAGCTATCAGCCTCTCCACGCACAGTCTACTTGCGATGGTGTCGTTCGTTGACCACGTTGACCACGCCGCGCCGAGCGCATCCAAGGTGGTGGACGACGGCGAGGCCCCGGACAACAACGAGCCGGAGATGGGAAGACGTAGGAGTAGAGCCGCAGACGGAGAGGTGTACGAGGCTTAACTGGTTCTAGTACGGTGTGGTTCGACAGTCGGTGGAGAAGAACAGGAGGTGTGGAGGGGTGGAGGGATGGCACAGCCAACGGTGGAGTAGCGCTTTATAGCGAAGCGTGCATAAGAGCTGCTAGCAGCAGGAGGCGGAAGTGGTCCCGGCCGGAGGAAGAAGACGAGAGATTGAAGATGGATGCCGGTCGTTGGATGTAAATCCAACGGCTAACAAGTCAGAATCATTTGTTGACTAAATTGACAACGACTTGCTTTGGCTTCGACCTATTGGCCCACATTTCAGCCTCCAAAAATGTGGCACGTATTCAACCCATTTTTTCAGAATTTACAGTCTTTTTTTTGCGCGGTAGAATTTACAGTCAATTTGATCTTTTTTTGAATTACAACCATTAGCTGGGCTGGGTGAACAAATAATGTAGCGTCCATGCGGCCAATTTATTTTATTTCCTAAAAAATTACAGGCCATTTGCACTTTCTCGAAATACACGATTTTTTGGGCTGATTCTAATTATAATGTTGGGTTGGGCCAGCAATGTTATCAAAAATAAAAAGGGTTGAGCATTTTGTTATAAATATATTTAAATAATAAGTGATATTATTACATTTGTCCTTAAATCTTACCAAGCTTTTGTACACAATCACTATGATTTTCGTGCCAAAACAATCCAGGATTTTATTTGTTAATAAATTATTTTTATAAGTTAATAAGATGTGGTATATTGTTATCTTAAATAAGTAAGTATCACATTAAATATATGATGACAATGAAAATAATATATAATAACATATAAAATAATTTAAATATATATAATATAGTTAGAAGGGAAACATAAGTTGGACCTGGCGTTCCTATTCTTATATAGAAAAATAGAACAGACCTCTGTGTTTTCTTCAAAAAAAATATAAATTGGGCTGCCAAAAATAAAACCTCGGATGGGAGGTCCATAGGCCGATCGATACATGACGGCCCTAAGAAAAATACAAACAGGCCTATGGACCTCCCATCCGAGATCGTGGGCTGCGCATGTTAAAAATGAAAGCCTAGACGGGGCAGCCCAAAACCATGTCCAACACTTGCCAAAACTTCGTCCCTCGTTTTCTCTGTGTTTCGCACACTCGACATTGTGTGGGCATTTTGACTGTGCATCATATGAAGATGTGCTATGCATGAATGTTGATCAGCATGATGTTAATTGGCTGGTAGTTCCATTTTCGACCATGAATAAAACTTCCAACATGATGTTAACCCTGTTTGAAAAGGCCGTGTTAATATAAATGCTCGCCTCACGAAAGTTGCGATTTCTTATCTGGCCCGAACTTGCGCTTTCTTATCTGGCTGAAACTTGCAGTTTCTTCTCTGAGAATCACATTGTTTGCACTTTTATACTCCTATGAAACTACATTTTTTTAAGTGCTAAAAATAGATCTCTAGAATTCATAAAATACTTCATATGCTCAATACTGCAAATCTGAAGTTCAAAAGACATTCATATCTGAAAGTACTCTCAAAATACACAACACAAAACACAATTCATAACCTGCAAATACTGACAACCCTAAGCTCCTCCTGACAATTCACAACCTTCCCGACTATTGGGCTGGGGGGGCAGCCCCCTCCTATTCCTCGGCGGTAGACAGCCGCCCCGTGAGACGATGTGAACGGCGAGGGAGACGATGGCGGGGAAGCATCGTCAGGCCAACTGCTTTTCTCCTCTTGCAGTTGGGTTCGGTCGACGAAGACTCCACCGGCTCGCTCTGGCAGGACACTCTCACAAACGGCACCCTGTAGATGCTCAATCCTTCAATCTCTGGTGGATGCTCCATCTGGGATCGATACTCCCACCACCGCTCCCTCACGATCGGATTTGGTGAATCTGTTTGCTCCATGGCCCAGAGGAGCAGCTCTATGTACTCCGGCGCGACTCCCTCCAGGAGTATCGCCGCCTTTTCGCTCTGTTGCAGATATTTGGCCATGGATGTCACCGTCGCCGCTAGTTGGTCCTTGTTGTCAAACCAATATTGTATCTCCAACATCCTAGTTAGCTTCACAGGGTCGCCGTCTGCGATCCTCATGTATCGGTTGTACTCCTCCATCGATCTACTTCTCCACAACACCTTCACTCGCCGGCGGTGGTTTTTGAATGGAAGAGGAGAGAAGAAGCGCTGGTTTTGGATTAGAACAGGAGAGGAGCGATGATGGTTTTGGACTGGAACAGGGAGAGGAGGCGGTGGTTTTGAAATGGAAGAGGAGAGGAGCGGCACTGCATTTAGATTGGAACAGGAGAGGAGCGGCGGTGGTTTAAGAGGAGAAGAGCGGAAGAGCGGCGCTGGTCTTGGAAGTATTTTTTTGTTGTTTTGCGTATTTTAGGTCGAAGTTTGACCTTGTACTGTATTTGACAAGCAAAATGTGAATGCATGTCACCAAAAATTGTATCGTTTGGTTCGTATCTGAATGAACTTTCAAATTATATTATTTTTGCAAGGTATAACATATATTTTATGTGTGAAAATCATGGTCAATTATGACCCAGAATAAAAGGGAGACTAGTTAATGTGGGTCGCTTTCTTAATTGAAGGGTAAATTGATTTTGATTTTGATCCGATCCTGCGCCGACCGCTTCGTCCAATCCTAAATCATTGTCGCACGCTCCTCTCCCTCTTCGCCATTGCAAAACCACCTCCTCTCCTCTCCATCATCTCCATTCCAAAACCACCGTCTCGCCTCTCCCTCTTCTCATCTTCTCCATTGCAAAACCACCTTCTCTCCTCTCCATCATCTCCATTCCAAAACCACCGTCTCGCCTCTCCCTCTTCTGATCTTCTCCATTGCAAAACCACCTCCTCTCCTCTCCATCATCTCCATTCCAAAACCACCATCTCGCCTCTTCTTCTTCTCTATTGCAAGACCACCGTCTCTCCTCCCATCTTCCAAAGCTAGCACCGGACCACTCAGAAGGACATCTATGGAGAGGATGCAGCAGCGAATCAGGCAGATCACCGGCGGCGACCATGAAAAGTTAGCCAGGTTGAAGGAGATCCTTAGTTGGTTTGACAATGAGTGGGAGATTTCGAGGACGGTGCGGCCCATGTGGCAATGTATGCGAAAGAGCGAGACGGCGGCGATGTACATGTACTCCTCGGCGGCAGTCATGCCGCAGTCCTCTGAGTTCATCGAGTATCTCCTCTGGGCGATGAAGCAGACAGATTCGCCCGAGGCGACAG
Source organism: Aegilops bicornis (assembly GCA_021605145.1). Classification (NCBI taxonomy): domain Eukaryota; kingdom Viridiplantae; phylum Streptophyta; class Magnoliopsida; order Poales; family Poaceae; genus Aegilops; species Aegilops bicornis. The sequence goes on from CM038673.1 coordinate 529,569,596, forward strand.
TCAGGCGGAGGTGGTGGGCGTACAGGTCGAAGGTCGAGCACCTAGAGGATAATGAATCGATCGAGTATGGTGTGTCTTTCATGAGGGTGCAGAGCCAGCCGGAGCCACAAGAATATTCGTTCTCCCACCGCAAGAGGAGGCCGGATGGCGCGACGTCGCTTCCCCGCCGTTCTCCATGGTTCCCTCGACGCTCGCCTCATTTCAATGGTGGCGGTAGGGTTTAAGGTAAGCTTCGCACTAACCTAATCTTCCACCTGCTCATGCTTACAATCAGTGTGACAGCTAATGAAAATCATGCTTACAATCAGTCTCCGAGTACTACGCCAATCACCGTAAAATAGCTCTGGACCTTTGGGTCAAAGTTGTGACACAGTGTACAAATAAAGAAAAATAGATTGGTGCTTCTTTCAGAAAAGAGTACTCCCTAGAAAACTGCCAATATAAGCTACTAGTATTTGGTTAGATGATTTGCTGCCGAGAAAGATCCGTCCACAGAGAGCGCCACACATCCCACCGGTGGTGGTGGATTCCAATGCGTGCATGCAGCATGGTTTGTGTCGGTAATTTTTACTTGGCACACCTCGCACTCTGCATATATGCCGGTTCCATACGTACATTTGTGCAGTTCCACCAAAATGCAGCTAAATAACCCTGTTTGCACAGATAATGAAAAAGCGTGATTACATTATAGTGGCACTAGTTGATGAAACACACAAAATAAATAGAATAAAATATTGCGATAGTATCATAGTATGCCATGTCATGAGGGAGAGATGGGCCTACTGACGCCTCATACGGCACGCCTCATCTTGGACATCGTCCCAAGTCTCCCGTGATACACCTTACGCGTTGATGAACATCGGTGTACAGCGGTAGTACAAGGAGGCGCCTTGAGACATTTAAATCTCTATTTTGTACATATCAACTAAAATTAAGCACCCGGTTTGCAGAAACGCTCAAACATTAAGAATGTGACTAGTTGATGAAACATACATTAACAAAGAGAAGCACTTTCTTTATCTACATTGGAAATGAAATGATAGAGATGACAATCGCTCTATTTTAACTGTATTATTACTTCATTTTATCAGTGACACTAGGGTCGAGCAGGTGGCAAACGAGGTGTACCGTGCGTCGCAAGGATGGAGGCCGGGGTGCTTAGATCGGGATGTCAAGCTGGCTCTTTCGGTCACCAACATGGATGATTCAATTCATGGGACCTTTTGGTGCAGTTCACCTAAAATGAAGCAATGTCCCGTGAGCTAGCAGCTTCTTCTTCAATTTTTTTTAAGAAAAGGGCTCCAGCCCCGGTTCCATTTCCATCAGAAAACGAAACTCATAGAGCTTCTTCTTCATTAGTTACAATAAAATTGAGCAACATCAAGGTTGGTTGTGAAGCTCCTGGAATGCTCAACTATAATTTGGATATCATTTGTGCAGTTCAACTAAGATCGAGCGTGAAATGTATATCTCTGTTTGCACAAAAAAGGTGGAAAGGAGGGTGACTAACAAGTGATGAAACATGCACAAAATGAAAAGAAGCATGTTCCTTATCTGAATGGCAATCCTACCAGAACAGTAGCAATTTCTAAAGCACTGGCATTGCTAGATATTAGTGTGTGCATTAGGATTAACAATGACAATCGTTAAATACGACATTACTTTGGGTACGAGAGAGTAGGCGGACCAGGACAGTTGCATTTCTAACGAAAAGAACCAACTTATCTTAATGGGAAATTTTAGCAGGACATGTAAAGAAGTGCCATTGATTCATATTCTCGGAGGCATTACATTGAAAACAACATTGGTTTAACGTGTCCTTACTTTTAACGGTCGATTGCTACATTTTACCAGTGCATTACATAAGAGTGGCTCGGGGCAACAAACATCAGAACAGGATATCTGGGTTGGTCCCATTTTTGTTCGGTATAGCTACCTTATACTGTGTGAGGCTAGCAAATCTAGTGCTGGACTTTCTCTGTTGACTTGTCCCCCAGTCCCCACTTTCTTTCCTTTTCAACCAATAGATCGGGTTTATATTGAGTTTGTACTGTGTTTCCCTTTATTTCCCTATTAGACCTAGAGAACAGTTGGATAGCCAGTCTCTGCTACTTTTCGCCCCCATTATTTCCTCTTCGACCAAGTCCTAGATTCAGGTAACAAATCCTCCCCACCCCACCCCTTTGTTCCTTCTTTGAACCAAGTAGTACTAGATTCGAGTGCATGAACTAGTTTTACCTCTTAAACGTAAAAAAATTAGGTGGTTTTCGAACAGCCGATCGATCCTATCTACGAGGGGGCCTGAGAAATAGTAAAAGATACAAATGCAGCAACGTCAGGAGCTCGGGAAGTAGAGCAAGGCTGGTTTCGAAGGAAGTTATACCTGATGGTCGCCGGGATGTCGCTAGGTGGGCGGCGGGAGGCCGGATCTGCCCACACTATGGTAGCGAGGAAGAAGGGGTTGCAGGCCCTCCCTCGCCAACGGTGCTTGGGAGAGAACGACAAGGCGGGCTAACCAGGACGCGCCCAGCAGTGGGTAAGAGCAGTCGCCAGGACGACCGCGTGAACGTTGCACCTTCTCACCTTCCCCGGCGTAGAGGATCCGACTGGATCTGTGACCAGCGGTGAGCAGAGAGAGAGAGAGAGAGTGTGTGTGGCCACCGCTATCGTGTTTAGATCTGGAGAGGCCGAGACAGTGGGAAGAGAGCAACACTAGCAAGCAAGCGCGGAGGCTCCTGCCTATATAGTGGAGTAGTACTAGTTTTCTTTTGTCTACCGGAGCCGGCTTGACCTCGTCAATGATTGTCGAGAAGTCTTCATGCACGTGGCCCGGAGGCGCAGTTGTCGTCATTTTGATCTGAAGCGCCGGATTATAACATATAACACGAAAAAAATGCCACATGACAAGAAATCATAACCTCATTGCCCAAAGGAGACAACATGAATCCCGACGGACAAACTAGACGAGGAACAAAGCTCAAATTAAAGATAAACTCGTAGAAAAGGGGTCCGTCGATAGATGTCCTAATTAACATAGCCAGCTTGACCTAGATGGCAGCCGAGTAGTCCTTTGTTCGCGCATGTGCCCCCAATGACTAGCCCAACTCGGTTGTCATTTGTTTAACCCTCGCAGTGATCCGAAGCACATGACACATAATTTTGCGAGATGACAAGAAACCTTTTTTAGATTTCTCACCACAACTACAGCCATGTACAACACAGCCTGCACGATATGTACACGATAGCCAATCCAGGCGTGTCTGCTAGAGTCTGGTCACATGCATGGATGAACTGATCTTCCGTATCTTGCAGGGATCGTCCAGGCACCAATGTAGTACAACACTTCTCTAGTACTATCGCTCGTCTCCCTCTTCTATTAAGTCACCCGACTTGTGGGGCCGGGGAGTGTGCCTATGGTCGGTTCTCAATTTCCATCCCACATGTGTGTGCAAACGCAATATGACGCGCGTTCCATTTGGAGAGCAGCGTGCCAGACCGACCGACCGTCTGGGATGCGACGCGAATGCGGCGGGCGTGCTGTATACTCCGTACATGTGTACCGCCGTTTTCTAGACGCTTTGCTCCATGGCGCGGGTGCAATCCATGGATACAAAATTAGTATACTGTATACTATTTAAAAGTCGAGGGCGGGGTTTTCCTGCGCGGTAGGCGGCGGGGCAGTTCCGCCTAGTCGGTTCGACAGAGACGCGAGAAGACGAGGGAGTAGGCTGCTGCAAACGTAGGGCTGTGTGATTTGACAGCGAGTTACGGCTGGATAGGTGGGGCCCCGTGATTTGACTTGCCATTATCATTTTAACTGCGGCGCTACGACCGGCGTGAGTCTCCCGATTCTTGACCACCTCCATACAGGTGCCTCTCCCAATGCTCCACCATGTAGTATAGGTTGGCTCTTGCATGAGAGCCCACTTCTCCACTTTTTCCTTGCCTCTCTTTCCTCCACATATGCAAAAATGCCATGTAAAGCGCACTATTGTACTTACTTGCTCCTATAGGTGCTTAAGCTTGCCACATAGGCATAAAGTCTGATGTGGAAAGTTAATCAAGAAGAGAGAGACTAGTTTGGTGGTCCAAGGAAGAAACGGTGCTAAGCGCGTGTACCTAGGTGAAAATACAATTTTGAGTCTATAGCTAATTAAATGAAGCAAACTTAGCAACACCATTTCATTGGAAGAGGTCACTCCTTGGCAAATGCAATAAATACTAGTACTCTGTGTCCCATAATATAAGAACGTTTTGGCACTACACTAGTGTCAAAAACATTCTTATATTATGGGACGGAGGGAGTACAAAGAAAGAGATAGAGAGGAGTAAAAAAATACACTTATAGCCAACCTTATAGCCAACCTTGTTGTAGTATGAGTGACTAAGTGATGACTATGTACGACATGCCAACATCAGTTAGCCTAACGCACCGTGTTAAGTCTCCAAGGGCGCAACCGCGCGAGCGACGCGACGGTCGTGGTAGGCGCGACCATGAGACGGGCTGATGGCAGCCCTTGGATCTGAGATCAAACGGTCGCATGCTAAGTTGCTGAAAATTTGCAGAATAACCCTCCAGGATAGGATATTCACCCATAGGTCTAGAATCACGCCATGCAACCGTTCGATCTCAGATCCAAGGGCTCTCAGAAGCCCGTATCATGGGAGAATGGACACTACCCTGCCGTTCGCACGCTGGTAGTTCGCTCCTACTCGTCCTCACACGTCCTTCAATACTACGGCGGTTCGCTCCTAGTCGTCCCGTCCATTCACATTATGGCAGTTCCACTAATCCTAACCCTCCTCCCAAATCCATGGCGTCCCAAATCTCCACGATCAGCGGTGAGTACAAGGTTAGAACCATCACCAACGATGAGTTCGACGTCATCTACACCCGTTCTTCCGCGACGGTGAAAGGATGCCTTTCTTGCTTGAGGCATGTTCGAAGACTCGATGATGAGTGGGTCGTTGGGCTAGATGTTGAGTACACCACAGTCCTGGGACGAGAGAAGGATCTAAAGGACGAAGAGAGGAAGAAGCCCGCAGTGATCCAGGTTTGCGTGCATGACTTATGCTTGGTCTACCACATATGCCATGCTGATGTTGAGTGCCAGGATTTTAAGGACTTCCTCGAGAGCAACCTAGTCAAATTCACATCAGAGACTTTGGTAACGACAAAGAAGTCCTGCGTCAGATAGGCCTCGTTGTAGGCAACACCTTCGACCTCCAGAAGAATCGGCTGGTGTCCTCTCGTCAGCCTTCAATGCTGACCCTGGCAGGAGCCATGGTTCATCCTTCGTACGATAAAATGGAGAAACCTCCATACACGTTTTATCGTCATGCATGGCAGCCGAATGTACTAGATATAGACCACATCCACTATGCTGCAATGGATGGCTACCTTTGCTTCAATATCTACAAGGGTTGGATGAAGAGCAATAGCCAAGTATGCGGTTCAAGCAAAGAAGTATCGGCCAAGAGGAAGAGGGACAAGGACAAAGTCGAGGACGTGGACGAGGATTCCGAGTAAGGTGGCAGTGTCGTTGCTCATGGTGGTTCTAATGCAAAGGTTCTACCGTAATAGTTGCAAAGTTTAATTTCAGGTGTGCTTAATTTAATTTGAGGGGTGTGTTGTGCTGAGCTCCCAGCAGAACTATGCTATGTTTATTCTCGTTACTTTAACTCTTCAGTACGTACATACTAGTATTTCTTACATCTCATCTTTTAGTTGGTGTAGTACTACCACTCGTTTCTTCACATTATATACGTACAATATATATGGCCAACATCATATAGCCAGCAGTTTAGTTGTCAAAGAGTTTCAGGGTGCTTAGTTTTGTCAAAGAATTCCAGGATGCTTAGAGGGTGCTTGGATCCAAGGGACTTATTTTAGTCTGACTAAAAATAGTCTCTTTAAGAGGCTAAAGTTCCAAGCACCCCTGACTAAAGAGGGGCTAAAACTAGTCTTGAGACTAAATATTTTTTGTCAGGGGTACCCCTACTAAAATACGGATTAGTCCTCTCTCTACTCATTTAACTCCTCTCCTTTAACACAAAGTAGTTACGGATTGGAGGGTTTGGAGGATAATAAATGCTCATTAACTTGATTTTAGCCTTTTTAGTATTTGGATCCAAGCATGGGTGAGGCTAGCATGTTTTAGTCCTACTACTTTTAGTCATGGGACTAAAACGTATCCAAGCACCCTCTTAGTTTTATTTGAGGGTGGGTTGTCTTTGGACACCATTATTGTGACTAGCCTTTTTAATAGTACTATATGCATAATTTGGCAACGAGCGCTCTCTCTATGTACCACCCTTTTTTAATTTCTAGTTTTGCTCCATGGCGCAATCCATCGATACTACTGCTGCACAAAAGTATACATTTTTTAAAAGGCTAGAGGGCGGGGCAGTCTAGCTTGGTCGGTTTCACGAGAGGCGAGGGCCTTTGTGATTTGACGGCTCATTACTGCAAGAAGGCGGGGCCTTGTGATTTGACTGCTCATATAAATGCACCGATGACCTGATCGAGGAGGAGCAAAGAACCGTGCGGTATACTCAAGTTTTCCATTAGAGTAGTACTGCAACGAAGGAGCACGAAACACAGCAGCCCAGTGCCATATGGCGATAAAAATGATATAATTTGCTAGTCATCTCAATGTTAGCATTGTTCTATTCATTCCCTAAAAAAACCATTGTTCTATTCATGCCTCGCAAAGAACGTGACACGTGCGGTGGAACACCTGAAGCAAAAGATGAAACACAGGAGCAAAAGAAGAAGGAAGATTATCACCCCAAATGATCTAATTCGCCACGGAGTCGTAACTGCTTCTTCGCCTCCACGACCTCCATCTCCTTGCGCGTCTCCTCCGCCATCTTCTTCATTTTGTCCATGACGCAGGATTTCTCGACGCGAGCCTTCATCATCTGTTCCACGGCCACATTACGTACCTTGACAGTAGCCGGGTGCTTGATGCGGAGCTTCGCCAACTCCTCCTTCTGTTCCATGACGAGGGCTTGCAACATCTTCATCGAGGAACTACTATTCTCATGCAGCTTCTTCCAGCCGGCGTTCTTCTCCTTCAACAGGTCGATCTCGTGGCAGAGCTTCGCCTTGTCCTCCTGAAGTCGCAGGATTTCACCGGTCGCCTTCTTCTCCGAGGCAATGCTCTTCTTCAGCAACATCACCAAGCCGACGTTCAACTCCCCCTGCTGATTGAGCTCAGTGGGCATGTCGTCGACGCTCTCCTTCAGCAACTCCATCAAGCCTTGGATGAACTCCTTCTGCTTATTGAGGTGCTTATTGAGCTGATCGGGCATGCCGTCGAGGGATAACGACTCCAGCTCCGCTGGCTCGGCATGTTCGCCTCCGCGGCTAGGGCGCTCCCGGGAGCCATCGCCTGCCCGTGAGAGATCTTTCGAGGTCTCTGCGTGGCGGCGAGCCCTCTTTTTTTCCACAGCCTTGGTTGCCGCTCCCTTGTTACGAGTAGTTCTCGACCTAGAGCTCTGCTCACCGGCCATGGCAACGACGAATGAAGAAGAAGCACTTATGAGGAGGAAAGGTAGAGTAATTTTCGGTTAGCTAGTTGCCCTTTTTATAACCTAAGTACTAGCACTAGTACTAATACCTGCATAGTGGGAACACGTTCAGGTTTGGTATGTACTAGTAGGTGTGAGCAGGCTTTCGAATGTGATGGGAACAAGGTAAAGATTAATTGATGGTTTTGGTTTCGAGGCCCGAAACGGCTCCCGATGAGTTTAGCGGAACATAAATTTCAAGTACTACACTGCTCAAATGCGTAAATATTATGTTACTGTCAAAAATTGGCACAAAATATGAAGGAGACCAATGGAAGTACTACTAGCAACCCGCGATTTAACTACTCGCATGCGCGCATTGGAGTAATATGTCTTTCTTCCGCCCTCACGTCCATTCAATTTGCATGCGCTGTATTAGTTGACCATCAATGAAGTGAACGACTTTACACGCGTCAAATTATCACATGGGGTGGATCTTGGTACAAAATTAGGTCCGCCCGTGTACCCGCGTGTGCGTGTGAGGGAATGAGTGTGTGCGTGGCATGCGTGCACATCTTCGGTTCGTGCATGTATCGCCGGTATGGCTCAGGGAGGGCGAGTACATTCTTCTGGAACCAGCAGCACGTCACTATGTTCAATCCACGCAAGGAGGTCCCGACAACACCTCCACATGTGCCATGTGGCTTCATGAACTGTAAGAGAGACACTTTGTAGCGTGCCATTGGTATTCTAATTTACGTGTTTTTCACATACTCGAAGTACTAGTAAGGTACACGTGCATTGCACGCATCAGATTTTGCAACCAAATTATGAATAAATACCACACTATAGCATGTAAGCTCTGAGTCATATATGCCTGATGTAGCCCTTCGTTTAAATCTTATAGTTCATCTCATTCAAAATCAATTAGTTTTTATAAAAAAATTAAGAACGCGGGAATAGGAAAAACATGGGATTATAGTGGAATGTCGTCTTGAATCCTATAGGATTGTACGAGTGTTTGATTGTGCATAGAAAAACCGCATAATTCTTTCAAAGAGGTTTGAGTGGATGGGATGTTTCTTATGAAATCTAGTGCAAATGAATCATATGGAAAAATTCCTATGGTTTACAATCCTACGAATCAAACAACCAAGATAGGAAAAATTCCTAATGATTAGAATCCTCCAAAATTCCTTTGAGAATCCTTTGAATCAAAGAAGCCTTTAATCTATTTTATGATTCATGGAATTGTGTGTTGTAAAGCATAAAGTAAAAACAAATAATGGCAATTCAACTAGAAAAAAGTTTGGGCAGTTATGATACGGAAGATTTTAGAACAAAAGAGAACCACTGTTGTTTTGAGGTTTGTGCATTATGCTTAAGGTCAACCATGGAGTCTGCTAGATTGTACATGTGGCAAAATCCGGTGGGGGGCTAGAAGATGGTGCGAGGGGCCGAGTGGAGGGAGACTATGAAGGAATGCACAAGTGTGAGATCGATATTTAGAGAGAGGGGGCGAACATGTACTAAATGAGCTAGGGGGCCAAGCGGAGCCATGAAAAATAAATGAGCTAGGGGGCCAAGCATTGCTAATCCTTTACGAGGAGGGTCAATTCATGAACTTAAACCATTTTTAGTAGCAATTGTCTAATGATCACATTAATATTAGCCTCGATATATAGTGATGTTGGGGGGGGGGGCAGGGCCCTTACTGCCCCTGTCTTCGCCATTGTGCACGCGTCTAAGAGATGAAGCGGAAGGCATGGATGATGAGAGGGGGACATTGGATATATAATTAATGTGGGTGTATTAGCTATATATGTTAATCCTATATAGAGAGGTATAGATTGATCGATGTGGACGTGGGAAAGAGGGTGAGACCTCACTGGATATATCGATTGATCGGTTTGTGTGGAAAACTATGAAAGACCTAGCTATATACACACATACATAGAGGAACATCGATCGTTGCGCATGCACGTGAGAGATAAAGAATGCCCGATATGATGGAGAGGGGATGTGTGGGTGTGTGCCTTCATGGGAGACTGACCTAAAGAAAAAGATTGCATGCGTGCGATGGATAATGCCAATTGGTAGTGTGTGTGCATGCATGCACGAGAGAAAGTTAGTGGTACAATTATAAAGAGAAGACTACTGTGTGGGTGTAAAAGAATAGGTGAGGTCATAATCAATGTAAAGTTGAATTCAAATATTTGAATAAGAGATCCTGATGTTTGAAACCCATGCATGCATGAATATAATGGATATACATGCGGTGTGGTTTGGAACGAGCATGTTGTAATGTATACACATTGAACAAGGTCGACTGATTTGAATTTGAGATACCGATGGCAAACATCATTTCGCCACGTCGCATCCGTGCATGGACACACTATTCTAATTGGAGATGATGTATGACTTTAGCATCACATATCTATATCTATACCCCTATATATATATATTATATTTTATATTTTTTATATTGTGTGCAGGGTAACTTTAACTTTGAAAGATGGTCGTTGGATGAGGCGAATCCGATGGTCCAAAGATGGAAAATTTGAGCACCATCGCCGTTGGATATCATCTAGATTCCACCAGATTTCGCCACATGTATAATCTAGAAGACTCCATGGTTGAACTTAAGCATAATGCACAAACATCAAAACACAAGCACTTCTTATTTGTTCTAGAATCTTTCGTATTAGAATTGCCCAAATGTTTTTCTACATGATTTGCCATTATTTGTTTTTACTTTATGTCTTGCAACGCACAATTCCATGAATCTTAAAATAGATTAGCTTTCTTATAAAAACTAGATGATTTTGAATGAAATGAACTATAAGAATTAAACGAACATCTACATCATGCATATATGACTCAAAGCTTGCATGCTATAATGTGGTATTTATTCATAATTTGGTTGCCAAATCTCATGCGTGCAATGCACGTGTACCTTACTCTAGTCTAAATGGTGTTTGTGTGTGTGTTGTGCGTGTTGAGGTGCAAATTGTCTTTTTTTGGGTACACGTTAAGCTTGTTCTTCCGAAATTTCAAGTCGCGCCTTGTTATGCCAAAAAGTCAAGCTAGCGTCTCGCTCATCGTCTTGCTAAACTCCGCCTCTTCAACCCGCGGCTTGTTAGCCCGAAATATTTAAGATATATCTTTGTCTCGTTGTGCTCCGACAACTCCCTCCATCTCAACCCGTGCCTTGTTATTCCGAAATTACAACGCGCGCGAAAACTCCCACCTCCTGTGAAATCCCGACACGCGAAATGCCCGTGGTACCCCTGAACCGAAAGAACCGCCTCAAATCGGTGGGGATACTTTCGTAACTTACCCCACATTTCGGACAAGCGCGTCTCTAAGCCATGGTTCCCCACTGCCATCCCATCCGCCCACCCATTCATACACCAAGGCCGCGAAAACTCGCGACGAAACCCCACACCCTGCTCCGTCCGCCACCCAGCCGGAGCCTCTTCCCCGACGACGTCGTCCACAGCAACACCTCGACGTCCCTCATCCACCGTACCGGATGAGGATCCGTCGTTGATCTCATCGTCCCGCCGGTTTAGCCACCCCGTCCTCCACCTCCAAGGAGCTGCCCCGATGTTCCCCTCGTCTTTCACGCCACCTCCATTCCCACACCGCCGTCTTCACCTGCACTACCAGAAGAGCATTATCATCACTATTTGCTCGGATGTAGTTGAGGCCTAATCGGCGCCACCAAAGAGGTTGTACACTAATCGCCGCATTTTCTTCTTGATTCGATCTCACGGTGCTGTCGGCGCTCGGTCCCGAGCCGACACGGTGTGGCTCCATCCACGGCGGCGTCGCCGGCCACTTCCTCCATGGCGTCACTCCCTCGGCGGTGACGTCCACATCAGTAGGAGCTGCTGCTGCTTTAGCTCTCGCTCGAGCTGCTGCTCTGCTCTTGCTCTCGGTCCCTTGCCTGGTCTGCTCTTGCTATTGCTCTTGCTCGCGCTGCTGCTCTCGCTCTTGCTCTTGCTTGCGATCTTGCTCGATTTAGCTACACTTGCCGACCGAATCGACTTTTGGGTCGATCGATTTTCAGGGGTGGGGGGGCTCGTGGGGTGAAGGAAGAACCAGCCGCAGCGGAGAGGGGGCTCGCCGGAGAGGTACTCCACTATCTATCTTAGGGTTCAGGATGGGGGTGGTGGTCACCGGCGGTGGCGGGGCGTTGGCAGGGCGGTAGCGTGGGGATCGACGGAGAAAAAGCTCGGCACTGGGGGGCCTAGAGGGATGGCCGGGGCGGCGGCGGACCGGCGGTGGGGAGTGTTTTCGGGGCGGCGCATCGCCGGCGCGGGCGGCGGGGGGCTGCTATTTGGCCGGTGGTGGTTGGCGGCTCAGGGGGTGGAGGTTGAAGATGAACCGCAGGCCCTTGATTTCGTATCCAACGGCTGCAATATCGGTGACCAGAGATGAAAAAGTCGATCGACCGACGTGTAGCCTCACCTTGCTAGTGCGTTCGGCCGACAAAGAAAATTCAGTTTCGACAGCAAAATTCAGTTTCGACAGTTAATTCAGTTTCGACAGTTAAGTTCAGTTTTGAGAGTTTTAAGTTCAGAGATGAGCGGCTGATATATTTTACATCTAGCACTTTGTGGTTATGTATTTTACGTCATGTATTGGAGATGCTATTAGAATTCCACTCAGGTTAACGTTGTTCATTGTCTCTCTTGTCTCGCTTCAGCCTCGGCGTCGTACAACTCACCGGAGCTGCTCCAACAATGAAACCCTCCATCACAGCGGAGCAGTACCTCGGGCTCCATCTCCAGACGCCTAAGATCTTCTTCCCTTCTCCGACAGCCAAGTCAGCCGGAGCATCCTCACCGGCCAACCCAATCACGCTGAGATCGACATGGCTTCGCCAAAGAGGTTGTACACTTGTTGCATCTCTTTTTTACTCTACATGTTATATATATTGTCCACTGAGCACTCGTAGTAATGGGAAATATGATTATTTTATCCTACTATATGACAAGCAGTGAGGTATCAGGCAACTTAGCTACCCGTGATGGACTCTCTTGAACACCATCATTATTTATCTCTGCGCGTTTGAGCTATGCATTTGTCGATGGGCCTGGGAGTTGAGCTAGTATGGCAGTGGCCTGGGTCCAAAGTAATAGAAGTAGCATAAAAACATTTTTTAGTGTAGGATTTTCCTTGCTCAAGCCTGCCTACTAGAATCGCCAAAGGCTTGAAAGGAAAAGTGAATAAAAAACATCGGAATTGGAAAGTTTCCTATGGTACTACTTTTCATGAATTTGGTGCAAAGGAATGGAGCAAAGGAAAACTGTAGGATTTGTTCCTTCAATGTCTCCATGAAAGAAAAACCGTAGGAATTCTAATTTCCACTTCTCCTCCTTTTCATATTCCTATTCGTCAAGCACAAGACTAAGAGATAGTAGCATAATAGCATTATAACCGTACATTTTCTTGTGGTTTGACTTAATCTCACCATGCTTTTTTGCATCCTGTGATCTTCCAATTGTCGTGAATCAAACACCCAGATTGGCGTAAATCATGTGTTTTTAAATTCTCTGCTTTGCACGTGCATTCCTATCCTATTCCTGTCTATTTCCTATCCTCGCATTGTTAGAATCCTCAAATTCAAACAAGCCCTTACTCAATTGCTTCACATGTGATATGTGTCAAAGAAAACCTTGTGTGGTTTGTCCTGCTCCTGCGGCGCTGTGTTCCACCCCAGCTCAGCGGCTCCAACGACGGAAGGGTTCACCACAGCAGGGATACGCTCTCCAGACTGTCTTTCGCCGCCTCAGATCTTCTTCCCCGCCACCGGCAGCCACAACAACTGCATTACCATCATCAACTGAGCAGATGACATTGAGGACTACACATAAGAGAGGTCGCACTCTTCCGTGTTCCGCCACGTTATGTGTCGCTTAATATGATGACATGCTACATTATCGTCGTGTGCACCTATTAGACTCCGAGTCGTCCAAACTAATCTGAAACTTGAGTTTTTAAATGGTTGTGCGGTACATATTGGGGCAGCAATCGGTACTATCATCTACTATCCGGTTAATCTCCGGTGTCTACTATGAGTTTCATGTTGGGTGCAAACAAACATTAAAGGAGCCATTATCTGTATTTTTAACTAAAGCTATTATCCGCCTCGCTATCATTGGTTTTGTGTCTATCCATAGTTTGCTACCATCACTCTGGATTTGTGATGCACTCCTTACATAATCTCACTATGTTTTATTCCTATGCATGCCAGTTATTGTACACAATGGAACTGATCATGTAGAGCAAAAGAGACGAGCCTTGCATGGAAATAAAATTTCCTGCATACGTTGTTCCATGGTGGGCGCAAAGGCAGCCCCCCTCCACCCATTTCAGATCGTAATCAAGAGGAAGATAACTGTTCTGAGGGGGATTCAGAAGGAGAAGACCACTCCTATTTACCCAATGAGGTCTTCTCTCTAACTTGGCATGCTGATGTTGGTAACATCATGCATATGGTGCCTTGCATTGCGTACTGTATACATTAAAGATGTCATCTGCTTAGTTTAGACATGCTTTGTGTCAATGCCATCTGTTTAGTTTCTTTATCATATATGTGAATCATGCAATGCCATCTTGTCTAGCCAGGCATCATATGTGAATTTTGCAATGCCACCCTGGTTAGCCAGTCATCTTATATGTGAATTATATCATGCCATCATTTTTTATTACGTGTTAAATTTGTCAACAATTTTAGTACATTCAATTACACTTCCTGTGCATCAGCCATTCAGCACGGTCATGGAAAAATCTGGAGTGGAAACAAGGTCTTCAGAGCATATAATGCTATCTGACGAAGCGCATGTCTTGCTGGTTACCGATAGCTCCTCAGAGGAGGATTCAGAGACAGATGACCAGTCATATTCCCCCCCCCAGGTGCATGCCCTAACTTGGCAGGGTTATGTTGCTCATATCGTGTGTATGGTATCTTGCATTGCTATGTCATTTGCTTAGTTTAGACATGCTTTGTGTGAATGCCACCTGTTTAGTGTCTAATTACCATATATGTGAATTATGCAATGCCATCTTGTTGCAAGACATTATATGTGTGAATTATGCAATGTTATCTTGTTGCAAGGCATTATGTATGTGAATTATGCAATGCCATGCTGTTTAGGCAAGCGTCATATATGTGAATTATATCATGCCGTCCTTTTTTTGTATTTCTCATTGCTTTTGTCGACAATGTTTGTATATAACTGCTCTTCCTGTGCATCAGCCATTTGAATTGGTGATGGAGAAATCTGGAGTGAAAACAAGGTCTTCAGAGCAGACAATGCTACTTGTCAAAGTATATCTTGCTGGTTACAGATAGCTCTTCAGAGGAGGATTCAGAGGCAGATGACCAGTCCTATTATCCCCCTGAGGTGTATGCTCAAACTTGGCAGGGTTATATTACTCATATAATGCATATGTTGCATTGCAATGCTTAGTTTTTACATCATATACACAATATTGAATGCCATCTCCTTAGTTGACACATCATATATGCGATCGCCCTCCGCTCACTTCCTTAGTATATAAATCATATATTTGAATTATGTCATGCCATGATGTTTACATAGACAGCATGTATCTGAATTATGGCATGCCAACCCATTTTCTAAAGACATAATATAGTTATATCATCTCATCCTGTTTACATAGTCATCATATTTTAAATTATGTCATTCTATCCGTGAATTATATCATGCCATCATGTCTCCATCGACAACCTGTTTGTGATTTATGGCATGCCAACCGCTTTAATAGACACATCGTATAGTTATATCATGTCATCCTGTTTACATAGTCATCATATTTTGAAGTATGTCATTCTATCCTGTTTAGTTAGCCATCATACATGTGAAATTGTGTCATGCTATCCTGTTTAATTAGCCATCATATATGTGAAATTATGTCCTGCTATTCAGTTTGCTTAGACAACATAAATGTGAATTATTTTATGCCCTATTTTCTTCCCTACTATCCATTGCACCTGTCTATCTTACAATGTATGTACATTCAATTACTTTTCTTGTTTATCAGCCATTTCAATTGGAGGGAGTGATGGCGATATCTGTGGGAGTAAAACACGGTCTTGAGAAAAGATCGTGCTACCCGTCGATGCAGATAGAACCACGGTTGTACTTGCCCAAGAACCAGCCCCACCACACATAACCCACACTCATGCAGATTGTACCCCTACCCAGTTGGACAGAGAACCAGCTACACCCCTTCTAACCCCAACCCCAGCAGATAGACACCCAGTTCCCGTTGACACAAAACCCTCTCCACCACAGAGCACCCAAACACGAGCGGTTAGTAAGGCAAGCTGCAGTGCCCAAATCACGAGGACCACCCTCCGAACCCGAAGTCAACGCTTAAAGCGTAAGAAGAATTGTTCTCCGTCAGTTCCGTAGCTATGGTTCATACTACTTTGCTCTTGCATCACTTGTATGCATCGATACCAACTAATTTCAAATTTGAAGGATGCAATTGAAACTCCAATGGCGCAACAGGTATGTTTTAAACCTGTTTCTTCAACGTGTTTGGCTGTTGTAACTTTCTCTATGTTGATTTCAGTTTCAATTGAATAAACAATTATGTTCTCATGCCATGCACATTACAAGTGTTGTTATTGCTGTGTAGTTTCCCACACTTATATTCTGTCTATGCTGCTTTGTCTTAAATAGATATGATTCGAACTGTATCTATCTTGATTTGGCAACATAAACTAGAATGATATAGACCATACAGTGACCATATTACATAGATATATGTTTGTTTCGTATTGTTATCTGTCCACCTTACTACCGAACTGGTTTACCAAAATGAGTTTCATATACTACATTGTAAACCTGAGATGTGTTTGTTTGTTTCTCTTTTAGAACGCGGATAAAATATTGGAGAAGAGTACCTGTTATGCAATGGTAAAGGAAGTAATGCAGATAAGGTTCAAGATAGTGAGACATCCTCGTTGGTCTCCAAGAAAGCTGATAAAAACTATATTGAAGACACCGAGACAACCCCAAAGTCCTGTCTTGATGTAGTGTTCGAGTTCTTGGCTACCACTTCTTTTGAACTCGTCTCAGTTCGGCTTCTTGAGTCTCAACTTCAAGTTGAAAGACATCGATCGATGTTATGCGACAGAAGTCAAGGACCGAGGAAGTCCCCGCAGAATTCAGATGCATACTTTACGGTGCAACAGTTAAGCTGGAGGACTTAAGCGCCAAACAAGAGAAAGTTAATAAGCTTGCTAAGCATCTTGCCAGCATTATGGGTACCCAGGATATTGTTTCTTGAGCTCTTCTGAAGTGGTTTCGGTTCTGGACTTGTTTTGCTGCGGCGTTTATATGCTGATGTGTTCCCTTTATTTGCACTGGTGGCGAACTTTGATGCCCAGTGGATGTAATATGTGTAATAGCCGTGATAGCCTAGTGTAAGTTGCTTGATTATTTATTTCCTTGTTGTCTTGTTTATTTGTTTGCTTGTAGTCGGTCACAGTTCTTTTTCTGCGGTTTGCTAGTGGCTGCAATAACCTATTTTTAAAAACTAGGCCACAATAACCATGGGCTAATATTCTTTGTAGTGACCTTTGGGCCTCCTACGGGCCATAGAAACAATGGGCCTGCTATGGGTCAGATAAGCGATGGGCCTTCTACGGGTCAGAGAAGCGATGGGCCTTCTACGTCAGTAGAAACAGTGGGCCTTCTACGGGCCGTATAAACAGTGGGCCTTCTACGGGCCGTAGAAACAATGGGCCTTCTACGGGCCATATCATCAATGGGCCTTCTACGGGCCGTATGATCGACACAAACATGGGCCAAACAGACCGCATTCGGTCAGAACGGGCTAGAATTGGAATCGTCCATTCATGGGCCGACCATAACGGGCCATCGTTAATAGGCTCAGTACCGATGACGCTATGAAAACGCCCAACGATTAACGGACCACAAACGGGCCGATCAGTAACCACGGTGCGAATTTGGCCCACAAGCAAAGAAATAGCGAACGGGTCGTAAGTAAACGAATCTTCGGAAAATAGCCCAAGAATAAATGGGCTCTGAGAAGGCCGAAAGATAACATGGGCTGGAAACGGCCCAACAGAATAACGGGCCGTTAATGGGTACAAAGTGATACACTGTTCTTTACGGGCCAGTTTCACCACAGGCCGTTAATGGGTGTAAAGTGATACACTGTTCATTACGGGCCAGTTTCACCACGGGCCGTTAATAGGCAAAGAGTTACATAGGGCCTCATATGGGCCGAAAGACGTCATGGGCCATACATGGGCGAGAAGTGAAAACGGGCTGGAATCATATTGGATGGCCCAGATGACGCCATCGGGCATAATTCGAATAGGGCGAACGGGCCTTGGGTTAGCGGGCTGTAAATGGGCTATATGCGAACAGGCCGTTAACAGGCTTTCCATGGGCCGGCCCGCCACCTTTTGACCAAGTCAAACAGGCCGGCCTTTTCACAGGAATGGGCCTCTATTGGGTCGTGCCACGTGTCGACGTATCATAGGCGCCTTCTGTCCAATGAGTGGATGACATCTGTCCCAGCGATGAGCCGACAAGTGTTTCCTCTAGCCAATGATGATTTTACACATGGAAAATCCCCATTGGTCAGGGCTGTTAACGGGTTATCGGATCCAAAACCCGACCCGATAGCTTAACAGCCTTCCGTTACGGTGGATGCCACGTGTCGGTCACCCTTGACGAAAGCACTTCTGTGACGCGCGATTTATCGTCATGGAAGTGGACACTTCCGTGATGATAATTTTGGTAATGTCATGGAACACTTCTACGACAGCACAGGTATGACTATCTTGATTCTGTCATAAAATCGTCATGGATGTACATGCATGATAGAAAACGCGACCTACTGTGACAAACACGTATCATCACGGAAGTGTATTTTTTGTAGTGAATATAAGTGATATGATATGGCCATAATCATATTGTGCTTGTGATCTCCATCTCCAAAGCACCGTCATGATCACCATCGTCACCGGCGTGACACCTTGATCTCCATCGTAGCATCGTTGTCGTCTCGCCAACTATTGCTTCTACGACTATCGCTACCGCTTAGTGATAAAGTAAAGCAATTATGAGCGATTGCATTGCATACAATAAAGTGACAACCATATGGCTCCTGCCAGTTGCCGATAACACGGTTACAAAACATGATCATCTCATACAACAAAATTTAGCATCATGTCTTGACCATATCACATCACAACATGCCCTGCAAAAACAAGTTAGACGTCCTCTACTTTGTTGTTGCAAGTTTTATGTGGCTGCTACGGGCTGAGCAAGAACCGTTCTTACCTACGCATCAAAACCACAATGATAGCTCGTCAAGTTAGTGTTGTTTTAACCTTCTCAAGGACCGGGCGTAGCCACACTCGGTTCAACTAAAGTTGGAGAAATAGACACCGCTTGACCACTGTGTGTGCAAAGCACGTCGGTAGAACCAGTCTCGCGTAAGCGTACGCGTAATGTCAGTCCGGGCCGCTGTCCGTGTCAAAACCGGCGGATCTCGGGTAGGGAGTCCCGAACTATGTGTCTAGGATCGATGGTAACAGGAGATGGGGGACACAATGTTTACCCAGGTTCGGGCCCTCTCTATGGAGGCAATACCCTACTTCCTGCTTGATTGATCTTGATGATATGAGTATTACAAGAGTTGATCTACCATGAGATCGTAGAGGCTAAACCCTAGAAGATAGCCTATGGTATGATTGTTCTTGTATATATCTATCGACTAGCCTGGCCTCGGTTTATATAATGCACCAGAGGCCTAGGATAACAAGAGTCCTAGCCGAATACACCGGTGGGGAGGAGTCCTTGCCTTGATCGCCAAGTCTTGTGGAATCTTCCTTGTATGCGGCAGCTATCCGAACTGGCCCATGAGTATACGGCCATGGGGGTCCTCGGCCCAATCTAACAGATCGGGAGATGACGTGGTGAGAACCCCCTAGTCCAGGACACCGTCAGTAGCCCCCTGAACCGGTCTTCAAGTTAGGGACGCTCCTTGATTCTTCCGAACTGTTCTTCATCTTTGGTCATCGGTCTTGAAAACTGGTTCAACAAATCTTCTCATCTTCGATCTTGAGGATCGCCTAAGTGCATCCGAAGAGTTTACACGTCGGGCATCCGAGGAGCCCCTTTAAGTTTCCGGCCTTTATCAATACCTTGTTATTTTTATGCCACACCTGGGTTTGAAGTTGTTCCTGGGAGGCAGTGTCCTCTTGCGTCCGAGCTCTAACGCCGGACTGCATTCGAGGTATCCTTTGCAGCTGAGCACCAATGCCGGACTGCTTCCGAGCTCCAACGCCAAAATGTATCTGAGCTCCAACGCCGGACAGTGTCCAAGCTCCAACGCCGGACTGTATCCGACTCCAACACTGGACTATGTCCAAGCTCCAATGCCGGACTATATCCGAGGTGTCATAGATCACCTTGGTTCAAAAAAAAGTTGAGGGAGTTTTAGCCGAGCTTAATGCTGGAAATGCCCTTTATGGAGCTAGCCGCTGGCGCCCGAGCTTTATGCCGGACTGCTTCCAAGGTGGTGCACCACCTGACAGCGGGCTGATTTTTTGTGAATTTTTTGACTAGTGCAATTTATTCTCCGCCGAGGTATATAGCCAGTATATGTATATCCAGTAGCCCTCAAGGTATGTAACAGTCTAAAACCAGAGATGCACCTGAAGGAAAACATGAAACCGCTGCTCCCAGTAGCCCCTGAGACTCAGGCCGATGCGCGAAATCGGCATGAGGATCAACTCCTAGCTCGGCAGGATACATAGGAATAAAAACGCAGTTTAATATATTAGAGATAATAGTGATCGGCGAATGGGCCCTTGAGAGAGGGTCTTGAAAAGTTGCCGTAATATATTTAGCTTGACGCCGGATAGGTCCAAATGGTACCTATTGTTATACGAAGACACGTTTGCCCATAGTTCGGTCAAGCCGAATACATGGCAGTTGGAATTTTCTGCATTGTACTATGCAATGCAGTAGCCCCCGAGACACTGGTCGGGTGGCAACACCAGATCAGGGGATCGATGTGCCCCTTTAATATTTGTGAATAATGAGTGCAAAGCCCAGTAGCCCCCGAGCCTTAATGTAGGCACGGGTGGCCGAATTAAGGATCGATATCCAGAGTAAAATCACAAATTATGTGGAATGATTCTATGTATCCATGTACTTTACATCATTATTTTGATTCCATTGCGACCGTTTATCAGTTAAAAGTGGCTCATCGTCGGCCTCTACCCCTTGGTAGATACTACGCATGGTGTTTCCGCAATAACAAAACAACCCTTAGCCGACGTCTCGGTGCCCGAAGGCGGTTGTGTTAGCGGAAACGAGGCAATCAGATGTGCGGGTTTTATAACTTTCGCATAGTCATAGGAGCTTTAGACTGGGGAAGCTAGCTATGAGCCCCCGATTAGTGTTCGGCGACATCCGAGGTCAAGCCGTAAACACTTCGGCCAATGTTATGAACGGCCCGTTGTTTAACATAGTCATCGGATCGCTGACCAGTTTACGCCTATTATGATAGTCAGTTTTCGGTTTTCTCCAATGAGGTGCTTGACCATGCGAGCTGGAAGCACAATCGCAGTGGTTCTCCCTTTGCACACCTAGACGAACAAAGCGGAACGTAGGAGGCAAGCATAGGAGCCGGGCAACCCAACTATTGACCGAAGACACAATTTGAAACCGATGCAAATATAGCAATATCCGAGAATGTTTTTGCCGAATCCCTAAAGGAGTCAGGCGTTGCACTGCGAGACTAATGCTGGAAACGCACAAATAGTTTGAAAGTGCCATAGGCTTGAAAAAACAAAAAACTTCAGTAAAAACTGGACGTCCGAACTAGATCAAGTGTTCGGTGCCAAATCGAAAATTGGACTTTAGAGAAAAAAAGTGCTTCCGTCGTGCTTTAACATGACGCGTCCTATCTCAAGACTTCAAGCGGGTTAGCTTACGGCTTCAACCTCCTATCCCGAAGGCGGAGTACTTCTCATTATGCCAGTTTAACAAACTAAACTTTAGCGGCTTTGAGAGAGAAATTAGGCTCCCCAACTAGTGACCACATACTTGTGTCGAAAAAGGGAATGCTGAATAATAATAATAATAAAATCTTTGCAACGACTAAGAAGAAAAACACTTATCATAAAACAGCTCAAATAAACTTAAGAGCCCCCAAGTGACTTGGGTAAAAGAATGATTGTATGTACCGAAGTACTTATATCATATCTATGTTCACCCGAACTTTAAACGCGTCTTAACCGACCGTCGGCTTCTCCCTCTTCGGTCAAGGACCGGAAAGTGTTATGTACTCCACCTGTCGAGAATATCGACGGTGTTTCCGATAACCAGGCAATCATGTCATAAGGTTGTAACAGACAAAGCGCGCTCAGGGAACTTATGCTATATTACTGACAAAGTGTAAGAAGCATCTTCGAAGAAACTAGTACCCCCACCGATACCTTTCTTCGGTGCTCATTGTTACTATGAGACTTGTGCAATGGATTTTTTGTACTCATGAGTTCCGTTGTGTGCCGACCATAATTGAAAACAGTACGAGCGCTAGATTTTGGCTTCACCCAGTCTGAGGTCCAGCTCGGATGACCCGATCGTGACAATCGCAGAGGTGATCCCTTTACTCCCTAGCCGAACAATCGGGCACGTAGGGGTAAACACAGGAGCGAGGCAACCCAGCTTGCAAATTGTTTAAGTCAATATGGTGCATATTGTGGCATAATACACGAACAAGGAACGAAGCCGCATAAGTATAATCATATGCAAGAGGAAAGGCTTTATGAAGGAAGCCCTGTGTGAACTGGTATTTGAATTTGTGTGTCACAAACAAAGTTTTGGCAAGGAAAAAAATTTGCAAGCAACTTTTTTCCAAAAAAGTATAATGGTTGGTCGAACCGAACACAAGTTAAAAATTTAAAGCTTTGAGCATGAAGGCAACTTAGCTGGTTAATGTGTTCGGTATTGATGACACGGTCCGAGCTTGATGCAGGACAAGGTTCCATCCCCCAAGCCGGTCCCGAGGTGGCGGAGCGAAGAGCTCGGCACTCCGAAGTGGTGATATAGCACGGCCAATGCAGGCCGGGAGTGTGACGCCGAAGTCCCCGGAGATAATAGTAATAATAATAATTAAAAAAGGTTGCATAATAAATAATTTATGCAAAGTGAGTAATAAAAGAAATATGGCCTGGCGCCGAAGTCAATGTCGATGCAGGGCGTCGGTGTGATGCGGTAAAGGCGTGGCAAAGCCTGAATTCACAGGTCGGTCCGAAGTTCGGATGCGGCGTCACGGACTATGTACGGAAACTAACCGAACCACCATGCGACTGTTATTAATGCGGCCACCATTTGATAGAACTGTGTACAGATGATGGACAAGCCAGAGTAATAATTCCTTCGGAAAAATAAACCCAAACAAGCAAAAAATACTAGGATTAATAGCACCTGGTTTATTTGTCGTAGCCATCCAAAGAAAAGTGACTCCCAAAATTGGGACTTGGTCCGCATTCTCATTGCCTGATGGGCGGTGAAGTGACGGCATGGCGATGCTGGTAAAGGTTGGCTCGCCGAGGCAAAGCCTTCGGTCTAGCTAACGTGACGAAACCGGTTGACTGGTGGCGCCGAAGTCTCTGGAGCAGGTTGACGAAGAGATGGCGGAGCCCCCGGTCCACCCGAGGTGTTGAAGCCTCGATGTCAGCCGATGAGTCGGAGTAGGTCGGCGTGATGGACATCGGATTGAAGAAGCAACAGTGCGGCCCCGATGATGCAGGTCATGACGTGGTCAATGCCAGACATAGTTCGGCCGGGAGTCTCCTGACAGGGAGAGAGATTTCAATAAACTTAGCACATCGCCCAAGGGCGAGTGCTGAAAGATATCCGCGGAGGTGAACTCCATAATCAGTGCCCAATCAGATTCGATAGGCACGGATGCGCGCGGTTCGGAGCCTATAGCCGGAGACGAGTCCGAGGGTCCGATGGCACAGACTTTATTGGAGGCGAAGTCTGTGTTCGGCTCTATTGCCGATGAGTGTGCGGCCTCCGTGGCGGGGTCTACCCACCCATCCTCGGATGGCACGATCTACTCAGGATCTAAGGCCAGGGCAGCTGCAGGTGCGTTCTCCCGAACACCGTCAGACGGCAGATCTAAGTCATGCTTATTGGGACTGTGCGGCGCACCTGTCATGGGCTCGAATCCGTTGAAGATTGAGTCTCCGCGGATGTCGGCAGTGTAGTTCAGGCTTTCAAACCTAACTTGATGGCCAGGGGCGTGTAACACCCCAAAAATTTAACCATGATTTATTAATTAAAATTTTGCCATGGTAAATTTAATTTTTATTTTCAGGATTTTTCTTTTGGTTCAGAACCACTCTTTTCTCCTGAATTGTGAAGTTTTCACCCCAAGTGAAAAAATTTCAAAAATATTGTTGGACTTGTATACCCTCTCAAGAAAACATTTCTTTTATCAGTGGATTTATTTGCATAATTGTTTTCCTGAGCCTTATTCTTTTGAAAATGATTTTTCATAAGTTTTGGAGCCTCTTTTGCACTGCAACCCTTTCAAATTCTTCTTTAAAATCCCCACCAAAATTTGGGGAGGTCATGTGATGTTTCCACATCACGTTTTGTGCAAAAACCTCTTTTAGTCATTGGAAATTTTGAGCTCTACCCCTAGTTTTCAAATCTGGTCCAGTTTGTAAAATTGCACTACAACCTATTTAAATATTTCTTTAAAGTTTCCACCAAAATTAGGGGTATTAATAGGACTATATTATTCAACTTTATGCAAAAATCCACTGGTGTTTTTTGAAAAAAATGAGCAAATCATCCTCTTTTGCTCTCTGGCCCAGTTTGGTATTTTCTACTGCAACCATATTTTAACTTGCCCTTTTACCCATGATTCTTTTTCCTGCTTGTAGACCACCCTACAAAACCCTTAAGTCCAGGAGAGTGGACCCATTGGAGTATTTTTGGTCCATGCAATAATGCCCTTTATTTTCTGTCCAGATTTGATTTTCTCAAAAACTTGCACTAACAAGTTTCTGGTCTTGCCAAACTAACCTTGCCACCCTCACCTACATCTAAAGAGACCCCAAACTAGAGACTTTGGCCAGCAGAAGAGATGCCTAGATGCTCTTGGCATTTCATCAATCAGGCTAGGAGCAGGCTAGTTGTAGAGGCATCAAAGAGGCCTAGGACGCCTTGGCATTTTGTCGAACGCCTGGCGTGCGTATTCTAGTCGCGGACAGAGCGCGCGTTTTGCACGTGTGTGCGCCCAAGTCGCCGCGTCCCGCTGCCGCCTCCCCGTGCCCATTCTGGTCCCTCCCCACGCACAGCCAGCACGCCCCGACTCCTCCCTCATCGCAGAGCCGCCCCGGCCACCTCCTGGCACCCTACAGCGCCACCGTCAGGTCGGCCATGGCGGCTAGCTGACGGCCGCAGCAGGCCCCGGCCGTGGCAGCACCGCCCAAGCCATGCAGCGCCCGGCTCGCCTGGAGCAACTCAAGCTCATCTGCCTGCCAGACCCTTGACCATCGCCACGCACCCACAGCTCTGAGCGGCGATTCGCAAGCGATCTTTCCCGGCCGCCGGCCGACCTCGACCACTATAAATAGGAACCCCAGAGCTCCTCCAAACCCCCAGGCAACCTCAGGCCATCCCTCTTATGGTCCCGTAGCCGGCAATCGATGGGGAGAGGCCGTCTTCCCCATGTCCGGTCAGCTCGGCCGGCGCCACATTCCGGTCCCGTTCGTCACGAGCAGAGCCTCCCAGGTCCATCCAGCGCCGCCATTCGACTCTCCTAGACTTTGCGGAGCCACCCCACCCCTCAAACCTGATCGGGAACCACCGTAGCTCTAGTCCCCAATTCTCTCGAAGCTGCCGTCCGCCGCGGAGCTCGCCGCCGGTGACTCCCTTCGTCCCCACAAGCCTTTCGACCACCGGGAGGACCGCCCTGGACCAGCGGATCCATCCCTGCCCTGGGAACCCCGCGGGGAGCCGCCGTTCGTCGACGCCGATCGCCGGAACCCCACCTCTGCTCGGCCAGAGGAGAAAGAAGGCGCGGGCGACTGGTCAAACCTGACCAGTGGGCCCAAGGGACCCACTGTCAGTGACCCTGCGCCCGCCCGCGTGGTTTAATTGAAAGCGTAAACACAGAAGTACGTCTCCTCCGTCTCAAAAACGTATTCTTAATCGAAACGTTTTCTTTTTTGATTTTTATTAAAAACAGATTTTTGACTAGCTTTGACTGGCTATAACTATTTAAATATAAGTCCAATTGATTTGATTCTTTTTCTGTTGTTTCTCAAATCTTGTCTAGTTTATTTTCTTACTTATTTGAAAATTTTCAAAACAACTTTTTTGTACTGTTTTGAAACTATGTGTTAATTTGATTTTTTTTTCAAAATATGATTTTTGGAGAGAGAAGAAAACTTTCAAAAGTTTTGGAATGCCCCTTGCCTCTCCACAAATTGAAGGCAAGCATTCTGAACCCTGGCATAATTGTAAGTGCATCCAGTGCTACCCCTAGTTGGTTTTGGAGTATTGACGACAAATGTGGTTGACGGACTAATGCGTTTGTGAGAATTGCAGGATAACACAGGTAGTGTCCCTCATTGATCCGGGTTTACCTACCGGAGACGCACCCTAAAAATGTATGAAGACATTGACGACAATGGTGGTATGTGAAGATATTCACATTGAAGACTATGACATGAGAAGAAGACTATGGAGCGCCAAGATCGTGGTCGCTTTCGTTGTTTCTTTTCTTCTTTGTTGAGTCGTAGGAACCACCGCATCGTTAAGAGGGGTCCAACCGATCATAGTCGTAATGATCAAGTGATGCTCAACCCAAATCCTATGTCTTCGACGAAGACAATGAGAGCAAAACTTATCCAGAGCTGGATGAGTCGCCTTTGCTTGTAGCCCAAGTAAGGTTGCCATGTGTGTTTGAAATCGACCGTTGGAACACGTGTCGGTTCCTTAGTGACCTGGGTCATTTCGAAATATCAGTCAGGTTGCCTAGTGGCTATAAATAGCCCACCCCCTACACCATAAATTGGTGGCTGCTCAGAGTTAGTGCATGGCTTTTGTCGTTTGAGAGCAACCCACCTCGAAGACTTTGAGAGAGAGAAATCCTTGCGAGGACAATGCCCAAACACCCAGAGCCAAAGACTGTTAGGCATCATCAAGTCTTTACATGCGTGTGACTGAAGACTTATTACACTTGAGGACTGTGAATCCTCCACCGGTTAGGCGTCACGTTCTGAGCATCCAAGAGTCATTGTGGATTGCGGTGAACGAAGTCTGTGAAGGTTCGGAAGTCTACCTTGAAGACTTACCAGAGTGATTGGGCGAGGACTGTGTCCTTAGCTCAAGGGGAATAAGGTGAAGACGCGGTCTTCGAGTTGAATCTCAGCCTCCCTAACCAGGATGTACAGTTGTCACAAAGAATCGAACTGGTCCAACAAATCTTGTGTCTTCAACAAGTGACTGGTTCTATCTTCTCCCTCACCTTACTTAGAGTTTGTCTTCGTGAAGTCATTGCCTATTTGTCATACCTGTTTGACTTCATTGCTTGACTACTTTTGTTGATTGGCTTCTCACTATCTTCCATCTTGACCCTACTACCAAGCTGCTATTAGTATTGTACTTTCACGTTACTGCATACTAGACTATGGTTTGCTTGTTGTAGTTTATCTTCCGCTGCATATCAATTAGGTCATTTCTATTGTTTGTCTTTGAAACATCCATGTTTTGAAGACTTTCCTAAAATCTCCTATTCACCCCCTCTAGTCGATAACTAGCACTTTCAATTGGTATCGAGCAAGGTACTCCCTTGTTACGTGTGATTCGGTTTAACCACCGGAGTTTTAGCTATGTCGATCGCAGGGATAATCAAAGTCTCCGCTGCTTGCCCGTGTTCGATGGAACCGACTATCCCTATCGGAAGAATAAGATGCGCATGCATCTTGAAGCCATTGATGTCGACCTACGGTATGTCGTCAAGAACGGCGTTCCCAAATGCGTGAAGGTGTCACCCCGCCGATGTCAAGAAGTTCATCCAACTGGACTCTCTGCAAAGAACATCATCTATGATCATCGACCAAAGGACGGTATGGACGTGTGAGTGCTCCGAAACGCCGAAGCTAGTGCAGGATCGGCTATCCAAGGTCAACGAAGGCGTCTCAACCCAGAGAGATCAAAGGATCAGTGTTCTTCGCAACCTCTTCAACCGCTTCAAGAGAAACGACAATGAAAATGTCCAGCTCACGTTTGATCGCCTCACTGACATCACAAATGAGCTTCATGCTCTCGGCGCCACTGAGATCACCAAGCATGAAATCGTCAAGACACTACTGAGATCACTTGACAGCTCTTTTGACACCCTTGCCCTCATGATACAAGAACGCCCTGACTTCAAGACACTCGATCCGTCTGATATACTGGAGAGGCTCAAGACACATGAGTTCCAGCTTTCTGAGAAAAGAGATATCTATGGTCCCAACTATGGCCGAACTCGCGCTTTGAAGGAAAAAGTTGTTTCCTCATCCAAGAAGAATCATTGCGGTTACGATGATCCACGAGGACATTGGAAAGGAACTTTTGTGCTTGTGAAGAAGTTCCAAGTTCACTAGGAAGAAAGGCTTGAAAGTCTTCACGATCCAGCTCAAGAAATGATGAAGCTTCCACTCGTGACTACAAGAAGAGAACCCGTCACAAGTGCAAGAAAACTGGACACTATATCTCCGAGTGTCCACGATTGGGACAATGAGAAGAAGAAGAAGAAGAAGAGCAAGGAATACGATTACGATGACAAGAAGAAGAAGAAATCTTCAAAGTCTTCTTCCAAGTCCTCATCAAAGTCTTCATCGCATAAGAAGAGCTCATCCGCAAGGCTCGTGCTTTTGTTGGCAAGGAAATGGATTCAGAGGAGGAGTGCGCTTTTGAGGAGGTGGAGGTGGAGTGAAGAGGAGTCCGATCCTGGCGTTGTAAGTCCGGCTTTAGCCACAGCCTATGTTGCCAAGTCCATCTTCAACATCAAGACAATGACTTCTACACCAACGCTGAAGCTCATGACAAGGACGACCCTGCTCCCACCTACTGCTTCATGGCACGTGGTGCCAAGGTAAAATCACGTGATGCTTACTTTCAAACATCAAGTGAAGATGACTCTGATTGTGAATCCAAACCCAGCTACAAAACACTTGCTAAAATTGCAACCGAACAACAAAGAGCTATGGAACATACTCAAAAGCTGTTAGACAAAAGCGATGACCTGTTGGACGCGGAAATGACACGCTCACAGTCCTTAGTTGAAGACATTAAAAATCTTCATGCTAAGTACCAAGAACTTGAAAGTCGTCATGAAACGCTCTCAACTACTCATGAAAAGCTCTCCTATGATTATCTTCAGAGGAAGCAAGAGCTTGAGAAATTGAGAGCGGCTCATGAAGATCTTCAA
The DNA here is from genome assembly GCA_021605145.1 of Aegilops bicornis. Taxonomy (NCBI): domain Eukaryota; kingdom Viridiplantae; phylum Streptophyta; class Magnoliopsida; order Poales; family Poaceae; genus Aegilops; species Aegilops bicornis. The sequence goes on from CM038673.1 coordinate 529,598,657, forward strand.
AAAGAGAATGAGTCACTTCGCTCAATGGATCAGTTCCGGCCAGATGGATTTGAACCACCATGTCTAAAATGTCTTGAGCGTGATATCGCTACCTCTGTTGCTGAATGTTCAACTGCTGCTACTGTTGCATTGTCTTCAACTACTAATGTGGTAACTAACCCATCTGCGGAGGATGCCACTGCCATTGCTGATGAAATGCTAGGTTGAAGACATTGCTTGAAACAGGGATGTATAAAAGTATGAAAGGGCATCAGACACTTTGCGATGTCCTCAAAAAGCAGATTCTGAACCGAAACCCTAGGAAAGAGGGTGTTGGGTTCGAGAGGAAAATGAATGTTGTTGGTTCCTACCGAAGCTCGAGCAAGATCCCAAAACCACATGGGTTCTTTGCAAAGGGACCTTCATGGATCCATCCACCTTATCTGGCTTTACTTGTGCTAACCCTATTATCATTGATGAATCCTTTGATGCAAACTATAAGCTGTTCAAGAATCGAGAATGGTGAAGTGTTTGCCGTATATTGGTACTAACTGCAGGAATGGACCGCCTATGAAGAAGGTCTGGGTTCCCAAAAGCTGTCTTGAGAATCTTCCAGTGAATGTCATCATGACACCACCTGGGAAGAAGACAAACCCCAGACCAAAGGCGTCATATGGTCCAAAGGCTTCATACAGACAGAGGACTCACCCGAGTCACCCTAACGCCAATGTTTTGCAGGGAAACCGTACTCAAATTTATGAATATGAGCGTGTGTCTTCAAACCGCTATGTTCATAGAACTAAGAACTTTTCTGCTTATTCATACGAGTATCATTCATCTCCTGCAAGGCTATTTGCTAGGGCTCCAAAGCGAAATTCTCGAGATCTTGCACTTAGACCCATTGCTTCTAAGCCACCCCTAAAGATGTGGGTGGTTAAGAAGAATTAACTTTCTTTTGCAGGAAAGGGTCTCCATCCGAAAATCAAAGGCATCTGATGCTATAGCTGGGGACCTAAAATATCTTGTAGGGCACAAGATCAAATGCCCAACTGGTCTCACTATGTATTTTGTTCCTGAATCGTTTGCCATTCATCCTATCAGTCCTAATCTTGATTTAAGATTCAATAATCCACTTGCCCGTCAAATGTTTATGCTTCACAATGCTCTTGGTGAAGCCTATCCCCCTAACTGCATTGTAGGGTATGACACCTCATGCTTCGTAATGGATTATGGACAAGTGGATGCACTAATCATATGATTTGGTGATCGAAATCTTCTCATGGACTCAACCTTACGTCCATCGACAGAGTCACATCACATTTCCGACATCGGTAAAAGCAAGGTATTGGGTCTAGGTAGAGTTGCAATCTCAAAGGATCAACAAATGGATAAGTGACGCTGTTGAATCCCTTTGGTTTCAACTTGATGTCCATCTCAATGCTTTGTGACTTGAACATGATTGTGATATTCGGAAAATATCGTTCTTGTACTAATGGAATCGACAAGTCTCTAGTCTTTGAAGGGTATAGGAAAGATGATCTATACATGGTAGATTTCTCAAGAGGTCCACAACTTGTCAGATGTCTTCTTGCAAAAGCTTGAATCTTGACTCTGGCATCGGAGGCTAGGGCATGCTGGCATGAGGAACTTACACACACTCGCCAAGAAGAAGCATGTCATAGGCATCGAAGGTGTCAACTTCAAGAAAGATCATTTGTGTGGTGCCTGCGAAGCTGGAAAGATGACTAGGGCAAAGCACCCCTCGAAGACAATCATGACGACATCTCAACCCTTCGAGCTGTTACACATGGATTTGTTTGGCCCTACTCATTACTCTACCCTCACAACAACTGCTTGTCTCTATGGCTTCGTCATTGTTGATGAGTACTCAAGATACACATGGGTGCACATAATTCTCTACAAGACTGAAGTGCAGGATGTCTTCAAACGCTTCGCCAATCGAGCAATGAACAATTATGGCGTCAAGATCAAGCATATCAGAAGTGATAACGGCACTAAATTCAAGAACACCGGACTTGATATTTATCTGGATACCATGGGAACACTCATGAGTTCTCTGCTCCATACACACCTTAGCAAAATGGCATCATGGTGCGCAAGAACAGAACCCTCATTGAGATGGCTCGAACAATGCTCGACGAGTACAAGACACCAAGAAATTCTGGCCTGAAGTTATTGATACAACTTGTCACGTCATCAACCGTGTTTATATCCATAAGCTTCTGAACAAAACATCCTATGAACTCCTTACTGGCAAGAAACCAAATGTCAGCTACTTCAGAGTATTTGGGGCTAAGTGCTTTGGATCAAGGATCCCCATCACAAGTCAAAATTTGAACCTAAAGCTCACAAAGGCTTCATGCTCGGTTACGGAAAGGACTCGCACTCTTACAGAGTCTTCAACCTTTATTTCTACAAAATCGTCGAAACTGTAGACGTGCGATTTGATGAAACCAATGGTTCACAAAGACAGTTCCTGCCAAGTACACTAGACGAGGCTCCGCCTAGCGAATCTATCAAGCTGATGGGAACTGGTGAAATCATGCCTTCTGAAGCACAGCCTGAAGAGGAACTTGTCATTTCTACACCTAACCAACTAGAAGACGATGCTCAGCCTGAAGACAATCCTCCCAATGATGACAGTGATCAGCATGAGCAAAGTCTTCGTCTAGTTCATCCTCGAGTTGCCAATGAAGTCACAAATAAGTTGCACTATCATTATTAACTTTGCATCTTTTGGCTTCAATATTATGAATATGTGTATCACTACGATCGAGATTCAATAAACCATTCACCTTGGGTGTATGACCATTGAAGGTTTTATTCATGTAAACAGAACAACAATTATTCTTTGCCTTTAAATGAATAACAGTATTGCAATATACATGATCAAATCATATTCATGCTTAACGCAAGCACCAAATAACATTTATTTAGGTTCAACACTAATCCCGAAAGTATAGGGAGTGTGCGATGATGATCATATCAATCTTGGAACTACTTCCAACACACATCGTCACTTCACCCTTAACTAGTTTATGTTCATTCTGCAACTTTCGTTTCGAGTTACTACTTTTAGCAACTGAACCAGTATCAAATACCGAGTGGTTGCTATAAACACTAGTAAAGTACACGTCAATAACATGTATATCAAATATACCTTTGTTCACTTTGCCATCCTTCTTATCCGCCAATTACTTGGGGTAGTTTCCGCCCAAAGGACCAGTCCCTTTGTAGTAGAAGCACTTAGTCTCAGGCTTAGGTCCAGACTTGGGCTTCTTCACTTGAGTAGCAACTTGCTTGCTGTTCTTCTTGAAGTTCCCCTTCTTCCCTTTGCCCTTTTCTTGAAACCAGTGGTCCTGTCAACCATCAACACTTGATGCTTTTCTTGATTTCTACCTTCGTCGATTTCTGCATCAAGAAGAGCTTGGGAATCATTTCCGTTATCCCTTGCATATTATAGTTCATCACGAAGTTCAAGTAACTTGGTGATAGTGACTAGAGAATTCTGTCAATCACTATCTTATCTGGAAGATTAACTCCCACTTGATTCAAGTGATTGTAGTACTCAGACATTCTGAGCACATGCTCACTAAGCTGAGCAATTCTCCTCCATATTGCAGGCAAAGTGCTTGTCAAAGGTCTCATACCTTTTGACATGGGCATGAGTATGAAATACTAATTTCAACTCTTGGAACATCTCGTATGTTCCGTGGCGTTCAAAACGTCTTTGAAGCCCCGATTCTAAGCCGTAAAGCATGGTGCACTAAACTATCAAGTAGTCATTATATCGAGCTTGTCAAACGTTCATAACGTCTGCATCTGCTTCTGCAATAGTTCTGTCACCTAGCGGTGCATCAAGGACATAATACTTCTGTGCAGTAATGAGGTTAATCCTCAGATCACGGACCAAGTCCGCATCATTGCTACTAACATTTTTTAACTTATTTTTCTCTAGGAACATATCAAAATATAAACGGGGAGCAACAACGCGAGCTATTGATCTACAAAATAGATATGCTAATACTATCAGGACTAAGTTCATGATAAATTAAAGTTCAATTAATCATATTACTTAAGAACTCCCACTTAGATAGACATCCCTCTAATCATCTAAATGATCACGTGATCCATATCAACTAAACCATGTCCGATCATCACGTGAGATGGAGTAGTTTCAATGGTGAACATCACTATGCTGATCATATCTACTATATGATTCACGCTCGACCTTTCTGTCTCAGTGTTCCGAGGCCATATCTGCATATGCTAGGCTCGTCAAGTTTAACCTGAGTATTCCGCGTGAGCAACTATTTTGCACCCGTTGTATTTGAACGTAGAGCCTATCACACCCGATCATCACATGGTGTCTCAGCACGAAGAACTTTCGCAACGGTGCATACTCAGGGAGAACACTTATACCTTGAAATTTAGTGAGAGATCATCTTATAATGCTACCGTCGATCTAAGGAAAATAAGATGCATAAAAGATAAACATCACATGCAATCAATCACTACAAAAAAAGACACATCCGTGGCATTTTGGGCCGAACGAAATTTTATTCTGTCATACATATGACACTGCTATGACGATAATTGTGACAAAACCCGGTATCATCATAGATGTGGTGGGCTCCTACTTCTATGACAAAAATCATGATGTAAAATGGGCTTTTTGTCCTGGGCGGCCGGAGACGCAGCCTGCATGACATTCTTTGGGCCGTCCCATGACGGAAAAACCGTGGTAGAAGCGAGGGGAGGAAAATTTCGGGAGTTCTCGCTTACGGTGGGAGGTCGGGGCCGGCGATGCGCTGCTTTCTCTCATACACGCACGCTGCGTGTGTGCGGTAGGCGTTGGCTCTAATCTGAATCCGGAAGCGAGGCATTGGGCTCTAATCGAACACGGCGATTCCAATCGCAGGCTACGCTATCGAACCCGGCGATCGATCGATGACTGTTAATCGAACCCGATCGAGCGATTCTTCGCCATCGCCGCTAATCAAGTCGATCGATTGGAAAAAGGAGCGCGTTGGGGGGGTTGGATGAGCGATGAGCGGTGGCGTTGCCTCTGGATGAACAGGACCCGTGGTGTGGAGGGCTGGATGAACAGAGACGGTGGAGGGGTGCCCGTGGAGGGTGGTTGAACAGACCCCGTGGTGTGGAGGGCTGGATGAACAGAGACGGTGGAGGGGTGCCCGTGGAGGGGTGGTTGAACAAGAGCCGGTGGAGTAGTGCGGTGGAGGCTGGGTGACCAGGAGCCCGTGGAGGCTGGAGGAGGTCGACGGTGGAGATGAACAGTATCCCGTGGAGTCCCGTTTTGCGGTACGCCACACCCCTCCCGATGAACAGGACCCCCGTTTAGACCGTAGGAGGTCCGTTTCGTCCGTTTTGCGGTACGCCACACCCTCCCGATCAACAGGACCCCCCTTTGGACCTTAGGAGGTTTGTTTCGTCCGTTTTATGGTACGCCACACCCCTCCCGATCAACAGGACCCCCGTTTCGACCTTAGGAGGTCCGTTTCCTCCGTTTTGTGGTACGCCACACCCCTCCCGATCAACAGGACCCCGTTCCGGACGTAGGAGGTCTGTTTCCTCCATTCTGCAAGACGCTGGCCTCGTTTCCATCGCCTGTTCCGTCCAAGCCCTCCCGATGAACACGACCACGCATTCCGTTTCGACCCAGCCGGTTGGCTCCCACTCGTTCCGTTGCCTCCCGATGAACACGACGCATTCCGTTGCCTCCCCATGAACACGACGACGACGTTGTTTCTCCGTTCCGACCCAGCCATGTACACGAGCCCTAGCCGTACGTATGTGCGAGTAGGCATTCGAGACCCCGCCCGTATGTACACATGCATGGTCGTATTTTCTTTCTTGCACCCTGGCCGCTGTACGTACGTGTACATGCTACGTGCGTGCCTCTACTACGACACGTGCGCGCCTCTACATTGAACAGTATATATGTACGTACACGTTCGCGACCAGAATGACAACGCTACGTACGCTTCGACCAGGTGGGTCCCGACTGGCAGGCACTTCCTTGCGTGCGAAGATGTAGCTGGCGGGTCCCAGCAGTCAGGGGGGCAAATCGTTTTTTTTTTGCCCGGACGCACTTCCTTGCATGCGAAGATGTAGGTGGTGGGTCCAAGCAGTCAGGGGGGCGAATCGTTTTTTTTTGCCCGGACGCACTTCCTTGCGTGCGAAGATGTAGCTGGTGGGTCCCAGCAGTCAGGGGGAAACATTTGTTTGCGAAATACGGTGGCCCGTCCGGTGGGTCCCCGCTGTCAGGTGGAGGAATCATTATTTTGCGCGTAATAAGGAGGCACTTCCTTGCTGCTGTCGTGGACCCATCCGCCTCTCCACGCATACCCACGTCCGATGGAAGTCGTTCCTTGACCACGTTGACCACGCCGTGCCGAGAGCACCACAGTGGTGGACGATGGCGAGGACTAGGAAGGGGACGACTCGGAGCCAGGGAAGACGCATCAGTGGATGCACACGCGAAGAGGAGTACGAGGGTTCACTGGTTCGGCTGCGGTGTGAGGCTGTTGTCGCCGCAGAATAACAGGGGGTGTGGGTGAGTAGAGGGATGGCCTGGCCAACGGTGGGAGTAGTAGGGGCGATGAGGCCTCTGCAGCATCACAGCCGGCCACAGGAGGCAGGAGCACGCAGCACGACCAAGACCGGTTTGGGCTGCTGGAGCAAGAAGACCAGAGGTTGAAGAAGCACTACGACCGTTGGATGAACATCACACGGTAATGTGAGCTAGAATCGCTCATATTGACTAAGTTGACAAAGCCCTCTCCCCGTCAACTTGGTAGGCCCACAAGTCAGCCTCCCACTATGTTGGGTTCCAGCTGGCAAGGGGAGTATTCATTTTTTGTGCGTAATAAGGAGGCACTTCCTTGCGTGCGAATATAGCTGGTGGGTCCGACATGTCAGCGGGGGGCACGTTATTTTCGCGAAATACAGAGGCCCTTCCGGTGGGTCCCAGATGTCAGGTGGAGGAATCATTATTTTGCGTGTAATAAGGAGGCATTTCCTTGTGTGCGGCCGTGGACCTAACTGTCAGCCTCTCCACGCACAGTCTACTTCCGATGGTGTCGTTTGTTGACCATGTTGACCACGCCGTGCCGAGGCCCCGGACAACAACGAGCCGGAGATGGGAAGACGCAGGAGTAGAGTCGCAGACGGAGAGGTGTACGAGGGTTAACTGGTTCTAGTGCGGTGTGGTTCGGCAGTCGGTGGAGAAGAACAGGAGGTGTGGAGGGGTGGAGGGATGGCCTGGCCAATGGTGGAGTAGCGCTTTATAGCGAAGCGTGCTAAGCAGAGCTGCTAGCAGCAGGAGGCGGGAGGTGGTCCCGGCGGAGGAAGAAGACGAGAGATTGAAGATGGATGTCGGTCGTTGGATGTAAATCCAACGGCTAACATGTCAGAATTATTGTTGACTAAATTGACAACGACTTGCGTTGGCTTCGACCTATTGGCCCACATTTCAACCTCCAAAAATGTGGCACGTATTCAACCCATTTTTTCAGAATTTACAGTCTTTTTTTTGCGCGGTAGAATTTACAAATCAATTTGATATTTTTTTGAATTACAACCATTAGCTGGGCTGGGTGAACAAATAATGTAGCGTCCATGCGGCCAATTTATTTTATTTCATAAAAAATTACAGGCCATTTGCACTTTCTCGAAATACACGATTTTGCTGGGTTGATTCTAATTATAATGTTGGGTTGGGCCAGCAATGTTATCAAAAAATAAAAAGGGGTTGAGCATTTTGTTATAAATATATTTAAATAATAAGTGATATTATTACATTCGTCCTTAAATCTTACCAAGCTTTTGTACACAATCACTATGATTTTCGTACAAAACAATCCAGGATTTTATTTGTTAATAAATTATTTTATAAGTTAATAAGATGTGGGATATTGTTTTCTTACAAATGTAAGTATCTGTTAAATATATGATGCCAATAAAATAATATATAATAACATATAAAATAATTTAAATATATATAATATAGTTAGAAGGAAACATAAGTTGGACCTCATGCTCCTATTCTTATATAGAAAAATAGAACAGATCTCAGCGTTTTCTTCAAAAAAAATATAAATTGGGCTGCCAAAAATAAAACCTCGGATGGGAGGTCCATAGGCCGATCGATACATGACGGCCCTAAGAAAAATACAAACAGGCCTTTGGACCTCCCATCCGAGATCGTGGGCTGCGATGTTAAAATGAAAGCCTAGACGGGCAGCCCAAAACCATGTCCAACACTTGCCAAAACTTCGTCCCTCGCTTTTCTACGTGTTTCGCACACTCGACATTGTGTGGGCATTTTGACTGCATCATATGAAGATGTGCTATGCATGAATGTTGATCACATGATGTTAACTGGCTGTTAGTTCCATTTTAGACCATTAATAAAAATTCCAACATGATGTTAAACCTGTTTGAAAAGGACATGATAATATAAATGCTCGCCTCGAAAGTTGCAGTTTCTTATCTGAAACTGAACTTGCGTTTCTTATCTGAAACTGAAACTTGCAGCTTCTCTCCGAGAATCACATTGTCTGCACTTTTATACTCCTATGAAACTACATTTTTTAAGAGCTAAAATAGATCTCTAGAATTCATAAAATACTTCATATGCTCAATACTGCAAATCTGAAGTTCAAAAGACATTCATATCTGAAAGTACTCTCAAAATATACAACACAAAACACAATTCATAACCTGCAAAAGCTCCTCCTGACAGTTCACAACCTGCCCGACTATTGGGCTGGGGGGCAGCCCCCTCCTATTCCTCGGCAGTAGACAGCCGCCCCGTGAGACGACGTGAACAGCGAGGGAGACGATGGCGGGGAAGCGTCGTCGGGCCAACTGCTTTTCTCCTCTTGCAGTTGGGTTCGGTCGACGAAGACTCCACCGGCTCGCTCTGGCAGGACACCCTCACAAACGGCACCTCAGATGCTCGATCCTTCAATCTCTGGTGGATGCTCCATCTCGGGATCGATACTCCCACCACCGCTTCCCTCACGATCGGATTTGGTGAGTCTGTTTGCTCCATGGCCCGTAGAGCAGCTCTATGTACTCGGCGCGATTTCCTCCGGGAGTATCGCTTTTCGCTTCTGTTGCAGATATTTGGCCATGGATGTCATCGTCGCCGCTAGTTGGTCCTTGTTGTCAAACCAAGACTGTATCTCCAACATCCTAGTTAGCTTCACAGGGTCGCCGTCTGCGATCCTCACGTATCGGTTGTACTCCTCCATCGATCCACTTCTCCACAGCACCTTCACTCGCCGGCGGTGGTTTTCGAATGGAAGAAGAGAGGAGCAGCGCTGGTTTTGGATTAGAACGGGAGAGGAGCGATGCTGGTTTTGACCGAACAGGAGAGGAGGGGCGGTGGTTTTGAAATGGAAGAGGAGAGGAGCGGCGCTGCATTTAGATTGGAACAGGAGAGGAGCGGCGGTGGTTTAAGAGGAGAAGAGCGGAAGAGCGGCGCTGGTCTTGGAAGTATTTTTTTGTTTTATGATTTTAGGTCAAAGTTTGACCACGCATCGTATTTGACAAGCAAAATGTGAATGCATGTCACCAAAAATTGTATCGCTTTGGTTCAGATTCTGAATGAACTTTCAAATTATATTATTTTTGCAACGATAACATATATTTTATGTGCGAAAATCATGGTCAATTATGACCCGTAATAAAAGGGAGACTAGTTAATGTGGGTCGCTTTCTTAATTGAAGGGTAAATTGATTTTGATTTTGATCCAACCACAGTGGCCGCCCTCTCGTCCAATCCTAAATCATCGCCAAGACGCTCCTCTCCCTCTTCGCCATTGCAAAACCACCTCCTCTCCTCTCCATCATCTCCATTCCAAAACCACCGCCTCGCCTCTCCCTCTTCCTCGATCTTCTCCATTGCAAAACCACCTCCTCTCCTCTCCATCATCTCCATTCCAAAACCACCGTCTCGCCTCTCCCTCTTCTGATCTTCTCCATCGCAAAACCACCTCCTCTCCTCTCCATCATCTCCATTCCAAAACCACAGTCTCGCCTCTCCTTCTTCTCTATTGAAAGACCACCGTCTCTCCTCCCATCTTCCAAAGCTAGCACGGGACCACTCAGAAGGACATCTATGGAGAGGATGCAAAGTAATCAGCAGATCGCCGCAATGACTGTGCAAAGTTAGCTGTGTTGAAGGAGATCCTTAGTTGGTTTGACAATGAGTGGGAGATTTCGAGGACGGTGCGTGCCATGTGGCAATGTATGCGAAAGAGCGAGACGGCGGCGATGTACATGTACTCCTCGGCGGCAGTCATGCCGCAGTCCTCTGAGTTCATCGAGTATCTCCTCTGGGCGGCGAAGGTATGATTCGCCCGAGGCGACATGGGCCAAAGCGGAGGTGGTGGGCGTACAGGTCGAAGGTCGAGCACCTAGCGGATAATGAATCGATCGAGTATGGTGTTTCGTTCATGAGGGTGCAGAGACAGCCGGAGCCACAGGAGTATTCGTTCTCTCACCGCAAGAGCAGGCCGGATGGCGCGACGTCGCTTCCCCGCCGTTCTCCACGGTTCCCTCGACGCTCGCCTCGTTTTAACGGCGGCGGTAGGGTTTAAGGTAAGCTTCGCACTAACCTAATCTTCCACCTGCTCATGCTTATAATCAGTGTGACAGCTAATGACAATCATGCTTACAATCAGTCTCCGAGTACTACGCCAATCACCATAAAATAGCTCTGGACCTTTGGGTCAAAGTTGTGACACAGTGTACAAATAAAGAAAAATAGATTGGTGCTTCTTTCTAAAAAGAGTACTCCCTAGAAAACTGCCAATATAAGCTACTAGTATTTGGTTAGATGATTTGCTGCCGAGAAAGATCCGTCCACGAGAGCGCCACACATCCCAATCGGGTGGTGGTGGATTCCAATGCGTGCATGCAGCATGGTTGGTGTCGGTAATTTTTACTTGGCACACCTCGCACTCTGCATATATGCCGGTTCCATACGTACATTTGTGCAGTCCCACCAAAATGCAGCTAAATAACCCTGTTTGCACAGATAATGAAAAAGCGTCATTACATTATAGTAGCACTAATTGATGAAACACACAAAATAAATAGAAGAAAATATTGCGATAGTATCATAGTATGCCATGCTGCGAGGGCGAGATGGGCCTTGCGACGCCTCATACGGTACGCCTCATACTGGACATCGTCCCAAGTCTCCCAGATACACCTTCTGCCAGTGATGAACATCAGTGTACAGCGGTAGTACAAGGAGGCGCCCTGAGACATTTAAATCTCTATTTTTGTACATATCAACTAAAATTAAGCACCCCAGCTTTGCGTAAACGCTTAAACATTAACAATGGGACTAGTTGATGAAACATACATTAACAAAGAGAAGCACTTTCTTTATCTACATTGGAAATGAAATGATAGAGATGACAATCGCTCTATTTTAACTGTATTATTACTTCATTTTATAAGTGACACTAGGGTCGAAAGGTGTGGCAACGAGGTGTACCGCAAGGCCGCAAGGATGGAGGCCGGGTGCTTAGATCGATGTCAAGCTGGCTCTTTCAAATACCACCAACATGGATGATTCAATTCATGGGACCTTTTGGTGCAGTTCACCTAAAATGAAGCAATGTCCCGTGAGCTAGCAGCTTCTTCTTCAATTTTTTAAGAAAAGGGCTCCAGCCCGGTTCCATTTCCATCGTAAAACGAAACCCACAGAGCTTCTTCTTCATTAGTTACAATAAAATTGAGCAACATCAAGGTTGGTTGTGAAGCTCCTGGAATGCTCAACTATAATTTGGATATCATTTGTGCAGTTCAACTAAGATCGAGCGTGAAATGTATATCTCTGTTTGCACAAAAAAGGTGGAAAGGAGGGTGACAAAAAAGATGCATAAAATCAAAAGAAGCATGTTCCTTATCTGAATGGCAATCCTACCAGGACAGTAGCAATTTCTAAAGCACTGGCATTGCAAGATATTAGTGTGGGCATTAGGATTAACAATGACAATCGTTAAATACGACATTACTTTGGGCATGGGAGAGTAGGCGGACCAGGACAGTTGAATTTCTAACGAAAAGAACCAACTTAGCTTAATGGGAAATTTTAGCAGGACATGTAAAGAAGTGCCATTGATTCATATTACTGGAGGCATTACATTGAAAACAACATTGGTTTAACGTGTCCTTACTTTTTAACAAAGGCGATCGCTACATTTTACCAAAGGGCATTACATAAGAGAGGCTCGGGCAACAAACATCGTAACAGGATATCCGGGTTGGTCCCATTTTTGTTCGGTATAGCCACCTTTATACCGTGTGAGGCTAGCAAATCTAGTGCTGGACTTACTCATTGACTTGTCCCCAGTCCCCACTTTCTTTCCTTTTTCAACCAATAGATCGGGTTTATATTGAGTTTGTGTTTCCTTTATTTCCCTATTAGACCTAGAGACCAGCTTGGATAGCCACTCGCTACTTTTCTCCCCCATTATTTCTTCTTTCGACCAAGTCCTAGATTCAGTGTAACAAATCCTCCCCACCCCCACCTCCTTTCTTCCTTGTTTGAACCAAGTAGTACTAGATTCGAGTGCATGAACTAGTTTTACCTCTTAAACGTAAAAAATTAGGTGGTTTTCTAACAGCCGATCGATCCTATCTACGAGGGGGCCTGAGAAATAGTAAAAGATACAAATGCAGCGACGTCAGGAGCTCGGGAAGTAGAGCAAGGCCGGTTTCGAAGGAAGTTATACCTGATGGTCGCCGAGATGTCGCTAGGTGGGCGGAGGGAGGCCGGATCTGCCCACACTATTGTAGCGAGGAAGAAGGGGTCGCAGGCCCTCCCTCGCCAACGGTGCTTGGGAGAGAACGGCAAGGCGGGCTAATCGGGACGCGCCAAGAAGCAGGGTAAGAGCAATGCCGAGGACGCATCAAGATGAATGTTGCACCTTCTCACCTTCCCCAAGCGGAGAGGATCCGGCTGGATCTGTGACCAGCGGTGAGCAGAGAGAGAGAGAGAGAGAGAGAGAGAGAGAGAGAGAGAGAGAGAGTGTGTGTGTGTGGCCACCGCTGTCGTGTTTAGATCTGGAGAGGCCGAGACAGTGGGAAGAGAGCAACACTAGCAAGCAAGCGCGGAGGCTCCTGCCTACATAGTGGAGTAGTACTAGTTTTCTTTTGTCTACCGGAGCCGGCTTGACCTCGTCAATGACCTGCCGAGAAGTATTCATGCACGTGGCCCGGAGGCGCAATTGTCGTCATTTTGATCTGAAGTGCCGGATTATAACATATAACATGAAAAAAATGCCACATGACAAGAAATCATAACCTCACTGCCCAAAGGAGACAACATGAATCCCGACGGACAAACTAGACGAGGAACAAAGCTCAAATTAAAGATAAACTCGTAGAAAAGGGGTCCGTGGATAGATGTCGTAATTAACATAGCCGGCTTGACCTAGATGGCAGCCGAGTAGTCACTGTCCGTGCATGTGCTCCCAATGACTAGCCCAACTCAGTTGTTGCTGTTTAACCCTCGCAGTGATCCGAAGCACATGACACCTAATTTTGCGAGATGACAAGAAACCTTTTTTAGATTTCTCACCACAACTACAGCCATGTACAACACAGCCAGCACGATATGTGAACGATAGCCAATCCATGCGTGTCTGCTGGAGTCTGGTCACATGCATGGATGAATTGATCTTCCGTATCTTGCAGGGATCGTCCAGGCACCAACGTAGTACAACACTTCTCTAGTACTATCGCCGCCTCCCTCTTCTATTAAGTCACCCGACTTGTGGGGCCGGGAGTGTGCCTATGGTTGGTTCTCAATTGCCGCCCCACATGTGTGTGCAAACGCAATATGACGCTGCTGCTCCATTTGGAGAGCAGCGTGCTGCATCCGATCGACCGTCTGGGTGCGACGCGAACGCTGGCGGGCGTATATATACTCCGTACATGTGTACCGCCGTTTTCTAGACGCTTTGCTCCATGGCGCGGGTGCAATCCATGGATACAAAATTAGTATACTGTATACTATTTAAAAGTCGAGGGCGGGGCTTTTCCTGCACGGTAGGCGGCGGGGCAGTTCTGCCTAGTCGGTTCGATAGAGACGCGAGAAGACGAGGGAGTAGGCTGCTGCAAACGTAGGGTTGTGTGATTTGACAGCGAGTTACTGCTAGACAGGTGGGGCCCCGTGATTTGACTTGCCATTATCATTTTAACTACGGCGCTACGACCGGCGTGAGTCTCCGATTCTTGACCACCTCCATATGTGTGTCTCTCCCAATGCTCCACCATGTAGTAGAGGCTGGCTCTTGCATGAGAGCCCACTTCTCCACTTTTTCCTTGCCTCTCTTTCCTCCACATATGCAAAAATGCCATGTAAAGTGCACTATTGTACTTACTTGCTCCTACAGGTGCTTAAGCTTGCCACATAGGCATAAAGTCTGATGTGGAAAGTTAATCAAGAAGAGAGAGACTAGTTTGGTGATCCAAGGAAGAAACGGTGCTAAGCGCATGTACCTAGGTGAAAAGACAATTTTGAGTCTATAGCTAATTAAATGAAGCAAACTTAGCAACACCATTTCATTGGAAGAGGTCACTCCTTGGCAAATGCAATAAATACTAGTATTCCCTGTGTCCCATAATATAAGAACGTTTTTGGCACTACACTAGTGTCAAAAACATTCTTATATTATGGGACGGAGGGAGTACAAAGAAAGAGATAGAGAGGAGTAAAAAAATACACTTATAGCCAACCTTATAGCCAACCTTATAGCCAACCTTGTTGTAGTATGAGTGACTAAGTGATGACTATGTATGACATGGCAACATCAGATAGCCTAAGGCACCGTGTTAAGTCTCCAAGGGCGCGACCGCGCGAGCGACGCGACGGTCGTGGTAGGCGCGACCATGATACGGGCTGATGGCAGCCCTTGGATCTGAGATCAAACGGTCGCATGCTAAGTTGCTATAAATTTGCGTAATAACCTCCGTGATAGGATATTCACCCATAGGTCTAGAATCACGCCATGCAACCGCTCGATCTCAGATCCAAGGGCTCTCGGAAGCCCGTGATCATGGGAGAATGGACACTACCTCGCTGCCGTCAGACGCCGGGCAGTTCGCTTCCTACTGCCCCTCGCACGCCCTTCAATACTACGGCGGTTCGCTTCCTAGTCGCCCCGGCCCATTCACATTACGGCAGTTCCACTAATCCTAACCCTCCTCCCAAATCCATGGCGTCCCAAATCTCCACGATCAGCGGTGAGTACAAGGTTAGAACCATCACCAACGATGAGTTCGACGTCATCTACACCCGTTCTTCCGCGACGGTGAAAGGATGCCTTTCTTGCTTCAGAGGCATGTTCGAAGACTCAGATGATGAGTGGGTCGCTGGGCTAGATGTTGAGTACACCACAGTCCTGGGATGAGAGAAGGATCTAAAGGACGAAGAGAGGAAGAAGCCCGCAGTGATCCAGGTTTGCGTGCATGACTTATGCTTGGTCTACCACATATGCCATGCCGACGTTGAGTGCCAGGATTTTAAGGACTTCCTCGAGAGCAACCTAGTCATATTCACATCAGAGACTTTGGTAACGACAAAGAAGTCCTGTGTCGGATAGGCCACGTTGTAGGCAACACCTTCGACCTCCAGAAGAATCGGCTGGTGTCCTCTCGTCAGCCTTCAATGATGACCCTAGCAGGAGCCATGGTTCATCCTTCGTACGGTAAACTGGAGAAACCTCCATACACGTTTTATCGTCATGCATGGCAGCCAAATGTACTAGATATAGACCACATCCACTATGCTGCAATGGATGGCTACCTTTGCTTCAATATCTACAAGGGTTGGATGAAGAGCAACAGCCAAGTATGCGGTTCAAGCAAAGAAGTATCGGCCAAGAGGAAGAGGGACAAGGACGAAGTCGAGGACGTGGACGAGGACTCCGAGTAAGGTGGTAGTGTCGTTGCTCATGGTGGTTCTAATGCAAAGGTTCACCGGAATAGTTGCAAAGTTTAATTTCAGGTGTGCTTAATTTAATTTGAGGGGTGTGTTGTGCCGAGCCCCAGCAGAACTATGTTATGTTTCTTCTCGTTACATTTTAACTCTTCAAGACGTACATACTAGTATTTCTTACATCTCATCTTTTAGTTGGTGTAGTACTACCACTGCTTTCTTCACATTATATACGTACAATATATATGGCCAACATCATATAGCCACCAGCTTTAGTTGTCAAAGAGTTGTGGTGCTTAGTTTTGTCAAAGAATTCCAGATGCTTAGAGGGTGCTTGGATCCAAGGGACTTATTTTAGTCGACTAAAAATAGTCTCTTTAAGAGGCTAAAGTTCCAAGCACCCCTGACTAAAGAGGGGCTAAAACTAGTCTTGAGACTAAATATTTTTTGTCAGGGGTACCCCTACTAAAATATGGATTAGTCCTCTCTCTACTCATTTAACTCCTCTCCTTTAACACATGCGAGTTCTGGATTGGAGGGTTTGGAGGACAATAAATGCTCATTAACTTGACTTTAGCCTTTTTAGTATTTGGACCCAAGCATGGGTGAGGCTAGCATGTTTTAGTCCCACTACTTTTAGTCATGGGACTAAAACGTATCCAAGCACCCTCTTAGTTTTATTTGAGGGGTGGGTTGCCGGACACCATTATTGTGACTAGCCTTTTTAATAGTACTATATGCATAATTTGGCGACGAGCGCTCTCTCTATGTACCACCCTTTTTTAATTTCAAGTTTTGCTCCATGGCGCAATCCATCGATACTACTGCTGCACAAAAGTATACATTTTTTTAAAAGGCTAGAGGGCGGGGCAGTCTAGCTTGGTCGGTTTCACGAGAGGCGAGGGCCTTTGTGATTTGACGGCTCATTACTGCTGGAAGGCGGGGCCTTGTGATTTGACCGTCAGATAAATGCACCGATGACCTGATCGAGGAGGAGCAAAGAACTGCAAGCGGTATACTCAAGTTTTCCACTAGAGTAGTATCTGACGAAGGAGCACGTAAACACGGCAGCCCAAAGGCCATATGTCGATAAAAATGATCTAATTTGCTAGTCATCTCATTGTTAGCATTGTTCTATTCATTCCCTAAAAACCATTGTTCTATTCATGCCTCGCAAAGAACGTGACACGCAAGGGCGTAAACACCAAGCAAAAGATGAAACACAGGAGCAAAAGAAGAAGGAAGATTATCACCCCAAATGATCTAATTCGGCCATGGAGTCGTGAATCGCTTCTTCGCCTTCCACGACCTCCATCTCCTTGGCGCTGCCTCCTCCGCCATCGTCTTCATTTTGTCCATGACGCGGGATTTCTCGACGCCAGCCTTCATCATATGTTCCACGGCCACATTACGTACCTTGACAGTAGCTGGGTGCTCGATGCGGAGCTTCGCCAACTCCTCCTTCTGTTCCATGACGAGGGCTTGCAACATCTTCATCGAGGAACTACTATTCTCACGCAGCTTCTTCCAGCCGACGTTCTTCTCCTTCAACAGGTCGATCTCGTGGCAGAGCTTCGCCTTGTCCTCCTGAAGTCGGAGGATTTCACCGGTCGCCTTCTTCTCCGAGGCAATGCTCTTCTTCAGCAAAATCACCAAGCCGGCGTTCAACTCCCCCTGCTGATTGAGCTTAGTGGGCATGTCGTCGACGCTCTCCTTCAGAAACTCCATCAAGCCTTGGATGAAATCCTTCGCTTATTGAGGTGCTTATTGAGCTGATCGGGCATGCCGCCGAGGGATAACGACTCAGCTCCGGCTCGGCATGTTCGCCTCCTGCTAGGGCGCCTCCTAGGAGCCATCGCCTGCCCGTGAGAGATCTTTCGAGGTCTCTGCGTGGCGGCGAGCCCTCTTTTTTCCACAGCCTTGGTTGCCGCCTCCTTGTTACGAGTAGTTCTCGACCCAGAGCTCGCCACCGCCATGGCAACGATTTAATGAAGAAGAAGCACTTATGAGGAGGAAAGGTAGAGTAATTTTTGGTTAGGTAGTTCCCTTTTATAACCTAAGTACTAGCACTAGTACTAATACCTGCATAGTGGGAACACGCTCAGGTTTGGTACGCATTAGTAGGTGTGAGCAGGCTTTCGAATGTGATGGGAACAAGGTAAAGATTAATTGATGGTTTTGGTTTCGAGGCCCAAACGGCTCCCGATGAGTTTAGCGGAACATAAATTTCAAGTACTACACCGCTCAAATGCGTAAATATTATGTTATCACAAAATTGGCACAAAATAATGAAGGATACCAATGGAAGTACTACTAGCAACCCATGATTTAACTACTGCATGCGCCGCAGTGGAGTAATAATGTCTTTCTTCCGCCTCACGCCCACTCAATTTTCATGCGCTGTATTAATTGACCATCAATGAAGTGAACGACTTTACACGCGCCAAATTATCACATGGGGTGGATCTTGGTACAAAATTACGCCCACCTGTACTACTGCAGCGCGCGAGGGAATGAGTGTGTATGCGTGGCATGCGGCACATCTTCGGTTCAGGCATGTATCGCCAAGATGGCTCGTGGAGGACGAGTACATTCTTTCCGGAACCAGCAGCACATCACTATGTTCAATCCACGCAAGGAGGTCGCGACAACGCCTCCACATGTGCCATGTGGCTTCATGAACTGTAAGAGAGACACTATGTAGCGTGCCATTGGTATTCTAATTTACGTGTTTTTCACATACTCGAAGTACTAGTAAGGTACACGTGCATTGCACGCATCAGATTTTGCAAACAAATTATGAATAAATACCACACTATAGCATGTAAGCTCGAGTCATATATGCCTCGATGTAGCCCTTCGCTTAATTCTTATAGTTCATCTCATTCAAAATCAATTAGTTTTTATAAAAAATTAAGAACAGGAATAGGAAAAACATGGGATTATAGTGGAATGTCGCCTTGAATCCTATAGGATTGTACGAGTGTTTGATTGTGCATTGAAAACGAGAATTCTTTCAAAGAGGTTTGAGTGGATGGGATGTTTCCTATGAAATCTAGTGCAAATGAATCATATGGAAAAATTCCTATGGTTTACAATCCTACTTAATCAAAACAACCAAGATAGGAAAAATTCCTAATGATTAGAATCCTCCAAAATTCCTTTGAGAATCCTTTGAATCAAAGAAGCCTTTAATCTATTTTATGATTCATGGAATTATGTGTTGTAAAGCATAAAGTAAAAAACAAATAATGGCAATTCAACTAGAAAAAAAAAGTTTGGGCAGTTATGATACGGAAGATTCTAGAACAAAAGAGAACCACTGTTGTTTTGAGGTTTGTGCATTATGCTTAAGTTCAACCATGGAGTCTGCTAGATTGTACATGTGGCAAAATCCGGTGGGGGGCTAGAAGATGGTGCGAGGGGCCGAGTGGAGGGAGACTATGAAGGAATGCACAAGTGTGAGATCGACATTTAGAGAGAGGGGGAGAACATGTGCGCTGTTGCACGCAGTGGCGGAGCCATGAAAAATAAATGAGCTAGGGGGCCAAGCATTGCTAATCCTTTACGAGGAGGGTCAATTCATGAACTTAAACCATTTTTAGCAGCAATTGTCTAATGATCACATTAATATTAGCCTCGATATATAGTGATGTTAGGGGGGCAGGGCCCTTACTGCCCATCGCCTGCCTTCGCCATTGTGCACGCTGCCTAAGAGATGAAGCGGAAGGCATGGATGATGAGAGGGGACATTGGATATATAATTAATGTGGGTGTATTAGCTATATATGTTAATCCTATATAGAGAGGTATAGATTGATCGATGTGGACGTGGGAAAGAGGGTGAGACCTCACCGGATATATCGATTGATCGGTTTGTGTGGAAAACTATGAAAGACCTAGCTATATACACACATACATAGAGGAACATCGATCGCTGCGCATGCACGCGTGAGAGATAAAGAATGCCCGATATGATGGAGAGGGGATGTGTGTGGGTGTGTGCCTTCATGGGAGACCGACCTGAAGAAAAAGATTGCATGCATGCGATGGATAATGCCGACCGGTAGTGTGTGTGCATGCATGCACGAGAGAAAGTTAGTGGTACAATTATAAAGAGAAGACTACTGTGGGTGTAAAAGAATAGGTGAGGTCATAATCAATGTAAAGTTGAATTCAAATATTTGAATAAGAGATCCTGATGTTTGAAACCCATGCATGCATGAATATAACGGATATCTGTATGATGTGGTTTGAAACGAGCATGTTGTAATGTATACACATTGAACAAGGTCGACTGATTTGAATTTGAGATACCGATGGCGTACATCATTTGGCCACGCCGCATCCGTGCATGGACACACTATTCTAATTGAGATGATGGGCGGCTTTCAAGATCACATATCTATATCTATACCCCTATATATATATATATTATATTTTATATTTTTTATATTGTGTGCGGGTAACTTTAACTTTGAAAGATGGTCGTTGGATGAGGCGAATCCGATGGTCCAAAGATGGAGAATTTGAGCACCATCGCCGTTGGATATCATCTAGATTCCACCAGATTTCGCCACATGTATAATCTAGAAGACTCCATGGTTGAACTTAAGCATAATGCACAAACATCAAAACACAAGCACTTCTTATTTGTTCTAGAATCTTCCGTATTAGAATTGCCCAAATGTTTTTCTACATGATTTGCCATTATTTGTTTTTACTTTATGTCTTGCAACGCACAATTCCATGAATCTTAAAATAGATTAGCTTTCTTATAAAAACTAGATGATTTTGAATGAAATGAACTATAAGAATTAAATCTAACATCTACATCATGCATATATGACTCAAAGCTTGCATGCTATAATGTGGTATTTATTCATAATTTGCTGTTAAATCTCATGCGTGCAATGCACGTGTACCTTACTCTAGTCTAAATGGTGTTTGTGTGTGTGTTGTGCGTGTTGAGGTGCAAATTGTCTTTTTTGGGTACACGTTAAGCTTGTTCTTCCGAAATTTCAAGTCGCGCCTTTGTTATGCCGAAAATTCAAGCTTAGCTGCCTCTCGCTCATCGCGCTAAACTCCCGCTTCTTCAACCCGCTACTTTGTTAGCCCGAAATATTTAAGATATATCTTTATCTCATTGTGCTCCGACAACTTCCTCCATCTCAACCCGTGCCTTGCTATTCCGAAATTACAACGCTGGAAAACTCCCACCTCCCCGTGGAAATCCCGACACGTGAAATGCCCGTGGTACCCTCGAACCGAAAAGAACCGCCTCAAATCGGTGGGGGTACTTTCGTAACTTACCCCACATTTCGGACAAGCGCCTCTAAGCCATGGTTCCCCACCGCCATCCCATCCGCCCACCCATTCAGACACCAAGGCCGCGAAAACCCGCGACGAAACCCCACACCTTGCTCCGCCCGCCACCCAGCCGGAGCCTCTTCCCCGACGACGCCGCCCACAAGAACACCTCAACGCCCCTCATCCACCGCATCGGATGAGGATCCGCTGCTGATCTCATCGTCCCGCCGGTTTAGCCACCCCGCCCTCCACCTCCAAGGAGCTGCCCCGATGTTCCCTCGCCTTTCACGCCACCTCCATTCCCACACCGCCGCCTTTCACCTGCACCACTAGAAGAGCATCATCATCACCGCTTCTCGGATGAAGCTGCGGCCTAATCGGGCGCCACCAAAGAGGTTGTACACTAATCGCCAGATTTTCTTCTTGATTCGATCTCACGGTGTTGTCGGCGCTCGGTCCCGAGCCGACACAGCGTGGCTCCATCCACGGTGGCATCACCGGCCACTTCCTCCATGGCGTCACTCCCTCGGCAGTGACGTCCACATCAGTAGGAGCTGCTGCTGCTTTAGCTCTCGCTCGCGCTGCTGCTCTGCTCTTGCTCTCGGTCCCTTGCCTGGTCTGCTTGCTATTGCTTTTGCTCGCTGTTGCTGCTCTCGCTCTTGCTCTTGCTTGCGATGCTGTTCGATTTAGCTACACTTCACGATCGAATCGACTTTTGGGTCACCAATTTTAGGGGTGGGGGGCTCACGAGGTGAAGGAAGAACCAGCCGCAGCTGGGAGGGGGCTCACGGGGAGGTACTCCACTATCTATCTTAGGGTTCAGGACGGGGGTGGTGGTCACCGGCGGTGGCGGGGCGTTGGCGGGGCGGTGGCGTGGGGATCGACGGAGAAAAAGCTCGGCACTAGGGGGGCCTAGAGGGATGGTCGGGGCGGCGGCGGACCGGCGGTGGGGAGTGTTTTCGGGGCGGCGCATCGCCGGCGCGGGCGGCGGGGGGCTGCTATTTGGCCGGTGGTGGCTGGCGGCTCAGGGGGTGGAGGTTGAAGATGAACCGCAGTCCCTTGATTTCGTATCCAACGG
This sequence comes from Aegilops bicornis, assembly GCA_021605145.1. NCBI lineage: Eukaryota > Viridiplantae > Streptophyta > Magnoliopsida > Poales > Poaceae > Aegilops > Aegilops bicornis. Next base: position 529,621,036 of record CM038673.1, read on the forward strand.
CTGCAATATCGACTGACCAGAGATGAAAAAGTCAGTCGACCGACGTGTAGCCCCACCTTGCTAGTGTGTTCAATTTCGACAGGAAAATTCAGTTTCGACAACAAAATTCAGTTTCGACAGTTAAGTTCAGTTTCGACAGTTAAGTTCAGTTTCGACAGTTTTAAGTTCAGAGATGAGCGGCCGATATATTTTACATATAGCACTTTGTGGTTATGTATTTTACGTCATGTATTGGAGATGCTATTAGAATTCCACTCAGGTTAACGTTGTTCATTGTCTCTCTTGTCCCGCTTCAGCCTCGGCGTCGTACAACTCACCGGAGCTGCTCCAACAATGAAACCCTCCATCACAAATGAGCAGTACCTGGCTCCATCTCCAGACGCCTAAGATCTTCTTCCTCCTCCGACAGCCAAGTCAGCCGGAGCATCCTCACCGGCCAACCCAATCACGCTGAGATCGACATGGCTTCGCCAAAGAGGTTGTACACTTGTTGCATATCTTTTTTACTCTACATGTTATATATATTGACCACTGAGCACTCGTAGTAACGGGAAATGTGATTATTTTATCCTACTATATGACAAGCAGTGAGGTATCAGGCAACTTAGCTATCCGTGATGGACTCTCTTGAACGCCATCATTATTTATCTCTCGTGTTTGAGCTGTGCATTTGTCGATGGGCCCGGGAGTTGAGCTAGTATGGCAGTGGCCTCGGGTCCAAAGTAATAGAAGTAGCATAAAAACATTTTTTAGTGTAGGATTTTCCTTGCTCAAGCCTGCCTACTAGAATCGCCAAAGGCTTGAAAGGAAAAGTGAATAAAAACATCGGAATTGGAAAGTTTCCTATGGTACTACTTTTCATGAATTTGGTGCAAAGGAATGGAGCAAAGGAAAATCAGAGGATTTGTTCCTTCAGTGTCTCCTTGAAAGAAAAACCGTAGGAATTCTAATTTCCACTTCTCCTCCTTTTCATATTCCTATTTGTCAAGCACAAGACTAAGAGATAGTAGCATAATAGCATTATAACCGTACATTTGCTTGTGGTTTGACTTAATCTGACCATGCTTTTTTGCATCCTGTGATCTTCCAATTGTTGTGAATCAAACACCCAGATTGGCAGAAATCATGTGTTTTAAATTCTCTGCTTTTGCACGTGCATTCCTATCCTATTCCCTGTCTATTTCCTATCCTCGCATTGTTAGAATCCTCAAATTCAAACAAGCCCTTACTCAATTGCTTCATTACGATATGTGTCAAAGAAAACCTTGTGTGGTTTGTCCCGCCTCACAAGCGCTGTGTTCCACCCTCAGCACCGCTGCTCCAACGACGGAAGGGTTCACCACAAGAGGGATCCGCCTCCAGATCTGTCTTTCGCCACCTCAGATCTTCTTCCTCACGCCGCAGCCACGATAACCGTGATTACCATCATCAATCGGCAGATGACCTCGAGGACTACACGGGTCCGCAAGAGAGGTCGCACTCTTCCGTGTCTGCTTATGTTATGCGTCGCTTAATATGATGACATGCTACATTATCGTCGTGTTCACCTATTAGACTCCGAGTCAGGTCCAAACTAATGTTGAAACTTTGAGTTTTTAAATGGTTGTGTGGTACATATTGGGGCAGCAATCAGTACTATCTGTCTACTATCTGGTTAATCTCCGGTGTCTACTATGAGTTTCATGTTGGGTGCAAACAAACATTAAAGGAGCCATTATCTGTATTTTTAACTAAGGCTGGTAGGTGGGGGGGGGCATTGGTTTTGGGTCTATCCATAGTTTGCTACCATCACTCTGAATTTGTGCATGCACTCCTTAGATAATCTCACTATGTTTTATTCCTATGCATGCCGCTTATTGTACACAATGGAACTGATCATGTAGAGCAAAAGAGACGAGCCTTATGTGGCAATAAAATTTCATGCAGACGTTGTTCCATGGTGGGCACAAAGGCAGCCCCCTCCACCCATTTCGGATCGTAATCAAGAGGAAGATAACTGCTCGAGGGGATTCGTAAGGAGAAGACCACTCCTATTTACCCCATGAGGTCTTCGCTTAACTTGGCATGCCGATGTTGGTAACATCATGCATATGGTGCCTTGCATTGCGATCAGATACATTAAAGATGTCATCCGCTTAGTTTAGACATGCTTTGTGTCAATGCCATCTCGCTTAGTTTCTTTATCATATATGTGAATCATGCAATGCCATCTTGTCTAGCTGTGCATCATATGTGAATTTTGCAATGCCACCCTGGTTAGCCACCATCTTATATGTGAATTATATCATGCCATCATTTTTTATTACGTGTTAAATTTGTCAACAATTTTAGTACATTCAATTACTCTTCCTGCGGCATCAGCCATTCAAAGCACGGTCATGGAAAAATCTGGAGTGGAAACAAGGTCTTCAGAGCAGACATTGGTATTTGACAAAGCGCATGACGTGCTGGTTACCTATAGCTCCTCATAGGAGGTTTCATATACAGATGACCAGTCATATCCCCCCCCCCCGCGAGGTACATGCCCTAACTTGGCAGGGTTATGTTGCTCATATCGTGTGTATGGTATCTTGCATTGCTATGTCATTTGCTTAGTTTAGACATGCTTTGTGTGAATGCCAATTGCTTAGTGTCTAATTACCATATATGTGAATTATGCAATGCCATCTTGTTGCAAGACATTATATATGTGAATTATGCAATGTTATCTTGTTGCAAGGCATTATGTATGTGAATTATGCAATGCCATGTTGTTTAGGCAAGCGCCATATATGTGAATTATATCATGCCGTCCTTTTTTGTATTTCTCATTGCTTTTGTCGACAATGTTTGTATATTCAATCGCTTCTTCCGTGCATCAGCCATTTGAATTGGTGATGGAGAAATCTGGAGTGAAAACAAGGTCTTCAGAGCGTATAATGCTATCTCGTCAAGCAGATATCTTGCTGGTTACAGATAGCTCTTCAGAGGAGGATTCAGAGGCGTATGACTAGTCCTATTATCCCCGAGGTGTATGCTCAAACTTGGCAGGTGGTTATATTACTCATATAATGCATATGTTGTATTGCAATGCTTAGTTTTTACATCATATACACAATATTGAATGCCATCTCCTTAGTTGACACATCATATATGCGATTGCCCTCCGCTCACTTCCTTAGTATATAAATCATATATTTGAATTATGTCATGCCATGATGTTTACATAGACAGCATGTATCCGAATTATGGCATGACAACCCATTTTCTAAAGACATAATATAGTTATATCATCTCATCCTGTTTACATAGTCATCATATTTTAAATTATGTCATTCTATCCGTGAATTATATCATGCCATCATGTCTCCATCGACGGCCTGTTTGTGATTTATGGCATGCCAACCACTTTAATAGACACATCGTATAGTTATATCATGTCATCCTGTTTACATAGTCATCATATTTTGAAGTATGTCATTCTATCCTCGCTTAGTTAGCCATCATACATGTGAAATTGTGTCATGCTATCCTGTTTAATTAGCCATCATATATGTGAAATTATGTCCTGCTATTCTGTTTGCTTAGACAACATAAATGTGAATTATTTTATGCCCTATTTTCTTCCCTACTATCCATTGCACCTGTCTATCTTACAATGTATGTACATTCAATTACTTTTCTTGTTTATCAGCCATTTCAATTGGAGGGAGTGATGGCAGTATCTGTGGGAGTAAAAACACGGTCTTCAGAAAAGATTGTGCTACCTGTCGATGCAGATAGAACCACGGTTGTACTTGGCCAAGAACCAGCCCCTCCACACATAACCCAGACACATGCAGATTGTACCCCTACCCAGCTTGGATGAGAACCAGCTACATCCCTTCTAACCCCAACCCCAAGCAGATAGACACCCAGTTCTGCTGACACGGCACCGCCTCCACCACAGAGCACCCAAACACGAGCAGTTAGTAAGGCAACTGCAGTGCCCAAATCACGAGGACCACCACTCCGAACCCAAGTCAACGCTGAAGCGTAAGAAGAATTGTTCTCGTGTCAGGTTTCGTAGCTATGGTTCATACTACTTTGCTCTTGCATCACTGTATTTACTGATACCAACTAATTTCAAATTTGAAGGATGCAATTGAAACTCCAATGGCGCAACAGGTATGTTTTAAACATGTTTCTTCAACGTGTTTGGTTGTTTGCTGTTGTAACTTTCTCTATGTTGATTTCAGTTTCAATTGAATAAACAGTTATGTTCTCATGCCATGCACATTACAAGTGTTGTTATTGCTCTGTAGTTTCCCACAATTATATTCTGTCTATGCTGCTTTGTCTTAAATAGATATGATTCAAACTGTATCTATCTTGATTTGGCAAAATAAACTAGAATGATATAGACCATACAGTGACCATACTACATAGATATATGTTTGTTTCATGTTGTTATCATGTCCACCTTACTACTGAACTGGTTTACCAAAATGAGTTTCATATACTACATTGTAAACCTGAGATGTGTTTGTTTGTTTCTCTTTTAGAACGCTGGATAAAATATTGGAGAAGAGTACCTGTTATGCAATGGTAAAGGAAGTAATGCAGATAAGGTTCAAGATAGTGAGACATCCTCGTTGGTCTCCAAGAAAGCTGATAAAAACTATATTGAAGACACCGAGACAACCCCAAAGTCCCGTCTTGATGTAGTGTTCGAAGTTATCGGGTTACCATCGCCGCACAAGCTCTTCAACTCGCTGGTTCGAATCAGTTCGGGCTTCTTGAGTCTCAACTTCAATTTGAAAGACATCGATCGATGTTATGCGACAGTGAAGTCAAGGACCGAGGAAGTCCTCGCAGAATTCAGATGCATACTTTCGTGCAACAAAGAAGTTACCGGAGGACTTAAGCGCCAAACAAGAGAAAGTTAATAAGCTTGCTAAGCATCTTGCCGCATTATGGGTACCTGTGATATTGTTTCTTGAGCTCTTCTGAAGTGGTTTCGGTTCTGGACATGTTTTGCTGCGGTGTTTATATGCTGATGTCTTCCCTTTATTTGCACTGGTGGCAAACTTTGATGCCGAGTGGATGTAATACGTGTAATAGCCGTGATAGCCTAGTGTAAGTTGCTTGCTTATTTATTTCCTTGTTGTCTTGTTTATTTGTTTGCTTGTAGTCGCGCTTCTTTTTCGCGGTTTGCTAGTGGTTGCAATAATCTATTTCTAAACTAGGCCACAATAACCATGGGCTAATATTTATCGTAGTGACACCGGGCCTCCTACGGGCCATAGAAACAATGGGCCTCGCCACGGGTCAGATAAACAGTGGGCCTTCTACCGTCAGAGAACAATGGGCCTTCTACGGGTCAGAGAAACAATGGGCCTTCTACGGGTCAGATAAACAATGGGCCTTCTACGGGTCAGAGAAACAATGGGCCTTCTACGGGCCATATCATCAACGGGCCTTATACGGACCGTATGATCGATTGGCAAAACATGGGCCAAACAGATCGCGATTCTCGCCGTAAACGGGCTAGAGTTGAATCGTCTGCTCATGGGTCACCATAACGGGCCATCGTTAATAGGTCAGATTCGATGACGCTATGAAAACGACTCCAACGATTAACGGACCACAAACGGGCCGATCAGAACCATGGGCTGAATTTGGCCCACAAGCGTAAAATGACAGAACGGGCCGTAAGTAAACGAATCGCCGGAAAATAGCCCAAGAATAAATGGGCTCGAGAAGGCCGAAAGATAACATGGGTTGGAAACGCCCAATGTAATAACGGGCCGTTAATGGGTACAAAGTGATACATCGTTTTTACGGGCCGCCACCACAGTGCCTTTAATGGGTGTAAAGTGATACATCGCTCATTACGGGCCAGTTTCACCACGGGCCGTTAATAGGCAAAGAGTTACATAGGGCCTCATATGGGCCGAAAGACGTCATGGGCCATACATGGGCTAGAAGTGAAAACGGGCTGGAATCATATTGGATGGCCCAGATGACGCTACTGGGCATAATTCGAATAGGGCGTAACGGGCCTTGGGTTAGCGGGCTGTAAATGGGCTATATGCGAACAGGCCGTTAACAAAGTTTCCATGGGCCGCCCGCCACCTTTTGACCAAGTCAAACGGGCCAGCCTTTTCACGTGAATGGGCCTCGTTGGTCGTGCCACGGTCGACGTATCATAGGCGCCTTCGTCCAATGAGTGGATGACATCCGCCCCAGCAATGAGCCGACGGCAGTTTCCTCTAGCCAATGATGATTTTACACGTGGAAAATCCCCATTGGTCAGGGTTGTTAACGGGTTATCGGATCCAAAACCCGACCCGATAGCTTAACGGCGTCCCGTTACGGTGGATGCCACGTGTCGGTCACCCTTGACGAAAGCACTTCTGTGATGCGCGATTCATCGTCATGGAAGTGGACACTTTCGTGATGATAATTTTGGTAACATCATGGAACACTTCTACGACAAAGACAGTGCATGATTATCTTGATTCGTCATAAAATCGTCATGGATGTACATGCATGATGTAAAACGCGACTCCATCGTGTGACAAACATGTATCATCACGGAAGTGTATTTTTTTGTAGTGAATATAAGTGATATGATATGGCCATCATCATATTGTGCTTGTGATCTCCATATCCAAAGCACCGCCATGATCACCATCGCCACCGGGCGCGACACCTTGATCTCCATCGTAGCATCGTTGTCGCCTCGCCAACTATTGCTTCTACGACTATCGCTACCGCTTAGTGATAAAGTAAAGCAATTATATGGCGATTGCATTGCATACAATAAAGCGACAACCATATGGTCCTCGCCATTGTCGATAACTCGGTTACAAAACATGATCATCTCATACAGTAAATTTTAGCATCATGTCTTGAACATATCACATCACAACATGCCCTGCAAAAACAAGTTAGACGCCCTCTACTTTGTTGTTGCAAGTTTTATGTGGCTGCTACGGGCTGAGCAAGAACCCTTCTTACCTACACATCAAAACCACAATGATAGTTCGTCAAGTTAGTGTTGTTTTTAACCTTCTCAAGGACCGGGCGTAGCTACACTCGGTTCAACTAAAGTTGGAGAAATAGACACCCGCCAGCCAATTGTGGTGCAAAGCACGCCGGTAGAACTGGGCCTCGCCAGAAGCGTACGCGTAATGTCAGTCCGGGCCGCTGTCCGTGTCAAAACCGGCGGATCTCGGGTAGGGAGTCCCGAACTATGTGTCTAGGATCGATGGTAACAGGAGACGGGGGACACAATGTTTACCCAGGTTCGGGCCCTCTCTACGGAGGCAATACCCTACTTCCTGCTTGATTGATCTTAATGATATGAGTATTACAAGAGTTGATCTACCATGAGATCGTAGAGGCTAAACCCTAGAAGATAGCCTATGGTATGATTGTTCTTGTATATATCTATCGACTAGCCTGGCCTCGGTTTATATAGTGCACCAGAGGCCTAGGATAACAAGAGTCCTAGCCGAATACACCGGTGGGGAGGAGTCCTTGTCTTGATCGCCAAGTCTTGTGGAATCTTCCTTGTATGCGGCAGCTGTCCGAACTAGCCCATGAGTATACGGCCATGGGGTCCTTGGCCCAATCTAACAGATCGAGATGACGTGGTGAGTACCCCTAGTCCAGACACCGCCAAGAGTCTCCCCGAACCGGGTCTTCAAGTTAGGGACGCTCCTTGATTCTTCCGAACTGTTCTTCATCTTTGGTCATCGGTCTTGAAAACTGGTTCAACAAATCTTCTCATCTTCGATCTTGAGGATCGCCGTAGTGCATCCGAAGATTTTACACGCCGCATCCGAGGAGCCCCTTTAAGTTTCCGGCCTTTATCAATACCTTGTTATTTTTATGCCACACCTCGGGTTTGAAGTTGTTCCCGGGAGGCAGTGTCCTCTTGCGTCCGAGCTCTAACGCCGGACTGCATTCGAGGTATCTTTTGCAGCTGAGCACCAATGTCGGATCGCTTCCGAGCTCCAACACCAAAATGTATCCGAAGCTCCAACGCCGACAAAGGTCCAAGCTCCAACGCCGGATCAGATCCGACTCCAACACCGGACTGTGTCCAAGCTCCAACGCCGGACTATATCCAAGGTGTCATAGATCACCTTGGTTCAAAAAAAAAGTTGAGGGAGTTTTAGCCGAGCTTAATGCCGGAAATGCCCTTTATGGAGCTAGCCGCTGGCGCCCGAGCTTTATGCCGGACTGCTTCCAAGGTTTTGCACCACCCGACAGCGGGCTGATTTTTTGTGAATATTTTTTACTAGTGCAATTTATTCTCCGCCGAGGTATATAGCCAGTATATGTATATCCAGTAGCCCTCAAGGTCTGTAACAGTCTAAAACCAGAGATGCACCTGAAGGGAAACATGAAACCGCTGCTCCCAGTAGCCCCTGAGACTCAGGCCGATGCGTGAAATCGGCATGAGGATCAACTCCTAGCTCGGCAGGATACATAGGAATAAAAACGCAGTTTAATATATTAGAGATAATAGTGATCGGCGAATGGGCCCTTGAGAGAGGGTCTTGAAAAGTTGCCGTAATATATTTAGCTTGACGCCGGATAGGTCCAAATGGTACCTATTGTTATCCGAAGACACGTTTGCCCATAGTTCGTCAAGTCAACACTTGGCAGTTGGAATTTTCTGCATTGTAATATGCAATGCAGTAGCCCAGAGACACTGGTCAGGTGGCAACACCAGATCAGGGGATCGATGTGCCCCTTTAATATTTGTGAATAATGAGTGCAAAGCCCAGTAGCCCCCGAGCCTTAATGTGGGCACGGGTGGTCAATTAAGGATCGATATCCAGTAAAATCACAAATTATGTGGAATGATTCTATGTATCCATGTACTTTACATCATTATTTGGACTCCATTGCACCGCTTATCGCTTAAAAGTGGCTCATCGTCGGCCTCTACCCCTTGGTAGATACTACGCAGGTGTTTCCGCAATAACAAAACAACCCTTAGCCGACGTCTCGGTGCAAGGCGGTTGTGTTAGCGGAAACGAGGCAATCAGATGTGCGGGTTTTATAACTTTCGCATAGTCATAGGAGCTTTAGACTGGGGAAGCTAGCTATGAGCCCCTGGTTAGTGTTCGGCGACATCCGAGGTCAAGCCGTAAACACTTCGGCCAATGTTATGAATGGCCCGTTGTTTAACATAGTCATCGGATCGCTGACCAGTTTACGCCTATTATGATAGTCGGGCCGGTTTTTCTCCAATGAGGTGCTTGACCATGCGAGCTGGAAGCACAATCGCAGTGGTTCTCCCTTTGCACACCTAGACGAACAAAGCGGAACGTAGGAGGCAAGCACAGGAGCCGGGCAACCGAACTATTGACCAAAGACACAATTCGAAACTGATGCAAATATAGCAATATCCGAGAATGTTTTTGCCGAATCCCTAAAGGAGTCAGGCGTTGCACTGCGAGACTAATGCTGGAAACGCACAAATAGTTTGAAAGTGCCATAGGCTTGAAAAACCAAAAAACTTCAGTAAAAACTAGACGTCCGAACTAGATCAAGTGTTCGGTGCCAAATCGAAAATTGGACTTTAGAGAAAAAAAAGTGCTTTTGTCGTGCTTTAACATGACGCGTCCTATCTCAAGACTTCAAGCGGGTTAGCTTACAGCTTCAACCTCCTATCCCGAAGGCGGAGTACCTCTCATTATGCCAGTTTAACAAACTAAACTTTAGCGGCTTTGAGAGAGAAATTAGGCTCCTCAACTAGTGACCACATACTTGTGTCGAAAAAGGGAATGATGAATAATAATAATAATAAAATCTTTGCAACGACTAAGAAGAAAAACACTTATCATAAAACAGCTCAAATAAACTTAAGAGCCCCCAAGTGACTTGGGTAAAAGAATGATTGTATGTACCGAAGTACTTATATCATATCTATGTTCACCCGAACTTTAAACGCTGCGTCTTAACCGACCGTCGGCTTTCTCCCTCTTCGTCAAGGACCGGAAAGTGTTATGTACTCCACCGTCGAGAATATCGACGGTGTTTCCGATAACCAGGAAATCATGTCATAAGGCTCAGTAATGCATAAAGCGCGCCAGTGGAACTTATGCTATATTATCGACAAAGTGTAAGAAGCATCTTCAAAGAAAATAGTACCCCACCGATACCTTTCTTCGGTGCTCATTGTTACTATGAGACTTGTGCAATGGATTTTTGTACTCATGAGTTCCGCTAGTGTCCACCATAATTGAAAACAGTAAGAGCGTTAGATTTAGGCTTCACCTGGGCCCGAGGTCCGGCTCGGATGACCCGATCGTGACAATCGCAGAGGTGCTCCCTTTACTCCCTAGCCGAACAATCGGGCACGTAGGGGTAAACACAGGAGCGAGGCAACCCAGCTTGCAAATTGTTTAAGTCAATATGGTGCATATTGTGGCATAATACACTAACAAGGAACGAAGCCGCATAAGTATAATCATATGCAAGAGGAAAGGCTTTATGAAGGAAGCCCTGTGTGAACTGGGTATTTGAATTTGTGTGTCACAAACAAAGTTTTGACAAGGAAAAAAAATTGCAAGCAACTTTTTTCCAAAAAAGTATAATGGTTGGTCGAATCGAACACAAGTTAAAAATTTAAAGCTTTGATCATGAAGGCAACTTAGCTGGTTAATGTTTTCGGTATTGATGACACGATCCGAGCTTGATGCAGGACAAGGTTCCATCCCCCAAGCCGGTCCCGAGGTGGCGGAGCGAAGAGCTCGGCACCAAGTGGTGATATAGCACGCCAATGCAGGCCGGGAGTGTGGACGCCAAGTCCCCGGAGATAATAGTAATAATAATATTAAAAAGGTTGCATAATAAATAATTTATGCAAAGTGAGTAATAAAAGAAATATGGCCCGCGCCAAGTCAATGTCGGCGCAGGCGTCAAGCGTGATGCGGTGAAGGCGTGGCAAAGCCTGAATTGTGTCGGTCCGAAGTTCGGATGCGGCGTCACGGACTATGTACGAAAACTAACCGAACCACCATGCGACTATTATTAATGCGGCCACCATTTGATAGACCTGTGTACAGATGATGGACAAGCCAGAGTAATAATTCCTTCGAAAAAATAAACCCAAACAAGCAAAAAATACTACGATTAATAGCACCGGTTTATTTGTCGAGCCATCCAAAGAAAAGTGACTCCCAAAATTGGGACGCGATCCGCATTCTCATTGCCTGATGGGCGATGAAGTGACGGCATGGCGATGCTGGTAAAGGTTGGCTCGCCGAGGCAAAGCCTTCGGTCCAGCTAACGTGACGTAAATCGGGTTGACCGGTGGCGCCAAGTCTCCGGAGTAGGTTGACGAAGAGATGGCGAGCCCCGGTCCACCCGAGGTGTTGAAGCCTCGATGTCACCCGATGAGCTCGGAGTAGGTCGGGCGTGATGGACATCGGATTGAAGAAGCAACAAAGGCGGCCCCGGCGATGCAGGTCATGACGTGGTCAATGCCGCATATAGTTCGCCGAGTCTCCTCGACAGGAGAGAGATTTCAATAACTTAGCACATCGCCCAAGGGCGAAAAGTGCCGAAGATATCCGCGGAGGTGAACTCCATAATCGGGTGCCCAATCAGATTCGAGTAGGCACGGATGCTGCGTGGTTCGAGCCCATAGCCGGAGACGAGTCCGAGGGTCCGGCGGCACAGCACTTTATTGGAGGTGGAGTCTGTGGTTCGCCTCTATTGCCGATGAGTGTGCGGCCTCCGTGGCGGGCGTTTCACCCACCCATCCCTGGATGGCACGATCTACTCAGGATCTAAGGCCGTGGCAGCTGCAGTGCGTTCTCCCGAACACCGCCGACGGGCAGATCTAAGTCATGCTTATTGGGACTGTGTGGCGACCCGCCATGGGCTCTGAATGCGTTGAAGATCGAGTCTCATGGATGTCGGCAGTAGTAGTTCAAAGCTTTCAAACCTGACTCGATGGCTGTGGCAGTAACACCCCAAAAATTTAACCATGATTTATTAATTAAAATTTTGCCATGGTAAATTTAATTTTTATTTTCTCGGATTTTTCTTTTGGTTCGTAACCACTCTTTTCTCCTCGAATTGTGAAGTTTTCACCCCAAGTGAAAAAATTTCAAAAATATTGTTGGACTTGTATACCCTCTCAAGAAAACATTTCTTTTATCAAGGATTTATTTGCATAATTGTTTTCTCGAGCCTTATTCTTTTGAAAATGATTTTTCATAAGTTTTGGAGCCTCTTTTGCAATCGCAACCCTTTCAAATTCTTCTTTAAAGTCCCCACCAGAATTTGGGGAGGTCATGTGATGTTTCCACATCACGCTTTGTGCAAAAACCTCTTTTAGTCATTGGAAATTTTGAGCTCTACCCCTAGTTTTCAAATCTGGTCCAGTTTGTAAAATTGCACTACAACCTATTTAAATATTTCTTTAAAGTTTCCACCAAAATTAGGGGTGTTAATAGGAGTATATTATTCAACTTTATGCAAAAATCCACTGGTGTTCTTTGAAAAAAATGAGCAAATCATCCTCTTTTGCTCTCTGGCCCAGTTTGGTTTTTTCTACTGCAACCATATTTTAACTTGCCCTTTTACCCATGATTCTTTTTCCTGCTTGTAGACCACTCTACCAAACCCTTAAGTCGAGGAGATTGGATCTATTGGAGCATTTTTGGTCCATGCAATAATGCCCTTTATGTTTTGTCCAGATTTGATTTTCTCAAAACCTTGCACTAACAAGTTTCTGGTCTTGCCAAACTAACCTTGCCACCCTCACCTACATCTAAAGAGACCCCAAACTAGAGACTTTGGCCAGCAGAAGAGATGCCTAGATGCCCTTGGCATTTCATCAAGCAGGCTAGGAGCATGGCCAGTTTTGGCATGCTTTCAGACTTGCATTGGGAAGTTGCTCTAATGACCTTACCAGCATATCTATTAGCTCTCACATTGTCATTAGCTACTCCTGTTTAGTTGCAGAGGCATCAAAGAGGCCTAGAACGCCTTGGCATTTTGTCGAACGCCTGGCGTGCGTATTCTGGTCGCGGACAGAGCGCGCGTTTTGCACGTGTGTGCTCGAAGTCGCCGTGGTCCCGCCGCCGCCCCTCGCACTCCATTCTCGTCCTCCCCACGCATGCCCGTAACGCCTCGACCTCCTCATCGCAGAGCCGCCTGCCACCTCCTCGGCACCCCACACACGCCACCAGGTCGGCCATATGGCGGCTAGTCGACGGTCAGAAGAGCCCCGCCGTGGCAGCAAGACCGCCCAAGTTATACGGCAGGCCAAATACCGAGCAGCTCAAGCTCATCTGCTCGCCCTGCCAGACCCCGCCAGCCATCGCCACACGCCCTTGGCTACAGAACGGCAGTTCGCCGACGATCTTATCCCCGGCCGCCGCGGAACCGACCTCGACCACTATAAATAGGAACCCCAGAGCTCCTCCAAACCCCCAGGCAACCTCAGGCCATCCCTCTAATGCTCCCGTAGCCGGCAATCGATGGGGAGAGGCCGTCTTCCCCATCTCCGGTCAGCTCGGCCGCCACATTCCGTCCTGTTTCGTCACGAAAGCAGAGCCTCCCCGCCCATCCAGCGCCATTCGACTCTCCTAGACTTTATGGAGCCACCCCACCTCTCAAACCTGATCGGGAACCACCGTAGCTCTAGTCCCCACCTCCCGGTTGCCGTCCGCCGCCATGGAGCTCGCCACGGTGACTCCTTTCGTCCCCACAAGCCTTTCGACCACCGGAGGACCGCCTCGACCAGCGGATCCATCCTTCCTCGAACCTCTGCTGGGAGCCGCTGCTCGTCGACGCCGATCGCCGAACTCCCACCTCCGCCGGCCAGAGGAGAAAGAAGGCACGGGCGATCGGTCACTCACCAAGGGGCCCAAGGGACCCACTGCCGCTGACCTCGCGCCTACCAAGCATGGTTTAATTGAAAGCGTAAACACGTAAGTACGCCTCTCCGTCCTCAATAACGATTCTTAATCGAAACGTTTTCTCTTTTTGATTTTTATTAAAAACAGATTTTTGACTAGCTTTGACTGGCTATAACTATTTAAATATAAGTCCAATTGATTTGATTCTTTTTCTGTTGTTTCTCAAATCTTGTCTAGTTTATTTTCATATTTATTTGAAAATTTTCAAAACAACTTTTTTGTACTGTTTTGAAACTATGTGAATTTGAATTTTTTCAAAATATGATTTTTGGAGAGAGAAGAAAACTTTCAAAAGTTTTGGAATGCCCCCGCCTCTCCACAACTTGAAGGCAAGCATTCAACCCCGGCATAATCGTAAGTGCATCTAGTGCCACCCCTAGTTGGTTTTGGAGTATTGACGACAAATGTGGTTGAGGGACTAATGCGCTTTGTGAGAATTGCAGGATAACGTAGGTAGTGTCCCTCATTGATTCGGTTTACCTACCGGAGACGACCCCTAAAAATGTATGAAGACATTGACGACAATGGTGGTATGTGAAGATATTCACATTGAAGACTATGACATGAGAAGAAGACTATGGAGCGCGAAGACTGTGTCGTTTCGTTGTTTTCTTTTCTTCTTTGTTGAGTCGTAGGAACCACCGCATCGCTAAGAGGGGTCCAAGTGATCATAGTCGTAATGATCAAGTGATGCTCAACCCAAATCCTATGTCTTCGAAAGCAAAGACAATGAGAGCAAAACTTATCCAGAGCTGGATGAGTCACTTTGCTTGTAGCCCAAGTAAAGTTGTCGTGTGTGTTTGAAATCGACCGCTGGAACACGTGTCGGGCCTTAGTAACCTGTGGTCATTTCGGACATATCAGGTCGGGTTGCCTAGTGGCTATAAATAGCCCACCCCCTACACCATAAATTGGTGGCTGCTCAGAGTTAGTGCACGGCTTTTGTCGCTTGAGAGCAACCCACCTCAAGACTTTGAGAGAGAGAAATCCTTGCAGGACAAAGCCCAAACGCCTGTGAGCCAAAAAGTGTTAGGCATCATCAAGTCTTTCTCGTCTCAGGTGACCTCAAGACTTATTACACTTGAGGATCGTGGAATCCTCCACCGGTTAGGGCGCCGGCTCGAGCATCCAAGAGTCATTGTGGATTGCCGTGAACGAAGTTCAGTGAAGGTTCTAAGTTCACCTTGAAGACTTACCAGAGTGATTGGGCGAGGACTGTGGTGTCCTTAGCTCAAGGGGAATAAGGTGAAGACGCCGGTCTTCCGAGTTGAATCTCAGCCTCCCTAACCAGATGTACAGCTTGTCACAAAGAATCGAACCGGTCCAACAAATCGTGTGTTTTCAACAAGTGATCGGGTTCTATCTTCTCCTCACCTTACTTAGAGTTTGTCTTCGTGGAAGTCATTGCCTATTTGTCATACCTGTTTGACTTCATTGCTTGACTACTTTTGTTGATTGGCTTCTCACTATCTTCCATCTTGATCCTACTACTAAGCTGCTATTAGTCTTGTACTTTCAATGCTATCGCATACTAGACTATGGTTTGCTTGTTGTAGTTTATCTTCCGCTGCATATCAATTTGGTCATTTCTATTGTTTGTCTTCTAAACATCCGTTTTTTGAAGACTTTCCTAAAAATCGCCTATCCACCCCCACCCCTCTAGTCGATAACTAGCACTTTCAATTGGTATCGAGCAAGGTACTCCCTTGTTCTCGTGGTGATTCGCTTAACCACCGGAGTTTTAGCTATGTCGATCGCAGGATAATCAAAGTCTCCGCTGCTTGCCCCCGTGTTCGATGGAACTGACTATCCTTAATGGAAGAATAAGATGCGATGCATCTTGAAGCCATTGATGTCGCACCGGTATGTCGTCAAGAACGGGCGCTCCCAAATCGTGAAGGTGTCACCCCGCCGATGTCAAGAAGTTCATCCAATCGACTCTACCGCAAAGAACATCATCTCGTGATCATCCGACCAAAGGACAAGATGGCCGCAGGAGTGCTCTGAAACGCCGAAGCTTAGTCTGGGCTGGCTATCCAAGGTCAACGGGCGCCTCAACCCGTAGAGATCAAAGGATCGTTGTTCTTCACAACCTCTTCAACCGCTTTCAAGAGAAACGACAATGAAAAATGTCCAAATTTCACGCTTGATCGCCTCATCGACATCACAAATGAGCTTCTATGCCTCGTGCCACCGAGATCACCAAGCATGAAATCGCCAAGACACTACCGAGATCACTTGACAACTCTTTTGACACCCTTGCCCTCATGATACAAGAACGCCCCGACTTCAAGACACTCGATCCGTCTCGATATACTTGAGAGGCTCAACACACATGAGTTCCAAATTTTCTCGAGAAAAGAGATATCTATGGTCCCAACTATGGCCGAACTCGCGCTTTGAAGGAAAAAAGTTGTTTCTCATCTAAAGAAGAATCTGATCGCGGTTCCGATGATCCTCAAGACATTGGAAAGGAACTTGCTATGCTTGTGAAGAAGTTCCAAGTTCACTAGGAAGAAAGGCTTCGTAAAAGTCTTCACGATCCAGCTCAAGAATGATGAAGCTTCCACCATGACTACAAGAAGAGAACCCGTCACAAGTGCAAGAAAACCGACACTATATCTCTGAGTGTCCACAGTGGGACAATGAGAAGAAGAAGAAGAAGAAGAGCAAAGAATATGATTCTGATGACAAGAAGAAGAAGAAATCTTCAGTCTTCTTCCAAGTCCTCATCAAAGTCTTCATCGCATAAGAAGAGCTCATCTGGCAAGGCTCATGCTTTTGTTGGCAAGGAAATGGATTCAGAGGAGGAGTCTGCTCGAGAAGGTGGAGGTGGAGTCCAAGAGGAGTCCGATCCTCGGCGCTGTAAGTCTGGCTTAGCCACGCCCTTATGTTGCCAAGTCCATCTTCAACATCAAGACAATGACTTCTACACCAACGCTCAAGCTCATGACAAGGACGACCCCTGCCTCCCACCTATCGCTTTCATGGCACGTGGTGCCAAGGTAAAATCACGTGATGCTTACTTTCAAACATCAAGTGAAGATGACTCGATTGTGAATCCAAACCCAGCTACAAAACACTTGCTAAAATTGCAACCGAACAACAAAGAGCTATGGAACATACTCAAAAACTGTTAGACAAAAGCGATGACTTGTTGGACGCTGAAATGACACGCCACGTTCCTTAGTTGAAGACATTAAAATCTTCATGCTAAGTACCAAGAACTTGAAAGTCGCCATGAAACGCCTCAACTACTCATGAAAAGCTCTCCTATGATTATCTTCAGAGGAAGCAAGAGCTTGAGAAATTGAGAGCGGCTCATGAAGATCTTCAAAAGAGAATGAGTCACTTCAAGGCCAATGTATCAGTTCCGCCAGATGGATTTGAACCACCATGTCTAAAATGTCTTGAGCGTGATATCGCTACCTCGCTGCTGAATGTTCAACTGCTGCTATCGTTGCATTGTCTTCAACTACTAATGTGGTAACTAACCCTCTCATGGAGGATACCACCGCCATTGTCGATGAAAATGCTAGGTTGAAGACATTGCTTGAAACAGTGGATGTATAAAAGTCGAAAGGGCATCGACACTTTGCAATGTCCTCAAAAGCGTATTCTAACCAAACCCCAGGAAAGGGGTGTTGGGTTCGAGAGGAAAATGAATGTTGATGGTTCCCATCGAAGCCCCGAGCAAGATCCCAAAACCACATGGGTTGTCAAAGAAGGACCTTCAAAGGATCCATCCACCTTATCTCGGCTTTACCTGTATAACCCTATTATCATTGATGAATCCTTTGATGCAAACTATAAGATGTTCAAGAATCTAATGGTGAAGTGTTTGCTGTGTATATTGGTACTAATCGCAGGAATGGACCGCCTATGAAGAAGATATGGGTTCCCAAAAGTTGTCTTGAGAATCTTCCAAGGAATGTCATCATGACACCACCGGGAAGAAGACAAACCCTGCACTAAAGGCGCCATATGGTCCAAAGGCTTCATATGCATGCAGGACTCACCCGAGTCACCCTAATTACGCCTAATGTTTTGCGTGGAAACCGTACTCAAATTTATGAATATGAGTGTGTGTCTTCAAACCGCTTATGTTCATAGAACTAAGAACTTTTCTCGCTTATTCATACGAGTATCATTCATCTCCGCAGGCTATTTGCTAGGGCTCCAAAGTCAAATTCTCAGATGTCGCACTTAGACTCATTGTTTCTAAGACACCCCTAAAGATGTGGGTGGTTAAGAAGAATTAACTTTCTTTTGCAGAGAGGGTCTCCACCGAAAAATCAAAGGCGCTCGATGCTATAGTCAGACCTAAAACATCTTGTAGGGCACAAGATCAAATGCCCAACTGGTCTCACTATGTATTTTGTTCCTAATCGCTTGTCATTCATCCTATCAGTCCTAATCTTGATTTAAGCTTCAATAATCCACTTGCCCGTCAAATTTTTATGCTTCACAATGCTCTTGGTGAAGCCTATCCCCTAACTGCATCAGAGGGTATGACACCTCATGCTTCGTAATGGATTATGGACAAGGATGCACTAATCATATGACCGGTGATCAAGTCTTCTCATGGACTCAACCTTATGTCCATCGACAAGAGTCACATCACATTTGTTGACACCGGTAAAAGCAAGGTATTGGGTCTAGGTAGAGTTGCAATCTCAAAGGATCAACACATGGATAAGTGATGCCTGTTGAATCCCTTTGGTTTCAACTTGATGTCCGCCTCAATGCTTTGTGACTTGAACATGATTGTGATATTCGAAAATATCGCTGTTTTGTACTAATGGAATCGACAAGTCTCTAGTCTTTGAAGGGTATAGGAAAGATGATCTATACATGGTAGATTTCTCAAAGCCAGTCCACAAATTTTGTCGTATGTCTTCTTGCAAAAGCTTCTGCACGTCGGCTCGCATCAAAGGCTAGGGCATGTCGGCATGAGGAACTTACACACACTCGCCAAGAAGAAGCATGTCATAGGCATCGAAGGTGTCAAGTTCAAGAAAGATCATTTGTGTGGTGCCTGTGAAGTCGGAAAGATGACTAGGGCAAAGCACCCTCAAGACAATCATGACGACATCTCAACCCTTCGAGCTAAGTTACACATGGATTTGTTTGGCCCTACTCATTACTCTATCCTCACAACAACCGCTTGTCTCTATGGCTTCGCCATTGTTGATGACTACTCAAGATACACATGGGTGCACATAATTTCTACAAGATCAAGTGCAAGATGTCTTCAAATGCTTCTCCAATCGAAAGCAATGAACAATTATGGTGTCAAGATCAAGCATATCAAGTGATAACGGCATCCGAATACAAGAACACCGGACTTGATCTTTATCTCGATACCATGGAATCACTCATGAGTTCTCTCGCTCCATACACACCTCAAAGAAATGGCATCGTGGAGCCGCAAGAATGTAATCCCTCATTGAGATGGCTCAACAATGCTCGACGAGTACAAGACACCAAGAAAGTTCTCGCTCAAGCTATTGATACAGCCTTTGTCACGCCATCAACCGTGGTTTATATCCATAAGCTTCTGAACAAAACATCCTATCAGCTCTACTGGCAAGAAGCCAAATGTCAGCTACTTCAGAGTATTTGGGGCTAAGTGCTGGATCAAGGATCCCCATCACAAGTCAAAATTTGAACCTAAAGCTCACGAAGGCTTCATGCTCGGTTACGGAAAGGACTCGCACTTTACGTAGTCTTCAACCTTTATTTCTACAAAATCGTCAAATCAGAGACGCATGCGATTTGATGAAACCAATGGTTCACAAAGAGAGTTCCCGCCAAGTACATCAGACGAGGCTCCGCCAAATAATCTATCAAGCTGATGGGAACCGTGAAATCATGCCTTGTGGAGCACAACCTCAAGAGGAACTTATCATTTCTGCACCTAACCAACCGTAAGACAATGCTCACCAAGACAATCCTCCCAATGATGACAAAGGATCAGATGAGCAAAGTCTTCGGCCAGCCCATCCTCGAGTTGCCAATGAAGTACATATTGAGAAGATAATCGATAGCATCAATGCACCTGGTCCGCTTACTCGCCAAGAGCAACACGCCTAGCAAATTTCTGTGGGCACTTTTCTTTGTGTCAATATCGTAACCCAAGAAAGTTGGGTCAAGCCTTTATGGAACCGTAATGGATACAAGCTATGCAAGAAGAACTTCAACAGCCTGCTTAAACAATGTTTGGGGGTCAAGCGCTCGACCGCAGAAGCATAACATTATTGGCACCAAATGGATATATCGAAACAAGCAAGATGAGCATGGTCAAGTCGCCGTAAACAAAGCACGCCTTGTGGCTCAAGGATATACTCAAGTCAAGGAATTGACTTCGATGAAACATTTGCTCCTGTAGCTAGGCTTGAAGCTATTCGCATACTACTAGCCTATGCTAACCACCACAACATCTTGCTCTATCAAATGGATGTGAAGAGTGCATTTCAACCAAGTAAGATTGAAGAAGAAGTATATGTCGCTTCAACCACCGGGCTTTGAAGATCCAAAACATCCTGATATGGTGTACAAGCTAAATAAAGCACTGTATGGCCTCAAACAAGCTCCTCGCGCCTGTATAGTGATGAATTTGGATACATGATGCAAGAACAATATCATATGTCCATGATGGGAGAGCTCAAGTTCTTCCTTGGTCTTGAAATTCGTCAGCAAAGGAATGGCATCTTTATATCTCAAGAAAAATACCTCCAAGATTGTCTGAAGAAGTTTGGAATGCAAGAGTGCAAAGGATACACGACGCCAATGCCAGCCAAACACCATCTGGGTCCCGACGACAATGGTAAAGAGTTCGATCAAAAGGTATACCGCTTCCATGATTGGTTCCTTACTTTACCTATGTGCATCTAGGCCAGATATTATGCTTAGTGTTTGCATGTGTGCTCGATTCCAAGCGGCACTAAAGGAATTGCATCACTTAGCCGTGGAAGCGAGCTCTTCGATATTTGGCTCACACCCCAACACTCCTGACTGTGGTATCCAAAGGGCTCAAAATTTGATTTGGTTGGATTTTCGGATGTTGATTATGTTGGTGACAAGGTGGATCGCAAGTCTACATCGTGCACATGTCACTTTCGGGACGATCACTTGTCCGTTGGTCTTCAAAGAAGCGTAACTGGTATCACTCTCAACTCGCCGGAATCTGAATACATTGCTATCGGATCTTGCTGTGCTCAAATTTTCTATGGATGAAGCAAACTCTCAAGGACTATGGCATCAATCGACACAAGTACCTCTTCTTCATGCGACAACGAAAGCGCCATCAAGATTGCCAACAATCTAGTCCAAAGACTTGAAGACAAAGCACATTGAAATTGGCCATCATTTTCTCAGTGGATCATGTCATGAAGAAAGATATTGACATCATTCACGCTAACACCAAGAGCAATCGGCGATATCTTCACAAAGCCCTTGGATGAGAAAAAGGTTTTGCAAGTTACGTGTGAGCTAAATATCTTGGAATCCTCAAATGTCATGTGATCAAGCACACATCCTAACACTTATGCATGTTGATGACTTAGATGTGCAACACACGGCAAGTAACGATATCTTCAGTCAATGAAGACTTACATTCTGAGTGTGAATACATTAACGTGGAATTTGACTTCGGAGCGCCACGATAATTGTGCGCCGTGTCTGGGTCTAATACTTCCTATACGGTGGGTAACGCCACCACCAAATTTCTTTGTTTGAAGTGTTTCACCATGGCGTTATTTCGCAATATCTTCGCATTTGATTTGTCTTCAACTTCAACCTATCATCATGATTTTCTTCACTATGTTGATTTGGTTGTTGTCTTCGATATATATATTTATTGTTCTCGTCCTCTACAAAGATTCACTTATAGCTAAGTATTCCAAGTTGAATCTTTGAACTAAGTGAATGTGATCGGACCTCAATCTCTCTATGCTTTCTATCTCAAACTCTATCTGTCCAAATCATATGCATTCTATTGAAATCGTCAATGTCTTCTCAAGGCCCTTGTCGCCAGAAGACACAGAGACAAACTTTAAGTCTGTTTTAAATGATTCATCCTCATCGTTGAAATCCAGAGAAGCCGGAACGACCATCCCACAAACCTGGTGGGCGTGGGGAACGGGACAACTCAGAGCATGTTGCATGCTTGCCACGCGTTCCTCAGATGTGAACCGTAGGGCACTCGCGTAATTGCGCTGTGCCGCACACCTCGTTATAAATACATGTCCTCGCGGTAAAGAAAATCTTCTTCCACCTCTCCATCTCACAAAACCCTAGCGCCACCGCTTAGCTCGACGACGCCATGACGGCGATTTAGCTTTTAGCCGCTGATTTCTCCGACGCTGCTCACGCCGGCCGAACATCTTCATCTCCGCTGGCCAGAGGTGTCCTCCGTCGCCAAGTTAGGGCATTCGGACCTGAACTGCCGGGCCTCCTCTTCTTCCCTGCGCTAGCAGTTCTTCGAGTGGTAAATATAACTCTATTTTTACCATCTTTTGATCTTCAAGATTCATCCTACTTGCCAAAATTGGTTTCTGCCCATACTATGTTAGATCTATTATGTCCAGATCTCAGATCGCTTAGTATATTCACTTAAGCTTCACGCCTAGTTAGATTCTCACTTGTACTTATTCACGGATTCGCATAAAACTGGAACCAACTCTCAACAGATAAGGAATGTCTTCGCATCATGAGGTCAATGTCTTCAAACTGATTTATCTTCAAAATCTTCTCGAGAATGCATATGACCTCTTCCCTTCCTCGCATCTCTAATGCTGTCACAGTACATGTCCGTGGAGAATCCTTTGTTCTCATAGTCTCGTGATTCGCTTTGCAGAATTCTTACAAAGATCAAACTAACTCTCCAAGCCGCCTACCCTCATTCAAAGAACGCAAGCCTTTGAAGCCTTTAAACGTGAAGCTATTCAGTTTGAAGCTTATGGCTGTAGAGATAAATCAACAGAAGGGCGGCAGACAGCGCCATGAGGGAACCTCAAAAGATCTGCTCGATGACTCTCGCAGAGCTGTACAAGACAGATCCCGAAGAGACTTACAATCAGCGAAGACGCGAATCCAATGGATTCGACGATATTGGGCTGAACAGTTGGTTCAAATATAATTTCGCCACCCGTGAATATGCCGAGAAGAATGCTATCAAGCCCTTGGGGTGATATTCTCTTCGAGGCCTTCCACCCAAGAACATGGTTGAAGGTATTGCACAAGGTTTCTATCCTTGTATGGTCCGTGGACCTCACCAAAAATGCCGACCCAACGTCATTGCTCGTGTTGTTGTGACGATAATCTCTTCAAGCTTAACTTCCAAAGACGCAAAGGCTTCTCGCCAAGGAAAACAAGAAGTCATTGGGATTAGACTTCAACCCTGGTCCCTTCGCTTCCCTGCGGCCGACGGCTCACGTGATGTCGAACCCAATGTCATCGGGTCCCTTTTCAAACCTTGATGGCCTCATCACTTACATCTTGGTCCAAGGTGCCAAAGTGGATCACTCGATGACGATGCGTCAGTCCGATGAAGCCCCAGCCCCGCCTCCTACTTCCCGCTTCCAAAGCCGCAGTAAGCAAAAAGAAAGTCAAGGCTTCAAAGTCACCGCTTCCTCCAAAAGCTTCACGCAGAAGACTGCCATCGCACCTCCCAAGCCGCAGTGCGCCTCAAGATCAATCCCGTATCTCCAAGAAGACGGAGAAGAGAAAGAAAATTGTCAAGAATACTGAATCGACATCGACTCTCGCTGCCATTCTCCGCGTGAAGAGCACATTGATCTCGTCCAAAGGATGATGATCTTATGGATGATGCCCTTGAGCAACTTATCAAGAGCAAGGAAGAAGCAGAAATCTTCCACAATTTGCCTCTCTTTGATGTGGCAATCATCCATCACTTCATTGATGAGTGGTTTGACACTCCAAACATCAGCTTTGAAGATCTCGGTGCAACTTCCTATTGGCCTCAAAGGCCTTCTTTCTAATGGCGCTATTGCTTCGAAGCTAGCTCTTGCTCAGCAGCATTGTTGAATCAAGCATAAGATTGACTATGAGAAGGCTCGCCTAAGAAGCATATGGCTGCACTCAGCCGGCAAGATGTCAAAACTTCAAAGTCATGTTGCACCACCTCAAAGAAGCCTTTCTCAAGAAGCGTGAAGAAGCCAGAGGCCCTCGTGAGCGCATGAAGGCTCGGCCGACAAGTGTGTGCTTGCCTACAATGAGGCCGAGAAGCGCAAGGTTCTCGGCCGCCCCGGCATCAATTCTGTGGATGGCTGCAAAGAAAAGAAGTCTTCAACTGACCAAGTTGCACCGGCCAAGGCGGTGAAGAACCCCGCATAGTCTTCCCAAGCAAAGATGACCTGCTCAAAGCCAAAGGTCCGGCCAACCGCTTCTCGAATGTAAGAAGACGAGGGCTGCCGAGGCTGAAGCCGTAAAAAGGAAAAATCATGACGCCTCGATGCTGCCTCCTCCAAGAAGAAGCTTAAGACCAAGAAGAATCGGGCTGCTCCCACAGAGCCCTTTAGTTGTTGAACCCATTTCAGTTGGTTCGCCCCGCTCGCAACCCAAGAACTTCAGATGATCGTTTCATGAGCCCGCTTCCACAGTAGGCTCCTCAAGTCAAGAGATTCCAAAGCAGTTGATCCCATCATCGGCCAAGGCATTGATCACCATGACAATGTTGAAGATGATGAAGTTCTTCCTCAAATCGAAAGTACAATGTAGTATCATCGCTCGCTCGCATTTAACAATGAACTCATCAAAGATTGGTCGCCCATCGACGCCAATTGCTCAGATGCTTCATGGGCTGATCGCCCGCAACAAGAAGACTCCCCTAGTACTCTCCAACAACAAGTCACTCCCCAACAACAACAGCAAGAAGAAGAGGAAGACTTTGAGGCCCATGCAACCCCATCTCCAAAGGCGTCGTTAGCATTTCGCAGGCTTCTCAAAGGTCAAAGGCCTCAAGTACCTCTCTCGAAAGCTGCTTCTAGAAGGAGAAGTGCACCACCAACCTGCTTGCACGCCAAGTGTTTTCAAGCCACCCAACCGTGGAATGTCTCTCGAAGTCCGGCCAAAGCTATCGAAGACAATCCGCCAGATCACCAAGACACCCAAGAAGAAGAAGAACGTGGTCCTCACACCCCCCAGAATTGAAGAAGTTATACTCGAGCATCAACGCGTCTGCCCGACCCTCCAGCCTCCTCAAGTGGAGGTTGAAAACATTGAGGCTGCCACCTCCAACACCAATGAAGCCAATGACGGGTCATGGCTGAACCAAATGTGGAGCCAGACCAACAGCCTCCTCAAGCCAATGAAGGAAATGTGCTCGGCTAATGAGGCAATCGCCTCCCGGCATCTCAGCTGAGCAAAGATGAAGCCTCGCTTGTCGCCATCGCCTCCGGGGCCTCCGCCACCAAGGCCCTACACAATTGAGCAAGCATACAACTATGGCGAAGCTAATCACAAGAAGATGGCATGTTCTCGTCCCTCCCGCCTCATGCCTCCGGGTCCTCGCCTCGACTATCATATTGCGATAGGCCCTGTGTCCGTAAGCCGGGCTAAGATCGCTAAGGTTTCCGTGCATCGCCACCTCAACAGTGTTCTTTTCAATGCAAATGGCTTCAAAGCCCACAACACTTTCTTTTGACAGAGCAAAGAACCCCTACACAAGGCCAATGGATATCATCTCGACTGCTTCGAGTTATCATACGACGGTTATTACTCATGTGTTCTCAGATGATCAAGGGTGCATTTTCCTCATATGCGCCGATAATCGGGGCTATTGCCGGATCGCAGGTTTAGAAGAAGCACTTGATTGCTTTCGTGATGCGTGTCCGCTCGCTTCACATGCATAAAGAACACCGGAATGAAGAGCTTGTGCTTCAATTCTATGCTACCTCCACATCCGTTGCTACAACAGTAGACACGAAGACATGGGTTCTCGAGTGGATGACAGGAAATGTTCATCATGAAGCCAAAGCTCTTGACGCTATTGAGCTCACTGTGCCTACCCACTCCCGGAGAGTTGTTTGAACCTGGTTGTCAACTCCACCGCTGATGCACCGGAGAGCATATTTCATAAGCCGTAACCCGACATGAGTCGAGCGTCGAAAGCATGATGAAGCCACCGCCACATGACGTTGAATACCCTCAAAGACTTCTTTGTTGATGACCTTGATTATCTCGCCTCGCATAATATATCACATCATAAGGCTTAACTCAGGGCCTATCAAAGGACATTCATCGTCTGCAAAACTTGAAGGAGCAATGAAGACATTGGTCTTTACATCCTAAATGGCATCGCCTTCAACACACAAGAATTCTTCATCCGACAATTGGATGCGCCCTCGATCTGATCTATTTGGTCTGAAATTTTATGCTCCATGGGTCATGCGCCTCATCAAGATGCACTCGCTATCAACTATCAGCCCCTTCTCGCCGCAATCATCCGATCTTTTCTACCGTAGAGGTTGATATGTCCGCTAGCCATATACCTTGAGCCCCGCCAAAACGCCACTTTGTCTTCGTAATGCAGATCACCATAGCTTCTTCTCAACCTATGGAAAGCGCCCAAGCGGTATCTCGTGGTCTATCCTTCCGGTCAGAACACACGCCCCGCCTTCATCGTATGCCAGCATCAAGCCACCGAGAGCACAATTGGCCAAAGGCCTCGAAACGCCTCGAGTCCTCAATGATCGAGAACTTCTTGTCACACCGCATCGTAAACAAGATAAGCATCACCCCCGGCTCAAGCGACAAATACAAAGCCTCTTGGTGGACGCCAATCGCATTCAAACCTTGCCACCAAGAATGCTTTTGTCACTCATGAGACCTGTCGGCGATCATGGAAGAGTTTGACCCCCGCCAAGGCCGGGCAGATCTTCAAGACGATGGCTTCAATCGAACGCTTTCAAGTTTGACTCCACTCCTCCACTCGAATGCAGTCCTACGATTTAACTCCATCACTTGAAGACTCTGACTATTCTTCCTCCACTAAGAATCCGCCAATGCCGTGAAAGTGATCGATGATGAAGCCGATGCTACTTCACCGCCTCTACTTCTGCAAAGAGACGAATCGACATCGCACTAAGCTCGCCTCGCACCGCCAACCAACAACGCATACAACCTAGCTGCATCATCAACTTCTCAAGAGGACGAGTAGATGCTCTTATGTCTTCAAACCTTTTTGGTCCCATCGACAAAAAGGGGGAGAAGCATATGAGTTTGATAGTCTTCAAGCCGGGTTCATAGGGTTCATAAGGGCTGTTGCATTATATTTTTCCTAGTGTTTACAACTCTCGCTTTTGATACATTTGGTTCTTTTGAGTTGTAGCACTTAAACCTCGATGGTCGCTACTTATTTGCTTTTACTCGGTGCGATGATAAATTTACAAAATGCGCATTTACATTAACTTCCGCACTTAGATCATTCTGCAGACGTCTATTTTTCATTATGCATGTCATTCTCTTTAGTTACATCATTTCATGCATGATGAATTATCTTCATAAGTTGGAAGAGGATCTCCACAAGTACAACCTGCCATGTGCATTTGCATTCCAAAAGCAAACTACTTATATGCACATCTTCAGGGGGAGCCTTTGCCACTTATGAAGACAATTCCCTATCCTTTACAATTTCACATATTTTATCCCCGTTGAAAACTTCAACTAGTTTGTCATCAATCACCAAAAAGGGGTAGATTGTAAGTGCATCTAGTGCCACCCCTAGTTGGTTTTGGGAGTATTGACGACAAATGTGGTTGAGGGACTAATGCGCTTGTGAGAATTGCAGGATAACGCAGGTAGTGTCCCTCATTGATTCGGGTTTACCTACCGGAGACGCACTCCCCTAAAATGTATGAAGACATTGGCGATAATGGTGGTATGTGAAGATATTCACATTGAAGACTATGACATGAGAAGCCATTGAGTGAAGACTATGGAGCGAAGATCGTGGTCGCTTTTGTTGGTTCCTTTTCTTCTTTGTTGAGTCAGAGGAACCACCGCATCATAAGAGGGGTCCAAGTGATCATAGTCGTAATGATCAAGTGATGCTCAACCTAAATCCTATGTCTTCGAGCTGAAGACAATGAGAGCAAAACTTATCCAGAGTTGGATGAGTCACTTTGCTTGTAGCCCAAGTAAAGTTGTCGGTGTGTTTGAAATCGACTGCTGGAACACGTGTCGGGCCTCTTAGTGACCTGTGGTCATTTCGCATATCAGGTCGGGTTGCCTAGTGGCTATAAATAGCCCACCCCCTACACCATAAATTGGTGGCTGCTCAGAGTTAGTGCACGGCTTTTGTCGCTTGAGAGCAACCCACCTCAAGACTTTGAGAGAGAGAAATCCTTGCGAGGACAAAGCCCAAACACCCCGAGCCAAAGAGTGTTAGGGCATCATCAAGTCTTTCTCGCCCTCAGGTGACTCAAGACTTATTACACTTGAGGACTGGTGGAATCCTCCAAATGTTAGGGCGTCATGCTCGAGCATCCAAGAGTCATTGTGGATTGCCGGTGAACTAAGTTCAGGAAGGTTCGGAAGTCTACCTTGAAGACTTCACCAGAGTGATTGGGTGAGGACCTGTGTCCTTAGCTCAAGGGGAATAAGGTGAAGACATCGGTCTTCGAAAGGAATCTCAGCCTCCCTAACCAGATGTACAGCCACAAAGAATCGAACCGGTCCAACAAACTCGTGTCTTCAACAAGGACCGGTTCTATCTTCTCCTCACCTTACTTAGAGTTTGTCTTCGTGAAGTCATTGCTCATTTGTCATACCTGGCTGACTTCATTGCTTGACTACTTTTGTTGATTGGCTTCTCACTATCTTCCATCTTGATCCTACTACCAAGTTGCTATTAGTCTTGTACTTTCACTATCGCATACTAGACTATGGTTTGCTTGTTGTAGTTTATCTTCCGCCGCATATCAATTAGGTCATTTCTATTGTTTGTCTTCTAAACATCCGTGTTTTGAAGACTTTTCCTAAAAATCGCCATTCACCCCCTCTAGTCGATAACTAGCACTTTCAATAATATTGTCATGTGTTGTTTGATATGGTTACAAATAATCCTTGTCTCGGAGTTTTCGTTATTTTATGTGATGATATGAACATACTCATAAGTGCATATCGATGATTCCGCATATTGAATTTGATATTATTGTGATAGTAATCACCCTCGTGATGCCTTTTCATGCCTACCTAAGGAATCCGGAAAGTTCTCGCCTTGGGTAGACCCGAAGTTTGTCCTTAGTTCTTCGCTGAGACTATTATGTCCGATAAGGCATGGTGAGGTACGATGAGCGGTGATTCTTGTCGATTGGTATGAAATATACTTCTTATGTTTATCATGCAGTAATGATTTAACCTCCCGAGTCGCACTATTATGATCGAGTCTTGTTCCAAAGAACCCCCATACTTGTTCCAGACTACCACTTGTCCCTCGCCATAGGTAGGGTATGGTTCAAGAAGTTGTCAACCCCTTTCCTAGCACACACCTTACAAGAGAGGCCATGGTGGAAGATACCAATCAGATCCTGTAGGGCATGCCACCTGGTCCGGGGCATGGGTGTTTCCTGGAGCCGAGGGGTAGCTCCCCTAGTTTCATGCTGGGTGTGTTATAAATTTTATGCATCCCATGCTAGTCGAGGTTGTAGCCTCCCACTTAGAGTTTCGCTTAACGGGTGTCGTGGGTGATTCTGCACACCGTAAGTTAGGCTGGTGTGTGCGGTTAGGTGTGTTTTCAATTAAAAGATCAGACGGAATTAGTCCCGATGGACTAAAGGGAACTGCTACCGTGGGTAAAGATTACACCCTCTCGCAGAGATTAAACATATATTCGAATAGCCGGCCCATGGTTAAGTGACTACCATACCGATGGGTCAAGTGTCGGTCTTAGAGTCGGTCTTCGGAGGAAAGATTGCTAAACCAAAACATGGATCATGACTTGTAACTCATGAGGATTATGATTACCGCATTATGGACTAACCATTTACATTATTTGAATTATTGAGTATCCCTGGGACGTGTTCTACCCTCCTGGATATTCACCGTGGGATTACTCTCATATAAGCTTCCTTTATGTGGTGTCGCATGCATCGCTTCTCGGATCGTGGCATGTTGGTTACTTATTTCTTATAAGCCTCTTTTTTATGTGGTGTCGCATTGCACGCCTTTACCGATGCGTGGGCATGCTTTAAGTTACTATGAGATTTCCTCTATAAGCCCTTTATGTGGTGCTCGCATGACGACGCTCGAATTGCAAGGCATGTTTGGTTACTTATTTCCTCTATAAGCCTCTTTATGTGGTGTGTCGCCTGCACGCCCGACTCGTGGGCATGCGTTTGTTATTTAAAATTATTTATGTTATAAGCCCTTTATGTGGTGTCGCTTTGTGACTGCAGACCGTGGCATGCTTGTTATTTAAATTTATTTATAAGCCTCTTTATGTGTAGGTGTCGCCTGCATACGCCCGACCGAGGCATGCTTTTTATACATTCATCCTTTCGAGGCGCCGCCATGAGACACTCAATTGGTGCATTCTATTCCCTTATTGCATATTCATGTGGTATAGGGAATAATTGCTATTGCGCCGCCTCATGGATGTTTATTTTGTGGACCGACGGGGTGATCATAGGAATATTTCTTTAGAGTATATGATTGTCATGGCTTGCCATATTATACCCGTGTTCATAATGTTTATGCTATGTACACATACACAAGTACTTTCACTGGCTCTGGGTTCCCCTCGCTATTGTCTTTGGCCAGATTTCTTGCATGGAGAGGGACCGAGTGAGCGATGACAGCCCCTGTAATCCCACGCAATGGTGATAGCAGCCTCACTGAAGATAATGAAGTTATCCAGTGTCTGACAATGTTCCGTGGGAAATGGAGTCCCATAGACTGCCAAGAATCACAGGCAACCTCTTCCTCGCCATCAACCACTTCAGAAACCATTTGTTGTACTCTATAGGGCCAGAAATCGGTCTTGTACTACATACTTCCGTATTTTTCTTGGAGTTTCTCAGATCAAGTTGGTGTCTCATACGCCTAACAGTAATCCTGGCTGGTGAGCGTATGGGCCATTTCTCTCCGGGAAATTAATATCCCAAATCCGGGTCCGATAACCTTTGGTATCGAAAGCCAGTGACCATTGGCTAATCCTATCTTAGCCAGGTCAATAAACTCTAGGTTAACCAACCCACCGTGACTCTTGCAACCTAACTTTCTAGCCAAGCTTTTCGTAAGATAGCCATTAATAAAGTGACCTCCGACTATTAATTCTTTTAAGGCCGCCAAGTGCCTCAACTCTATCAGCCTAGCCTGTCGATCACGCTGGCTGCTGACCGACACGTAAATAGTCTTCTCTTTTTCGCAAGTGTGCGAAGGGCGAAGACTCATCCCTTTTTCATAAAAAGGGCACGCTAGCCTCAACCCAAAGATCAACACATGCCTTTCTACCCTTTCAAAACCAAGTTAGTAATGCCCCGCCCCATTGTTCACTAAATGAGACCACAAAGAACGCAACCTTGGAGGCTTTTCAGGACCGTATTTTAGCAAACCTCACCCGACTACCGTAGCTCTTTGCATTAGAAGAGCCCTGCATCATGTTAGTACCAAGGGCCCATGAGCTGTGAGAGCCACTCAAATCTGGGCCACTGTGGCATCGCCTTCATGGTAGGGGCCTATCGTCAATGCCCATACAGGTCTCACCGGAAGGACAACTTCCTTTCGAGCCACAAGCCATCCAACTAGCGTTTCCTCCGAGAGGTTATAGTTCAACTCCGCAGACTTGTCGCCTCAGTAGTTAACGTCGCTGCCGCTTCTACTACTACTCCCTAGCCGTGGACGGGTATGGTAGGCCACCCCAAAGTTGCCAATAGAGAGAGATTCACGAGACAGATCCTGACAGATTGTTGCATCCGGCACGCTTATGTAAGTGCACTAGAGGAAATTGTTCGATACCGAATTCACCCTTTTGATCCTCGATTGCAGCTCGTGGAGAACTGGTTCGCCGAGTTCCCCGACAAGGGTGAGAAGACGAGTCTATTAATCGGAGCACAACTCAATCGGGTGGTTGTTCGGACAACCGATCGAGTCCTGAGGTCTGCCTCAAATGTACCATCAATCAAAAATACTTTTGGTGTCCCCGTATGCTTTCACGCCTTTTTGGGGAACACGCCCAACGGGACTGGTGGCCAATCAACCTCGCGATGGTCATCATCGCTACCCCGACCCCTCGCAGCCCTCAACTCCATCCGCCTATTTAATGCAATTCCTCCCCGCACGATGAAATCTCCGGGAGAAGCTCCTCGAATGGCCCACAAGGCATGCCCACTCTAGATATTTAACGAGGTAGAGGTAAGTCACTTGAGTAGTACCGAAGTCTCAAGTGATGTCCACACCCCCTGCGATTGTGTGGGATCTTTGCATCACGCCATAATTAATGCAAATGCCTGCTTGTGTGCCTCTCATACATGAGCAGTAACCATTACACATAAGTATGTTAGCATACGCGGTTGCATTTTTAATTCCAGTGCACGTATACCAAAAACCAATTCCTGACGACACCCACAACGAATACATCACTTTTTGTAGGAGATATGTGTATCCGTAGTATCGACCTGCACTCCCATATAGAGAAGAACCGACAAACTAATTGCCTTCGCCAATCCGCGGTAGAATGACCCTCGCCCCAGATGTTAGCATATATAAAAGGCCACCTCATGACCTTTGCCAAGTATCCCTCATCCGGTGCACAACCTTCATACACAGCCATTTCTTTTGCCATGCCGGAGCCTCTAGTATTTATCTCTGAGAACTCCCGATGCAACCCCGATGCGGAGCATCCTACGGTCATCACCATGTCAAGAGTTCCGCTTGGCATGCGACACGCATGCGGCCTCTACTTCTCATACATGTAAAGGTGAATCTTCTCCTTTAGCATCGCATGTTCACTTGACCCCTTCGAGGATAGGTGGCATACTACTTCGACACTCCACTGCGGTGCATACATAGGTTATTGCCTCTGGCTTTAAATATCATGGACGAGGAGGAGGCGTAAGCACAAGTGTACAACCACACCGATCCGGCGAGTGAGGCATGGGAAGAGAAGGAAGAAGAGGAACCGCCTGCTCGGGGATCACCTAGCGGCATTACATCACCACACCAGCGTGTACTCACCGCTGAAGGCACACGCGCGCGTATAACTGTCTGACAATCACCGCCTAACCACCTACCGAAGCTTCTCAGATTCGAAAGGTGCAAGACCGGTACATCCCCTAGTTATCCTCCCCTGGGGCTATGCTCTAGGGACCGCATACAACCTGCCCTACCACCGTACAACCGCTTCCCTACCTTCATGAGCACCTCCAGTAAACAGGTACCTGAAGCTCTAGCGGTACAACCGCCACACATCCTGTACAACCGCCTCGCCAGGCAAGAAGTGCTGAGAGGGGTTTCAACCCCATGTATCCCTAACTTACTCCCCTTGGACTATATATACTCTGTCCCTTAGCTTCTTCGTGACTAGGGGTTAGCAAATATGATAGCTCATTCTTAGGTGAGCTTCTTTGCTCCTACCTCTACTCTTGAGAGAGAGAGATTACCACTCCCATGGAGTTCAAGACCTCCATGAGAAGATCCCATGCTGGATATCATCACATTCCCTTATGGAAGATCCGTCTAGGATATCATCAAGACCTCCTCTTGGAGATGAACCTTACCTTGCATCTTTCCCTTTGTTGTTGATGTACCTTTTGTGATCTTGTGTGTGTTTGATTGTCTAGTGGATGTGTGATTGGACTTGTTCTCAGAAAGTGTTTCCCCTCAGGATTTCTCTCCAAGATTCCCTCTCGTGTTCATCAGTGTGTTCTTCGAGGGATCCCACTCCAAACGTGAAAGATCGGGCCTACACCGGGTTAGCCCCTGCATCATATGGTATCATGAGCCACGTTTCATCACATATTTGGAGTCCCCTCCCACCGCTTTTCTAGCCTTCTTTTGTTTGATTTCGTCCTAAATTCTTTTCAAAAATCCCCACCCAAAAAATAGC